>JAOXXN010000162.1:1847081-1862831 GCA_026770055.1 Myrmophylax atrothorax | reverse complement strand
TGGGCTGGTGATCACCGTGGGGTTGGATCAAGACCTGGTGGATTCTCCCTCAGTGCCACGTCCAATCTCAGTTTAAAAACCTGAAAGGTTTTCAAAGGTTTTCAAAGAGAAAAAAGAACCATCAGTGTGTGCTGGTGAATGTGCCTTGTTGTATGGGAGGACAAACCCCAACACACTGGAAAAGGGAAGCAAGAGCTGGAGGTTCCTGCCCAGGTCAGAGCTCTCCCAAACACCAGAGGAGAGTTCTGGAAGGACAGACAGAGAGTGGGGCCCACACCAAGGCTGTGTCAAGCATTTCAAGCAGATAACTCCTACACTGCTGCTTTCCTGTGCAGATCTTGGCAGAGGAATAAATAATAAATGTGTGTGTGGGAGGTGATTCATGTTATTTAAAACTATAGGAGAAGTTACACGTGTATTCTTTGGAAAGGAGGAGAGCAAGAGTGGATTGGGATCCGTTGGGAAATGACAGGAGGGATGGGAGAGGGTTCTTGAGGAACAGGGGAAGAGGTGACACAGCCTGGGGGAGGTTCAAGATGTGAAAGAAACTTGCTGGGAGGTTTTGAAACAAAAGCTGTTGGGCTGAGGGTGACCCACCCTGTCCTGCACTACAGACAAGGCAGAGCCAGCAGTGAGATAAAGGCCTTGAATTCCAGCTTGGGCAGCCCCAGAGTTGCTGCTGCTCCTCACCTTGGCAGGAGGGTGGGGAGTCACAGAGTCACCGAGGCTGGGAAAGACCTCTGGGATCACCGAGCCCACCCTGTGCCCGATGCCCACCTTGGCAAAGCCCTCCCAGCCCCTGGAGCCCACCCTGTGCCCAATGCCCACCTTGTCCCCCAGCCCAGGGCACTGAGTGCCACATCCAGCCATTCCTTGGGCACCTCCAGGTCTGGGCACTCCAAACCTCCCTGGGCAGCCCCTTCCAATTGTCCCCAGCCCTGTGGGACAGGCTGACCCAGCCCTGGCACCTGCCCTGTGCCCCCCTGTGCCCCCCTGGGCGCTGCTGGGGCATTCACAGCTCCTGGGGGAGGGCACTGCCTTTTCTGAGGTCACATTTAAAGTTACAATTTCAACTTACACAAAAATATTGTTGCCATTCCATATGATTTGGCTGCTCCTCTGTTTTGTTTGTGCCTTTTCCAGCTGTCATTTCACTGGGAAAAAAACCTGCTCTATTTTCTGAATATGCTTTTTAATTGCCTTTGGAGCAGATCCTGTGGTTTGTATCAGCATTAACAACTTCAATAACAATAATGTGTTATCCAAGACACAGAACAGCCCCATCATCTCCTGCAGTTTGTCATTTCCATACAATGCATTTAATTAAAAAGTTCAAGATTTAAATACACTAAAATCCTTTTATTCAGCTTGCTGAGGCAATAATTAACCCAGGGCAGGGAGGGTTTGCCTCTCCCTGCTCTCTCAGCAGCAGAGGGCAGCAGAAGGAAGAGATTCCCAGTTATTTTCTGGAGCTGGGAGGAGTGAGGAGGAAATTGGGAGTGAGGAGGAAATTGGGAGTGAGGGAAATAAATCCCCTGTGAAGGGCCAGGGATGCTCTGAGGGCCAGTCCCTGTGCTGCCCTGGGGTTGGCAGAGAGAGGAGGGATTGGGAAGGCTTTGAACTTCAGTCAGCCCAATAATAATTGGAATTAATCCAATTAATTTTATTCATTCCAGTAATAATTAATGCTGGAGTGACACAGGCAGAAAAATGACTGTCAGGAGGGAAATAATCAAATCAAAAACCTGATGTTGTTCAGCTGGAACTTAAAAACTGCTGGTTTGGGTTTGGAGGGAAAGAAATGGTTGTTTCTGCCTGAGACTCCTTCAATAATTGTACTAAGTTGTACTTGCAGGTCTGAGTCTGGTTTTAGGAGAAATAGTTGGGACACAACACGTGGAAATTTTGTGTAAAATCACTGTATTTCTGGAAACTCAAACTGTTTATGGCAACACTATTTATGATAAGTCAGTGTTTAAGTCCTTAATTGCACTGGAGTGTGAGCATTTTAATGACAGGATTTTTGAGCTGTGCCTGAAGGTTTTTGTGCAGGATTTGGGAGTTCCATACAAGAGGTGTCTCCACTCTCTGTTCCTCCCAAACTCACCACTCCTGGTTCTGAGAGCTTAGTTTGCTAAAGAAAGTGCTATTTTAGCAAGTGAAAAGGGGGAAATGTCATTTTAGAGCAGTTCAGGGCCCTACAACTGACAGATGTGTAGGGGGGGGGAAAAGCTGGAGGGCAAACCTGGTACCTGGGGAGCAGAAAAATACAAGATATCCCTGGAAAATTTAATGTCATGAGGAGATCTGTGTCAATTTTGGCTAAGTAAAAATAGGTGTAATAAAATTGGGTTTATATCAGTGTGTGTAACATATCTATGTGCTTAGTATGAAGTTGCAGTGCAGAAGTGAGGGTGGGTTTGCTGAGGATCAGCCTTTATTTTATTACTGGCACGAATTAGGATTTTTTTCCCACCTCTAAATGAATTCTTTGCATTTGTAAAAACCTTCTGAGTGGTGGAGAGAATTAATTGAGGTGATTTGTTAATCTCTTGCAGGTATCCCTTTGATACAGTCCCTCAGTTCTTTGAGTGCTCTGTGGTAGTTGTAAAGCAAGATTGTTTAATGAGGGTTTGGGAAAGGATAATATTTTCTGCCATCTCTTTTTTTTATTTTCCTCCTAAGCAGGTGGGTTGTTCCATTAAAATTCCATTCAAGCAGCAGCAGCATTTACAATGCTCCAAAGAATATGGTCTCTGTTTTGGAGCATATTATGTTCTTTATTCATCCAAATCTTGTTTTAATATTGCTGTAAACTTAATAAGAAGAGATGAGATACGAAGTGATAATCTTTTAAATATAAGGGAAAATAATTTGCTGCACCTTGATAGGAGGAAGGCAGAGATCTCTTATTAGAGGTTTGGTAATAAATCCCAGTTGTGGAAGAGCAGAGAGCACAAAGGTATCTGTGGGCTCATCTGGGGAGCCAGGGCTGTGTGGTGACTGGGGCAGTGCTCCTCATTTAGGGGTTTGCTCCTTTAGGAGCCCTTGGAGGGGCTGGGCATGAGGAAAACACCCCCCAGGAGGGCAGAGCTGGGGACACCCCACGAGGCTCCCAGGGCTGGTGGAGCAGAAGTGCCTTCGGTAAACATTCCATTTGGGACAATGCAGCAGCTCTGCTCCTCCCCAGGACAGCAGGGCCACCACAACAAGCACCATCCTGGTTTCATTTGGGCTTTAATCTCTTCAAAAAGGAGTTTTCTCAGGTTCTCCTCTGAGTGCCTTGAGCCCCAGAGCTGCTCTGGGAGTGTTGCAGCCTGGCCTTGCTCACACAGAGCAGGGGTGGCCAAGGACAGCCCAGGGGGACACTTTTCCCTGCCAGAAGGATTTATGGACTGGATGCACATTTGTTGTGTGTATTCCTGTGCTGGAAAAAAGCTCTTTTGAGCCTCAGCAGCTCTGTCACTGTGTTTGGGGGTGTTTGCAGCTGGGAGGAGCAGCAAGAAACACCATTCTGGGGTTGGGGTGCACTGGGAAGGGCCCCTGGAGAGGCAGGAGCTGCTGGGGGGGGGTCCCAGCCAGGGCTGGGGGGCACTTTGGGCACTGGGCAGGTCTGGGAGAAGGAAAGGAGGATGTCTGGAGGTGGGTGAGCCTGGGCAGGGGGAAGAGCAAGGAAGGAAGGAGGGAGGGAAGGAAGGAAGGAGCAAGCACTGCTCTCCATGTCTTCAAACCTCTGCTGAAAGAAGCTGAGTTTAAGGTTTAAAACAGAGACAAGCAAGGAATCTCCATGGAGAGCATCAGGTCCATGCCAGGGTTTGTGACCCACGGGGAGAAGCTCAACAGGCTGTGCCAAAAGGTCCCTCACACCAAAGGTGTAGCTGCCACTCCTGTGCTGTGCTGGACACACTGGGAGAGATGGAAAGGGGAGTCCCATCTGGAGCAGCAGCCAAGGAATGCTGGTGGACAAAGAGAACTTGTGGAATGGTGATAAATGCAGAGTTGTGCCCCCAAACCCCAAAGAACCAAACACAGGAGCTGCAGGAGCCGAGTGGCTTCACCTCCCTGCCTTGTGCTTGGCCTGGGTGTGATCAGGAGCTCAGGGACTGGGATGGAGATCCTTAGAAAATAAGGATGCAGCAGAGCAGTGAAGGAGGAGGAGGCCTTGGCTGTGGAGCAGCTCTGGGAAAGGCTTGGATGGTCCTTGGGGACAGCCCAGCTGAGCCTTGGCCACGCTGGTGGTGCCCAATGGAGCCAGTGGGGATGTCCCAGCAGAGCCCCTGGGATGTCCCACCAGAGCAGAGGTGCTGTTTTGGCTGCTCTGTGTGCTCAGCCAGAGACATTGTGTGTTTGCAGCCGTTGTTTCTGCAGCTCTTGCCAAGAGCACAGTGGAACAAAGAGCAGAGTTAAATTTAGCACATGTCAACCTGCTCCAACCCAACCTCACAGAAGGGAGGCCTGGCCAGAGCTGCCAGAGCCACCCCAGAGCCTGGGGCAGGGCAGGAAATGCTCCAGAGTGGGCAGCAGGAGGCAGCTCAGCCCCAGGGTGGGCAGCAGGAGGCAGCTCAGCCCCAGGGTGGGCAGCAGGAGGCAGCTCAGCCCCAGGGTGGGCAGCAGGAGGCCTGGCCATGGCTTGAGGAGCTTTGATTTGAGGTGGAAAACAAGGGGTTTCATGCAATGGTTGGGGTTGGAAGGGACCCCAACACCTCCCACCAGCCCAGGGTGCTCCAAGCCCCCTCCAACCTGCCCTTGGACACTCCCAGGGATGGGGCAGCCACAGCTTCTCTGGGCACCCTGTGCCAGGGCCTGCCCACCCTCCCAGCAAACAGTTGCTTCCCAATTTCCCATCTAACCCTGCCCTCTGGCAGTGGGCAGCCATTCCCCTTGGGCTGGCACTTCAGCCCCTTGGCAAAAGCTTTCAGTGTTTTGTTCAAATGTTTGGCAATTCTCCCACTTGGACTGTTGATTCTTTGTCATTTGGTTTAATCCAGAAGTTTGCAGTAGCCTCAGGTCCATGAAAACCCTGGCAAAGCCAGGATGAGAGGAAGGGAGGTTTAGATGAGATATTAGGGCAACTTTCCTCCTGGAGAGGGTTGTCCAACACTGGCACAGCTGCCCAGGGCAGGGGGGGAGTGCCCAGCCCTGGAGGTGCCCAGAAAATGTGTGGATGTGGCACTTGGGCACGTGGTTAGTGGTGACAGTGGTGCTGATGGTGGCACCTGGTGATCCTAAAGGTCTTTTCCAACCTCAGTGATCCCATGACTCTCTAATTACTGTGTCCTTAATAGGACTGCAGTTCATTTGGCCAGGTGGGATTCATTCCAGCAAACTGAGGGAATTGGGGGGCAAACCCAGCATTTTCTAAAATAGTGACATGATGGCATTTGTAACCTGGTGGGAACGCCCCTGATGCTGCTCCTCCCCACACCTTTGGGCTTCCTGGGCTCTTGGGCAGAGCAGGAGAAGGGGAGGGGAGGGTTGGGTCAGATTTTAGGGAAAATTTCCTTATGGGAAGGGCAGTGCAGCCCTGGCACAGCTGCCAGGGCAGGGGTTTAACAGCCCTGTGGATGTGGCACTTGGGGCCATGGGCAGTGGTGGCCTGGGCAGTGCTGGGGTGGTGGGACTGGCTCTTGGAAGCCCTTCCCACCCTCAGTGATTCTGGGATTCCATTCTGTGCCTGCTGCTCCCTGTGGTGCTTGGACACACCTGCAGGAAACACTCAGGAGACCATTCCTCTTTGGGGGGGATGTTTTCCCTTCCCTTCCCCTCCCCATTTTTAGGGCACCTCGAGCTGGGTAATAAAAACTGGAAAATATTCTGTGTAGGATTCAGCAAAGACCAAAGAAACTGGAGCAGAAATTGCCTTTGATTTCCAGGTCTGCAGTGAGTTTCCACACCATCTTTTTACTCCTCAGGCACTGGAGACTAAACCCCAGCTCTGCTGCTGAGTCCTGGCTTGGTGTCAGCTGGAAAACCTTGCTATTTATCCAGTGAGGAAGTAGCTTTTCAAAACTTTGGGGAAGGAATTTAGCTAAGTATTTTCTTTAAAGCAATGCATTTCCAGGGCCACTCTGGAGCTGTGACAGCATCTCAGGCTTGGGGAGGTGCTCAGCTCCTTCCTCCAAGATCTCCAGCAATTAGGCTGAGCTGCTACAGCCACGTGGGCTTATCTTGTCTCCTCTTTTAGCTCAGAGGAAATCATTTGTGCATGATAGCAGGGATAAGAGCTGGGAAGTGTGAAATCTGATGCCAGGGGTGCCACTGGGTGACCTGTAGGAAATTGGTTGCCCACGGCAGTGCAGCTGCAGGGCTGTGACAGGCTCGTGCCCAGCCCCTTCTGCAGCTCCCTGAGCGTTCCCAGCCACAGCAAACCTCTGAACAGGCTCCTCTCTGCATCCATTGTATTGAAATCAACCAAAAATTGGGTTATCTGGAGCTTACCACAACTGTGAAATCTTCCTACTTGAAATCAGAGTGTCCCACTTGGTTGGGAAGATTTTTCTCTTCCATTATTCATCACAGGGGCCTTAAAATTATCCTCCAGTGACAAAGGCTCTGCTTATTTTTAGCCACTTGGCATCCACTCCTGGCTGCCCCAGAGTGTTCTTTGATGACAGTGCCTGGGCTCCAGCTGGGCCTGCTGAATGGCTGCACAAACAAGGCAGGGAGGAACATGTGGGAAAGAAAGGGCTGGGTTTATTGTGTTAGAAAGGGTGTCCAGCCAGGGCCAGGCTGGTGGAAGTGTCCTGTGGGAGCTCTGAGTGCAGGGCCAGGCTGATGGAAGTGTCCTGTGTGAGCTCTGAGTGCAGGGCCAGGCACTGCTCATCCCTCTGAGCTTGGGAATGTCATCAGGACTGGATTGGAAGTGTCCTGTGTGAGCTCTGAGTGCAGGGCCAGGCTGGTGGAAGTGTCCTGTGTGAGCTCTGAGTGCAGGGCCAGGCTCTGCTCATCCCTCTGAGCTTGGGAATGTCATCAGGATTAGATTGGAAGTGTCCTGTGTGAGCTCTGAGTGCAGGGCCAGGCTCTGCTCATCCCCCTGATGGCTCTGGAGTGTTATCAGGGTTGGGTTCCAAGGTTTGAGGAAGTTGAAGAGAAAAGGCAGTGCAGAGTGGAGGTGACCCACAGAGAGACAGTGCCTTTGTTCTGCTGCCCCTTCCTGCCCTTTCCTGCCCCTCCCTGCCCCAGGGGTGGAGGTGAAGCACAGGGGAGGGCAGGAGAGTCTGAGTCTGAGCCTGACTGAGTCTGAGTCTGAGCCTGAGCCTGAGTCTGAGTCTGAGTCTGAGTCTGAGCCTGACTGAGTCTGAGTCTGAGTCTGAGTCTGAGCCTGAGCCTGAGCCTGAGCCTGAGCCTGAGCCTGACTGAGTCTGAGTCTGAGTCTGAGTCTGAGTCTGAGTCTGAGTCTGAGTCTGAGTTTGAGTCTGAGTCTGAGCCTGAGTCTAAGCCTGAGCTGCTGTTTTCTCCCTTAGCATTTCTCCATTTCAGCTCATTTGGTGGGATTTGTTTCACTGCAGCAGCTTCCAGTGCTACTGAATTCTGGGTTGGTTTCCCCCCTTTTCAGTGGCTGTTGCTCCAGGAGCTGTTTTAGGGTGTGCAGAACCCCCAGGTGTCCCCCAACTTTTCACTCCAGTCTGTCCTGCCAGGGGGGGCATTTCTGTCCCAGGAAACCATGAAAACCCCCAGCAAGGCTCTGCAGGAGCCTCCTGCAGTCCCACTCCTGCTGTTTGTCTTGGCTCAGGAGCTGGGCAGGGTTTGTTTCGAAGCCTTTGTGTTTATCTGTTGAAATGGTCCCTGCTAAGCCCTGTGGCTTTGCCCTCATTTTCCATGGTTCAGACTTCAGGAATAAATAAAACGTAATAAGAATAAATTATAAATATTTATAAGGCTATTTTCATCCTTTATGAGCTCCTTAGGATTTAGAATGTGATATCCCAGCCAGGGCTCTTGTCTGGAACATCCAAGTGGCTGCTCAGGGTTCTGCAGAGCCCAAACCCACCACGGGTGGCAGTGCCAGGGAAGCCCCAGTGGCACAGGGCAGGGAAGGCACAGCCCAGCCCTGCCCCTGGCTCTGCTCACTCACTCTGGGTGCCACACCTGCTTTATTAGGGGGGGAAAAATGAATAAAATAAAGGAAAAAATAATTTTAATTGTTCTTGAGGAGTTGGGGTTATAAATGGCTTTCTGTGCTTCCCAGTCATTCTACAGTTTAACAAAGATCTTCTCAGTGTTTGCCTTTCAAATTTGGACTTGATTTATGGAATAGTGTGTGGATTTGGGGCCAGTAATTCAGGGAGAAGAATGGGGTGGTTGGTGCTGGGGGAGCAGTAAAGAGTTTTCATTTGTCTCTTGGCTCAGTCCCTGCAGCTCTTGTCTTGAACAAGGTGATTACAGCAGCTGTTAATTGGGTAACAGGCAGAGGGGTTTGTGCTGCTTTCAGGGCGTGCTGGAGACACCAAACAGGTTGTTTTGTCACACAGACCATTCCCTGGGGCTGGGCAGGAGCTGCTTGGCTGCTGCTCTGGGGTCCCTTGGGCTCTCTGTGCCCTCTGCTGTCCCACCAGGGCCACTCTGGTGTCCTGCCCTGGCCCTGCCCTGGCCCCAAAGGCCTTGAGGTGACCTGGGGAGGCTGGGTATGGGCTGGGGAAGTCATTTAGGGACTTCATCAAGTCTCCTCTTAATTAATAACGAGCATCTCTCCCAGCTCAGATCACCTGCACTGCTGAGTGGTTTGGTCAGCTCGACACATCTAAGGCTAAATCCAGGGAATTAGGGCTAGAGTTGATTGGTTTGTTTGAAATTCTGACTGTTGGAGTTGAAGTTGGCAGCACTGCAGGGAGAGAATGTCCCCTGCACTAATTGGGCTGAGTTGGGATAAGGTTTGGTTGGATATTCCATGGTCTGTGCCCTGCAGGGGCCTGGGGAGGGCCTGGCATGGGGTGCCCAGAGAGGTTGTGGGTTCCCCATCCCTGGCAGTGCCCAAGGCCAGGCTGGAGCAGCCTGGGACAGTGGGAGGTGTCCTGGATGGAGTGGGATGATCCTTAAGGTCCTTCCAGCCCAAACCATCCCACCCTGCCATGAGGTTTGGGGATGATGAAATGCCCATCAGAGCTCTCATGCTGCTGGGCAAAGAGTGTCCTCCAGCCTTGGTGGACTGAAGGGAGGAGTCCTGTGTTCCAGGATTGGCCTGGAGGAAGAATCACTGGTGTTTAGTGCGTAATTAAGTCCAAAATCCAGCAATTCCTGGTAACTCAGCACTATTTTGGCAGAATAACCCCCAGCCCCAGTGGGGAAGGGACACCTGGCAGTGCCTCTGCAGAGCTGGTTTTTCCTCTCTTTTGCAGAGAGCAGGTTGGATGTGCTTTTGTTGGGAAGAAATGGTAGAATAACAAATGTTTTTCTGATCCCTTAAGTAATTTATTCCCTGAGTAACATTCCTTATTGATAACTCCATTTTTTATTTTGAAGAATGGCCCCAAACAGGGCCAAGAGTTAATGGATTAAAAGGAACATTGCAAAAATACCCTCCTGAATACAAGCTTTGTGTTCTTGTGCTCTTCTTTATTAATATCCTGTCTGAAACTGCTCTCAGAGCCGTGTGGGTGGAGGGGGGGATTTTACTGCATTGATAAAATCCATGCACTTAGAGAAAAACCCTCCCTAATTTACTGCCCTGCTTTTCCTGGGATCTCTGCTGAAGGATTTGAGAAAAGAAATTCTCTTGTCCTGATGTCAAACAGATGTGTTAAAAACAAGTTGGGGTTTGTTGTTTTCCGTGGATTTTCCTGATAGAGGCAAATATTTTTGTCGTGGATTGAACTCTGTGGTTTCATCTGCTGCTGATCCTTGTAGGACATGCAGGTTGTGGGGCTTGGAAAAAGGGTTATTTGTGCAAAAAGTGAGAATATAAAGGAGGAAGGAGGTATTTTTATTACACTTGATGCAATTTTTCTGTTACAGAGAGTGATTAGAAAATAACCTTTTCTCCTCTACCTGCAAAAAGGAGAGTTATTAGTGGGCTAAGTCAGGGCTGGAGGGTGCAGTGCCTTCAGCTCCCTGAGCTGCTGCTCCCCCTGGCTCTGCCTGGGCTCAGCCAACAGGTTGGAGAGAGCAGGAGAAACCCAGGCTGGGAAGGGCCATCCTGGGAGCTGCAGGCACAGCCTCTGCTCCCAGGGCAGGGGGAATGCTCGGGATGAGCTCAGGAGTCCCTCCAGCCTTGGTTTGGCTGCTGCCCCCACCCTGACAGAGGGAACAGCCAGAAAAGGGGAAGAGTTTTATTGGCTCCTGTTTAATTATTGGGTTTGATCTCAGTTTTCCTTCCTGGGTTGTGTTGTGGTAAATTCATCTGCCAGTTTTTAACAGGCTCAGCCTTGACCAAACTGAATGATTTGGGGGGTTCTTTTTGTGCTAATCAATCAGCAATTAGTGCTGCTGTTAATGGCCCGTGGGGCAGTGGGGGGAGATCTGTCACAGCCAAGTACAGCTTCATATCTACTGACACAGAGCTCCCAATTCCAGGCTGGAATCCTGCCCTTCCCCAGCCCCCTCCTGCTGCTCCAGTTCCTCTGGCACTGCCCTTGGGTGGCACCAACACTGTGGGACAGGCAGAGCCTTTGCCAGCCCTTTCCAAAGTGCCTTCCATTAAGGAGCATCCCTGCCTGGCAGCTTTGCCCCTCCTGCCCTCAGGCTTGGCAGGTTTTGAGGAGCTGCAGGGCCTGGCAATGGGACACTGGGGGGCTGGAGAGGATGCCAGGGATGCCAGGCCTGCCTGGGCTCGGGAATGTTCCTTTGCACTCGGGAATGTGCCTGGGAATGCTGCACAAACTGCCCAGAGTCTCCTGGTGCTGAAGGAAGGGAGGGCCGAGGTGTTTTCCAGCCTCTTTGCCCTGGGAATCCTGAGCCTCCCAAGCTCCTGGAAAGCTCTGGGGACCCACATGGATTTTCCTGCTTTTCTCTGGGGTTTTGGGTTGTTTCTCAGGTGGGGGAGTTAAAACTGGCCCCACATTCACAGCTTTGATCCCACCCAGTGACCCCCCTGTGCCTTTCACATCAAACCTCTGCCTGGCCCCTTCCCCTGAGTTTCCAGAGTTAATTAGAAATAAATGTGTCAATCCATTTGCAATCTCAGTTAATTTGCAAATCCACTTGTGCTCGTTGGGGGTGGAATTTCACCTGTGTCTTCCAGGGATGGGAATTCTGCAATTGCTTGGAATTCTGTGCCCCCAGCTCTGATCCTGCACATCCTCTGCCCCCAATTCCACCCAGGAATTGCCCCCACAGAGTTGAGAAGGTGCTGAGAACCTTCTCAGAGTCTGCAGGGAGCAAAAAGGGACTCACAGGAACCTGCCCTGGCTCAGGGCAAACAATTCCTGACAATTCCAAGTGTTCCTCCTGCTTTTCAGACCTTAATACAGAATTTTGGACTGAAGCTCTGATGTTTCCCAGGCTTTTCACATTCCCCTCACAACTTGTTTTTATTAAGGTGCATTTGAGATGAAAAACATTCTGTGAGCAACAGATTTGGAGTAAAAACATTGTGAACTTTGTTGCCAGATTTGATTTGTCACCAGTAAACACGACAGAGCTGAAGCAAGGGGTGTTTTCCCCCTTGGAGTTGTTAAACAATCCAATCTGAGCCTGAGAAGTTGGGTGGAAATTCTGCATTTCTGGGCCTGAGAAGTTGGGTGGAAATTCTGCATTTCTGGGCCTGGGAAGTTGGGTGGAAATTCTGCATTTCTGGGCCTGAGAATTTCTGTGGAAATTCTGCATTTCTGGCATTTCTCAGAGGTTTTTTTGGGGGGAAATCATTCAAAACCCCGAAGAATTCATTTCCTTAAGTCACTCGTGGGGAATTGGCTCCATCTGAGGCTCTAAATCCACACCCCAGGAGAAGCCAGAGGAGCCCTTTGGAGCCAGGGGTGGTTCCTCTGAGTGGAAAACTGGGAGTTGGGGCAGAGGATGAGCAGGGTCAGAGCTGGAGGTGCCGAACTCTGAGTGAGGAGACCCAGAATTAATTCAGCATGAGGAGCCCTGAGTTGTGCCTGACTCTCTGATTATTCCTGCACACTCACTGGGACAGGAATTAAAAATAGATATTTGCCTGATGAAAACACAGGATTGAAGCAAATTTCGATTTCTTGAGGCACAGCTGAACCCAAAGGGTTGAAGATCCAGAGTTAGGGCTGAAACCCTTCAAAATACCTTTTACTGGTAGTTCAAAATAAGGAACCCTCCAAAAAAAAATCCATATTTCCATGTGTTTAAGGCCAGCTTTGCCCCAGCCATCCCTTCAGGCCCATTTGCACCTTTTCCCTCCAGCCTTGAGGAGTGGAAGGATTTGTGTTCTGTTCCCTCTCTTTTCATTTGTGTCTTTTACTGGGAAAAAAAAATCCCACATCTAAAGTGGGAAAACACTTGCCAAGCAAATCCTAATTGAAGTTATCCAAAGGAAAGGTCATTTTTCCAGCCAGACTTCCCCATCTATAATTTTTCAGACAACTCACAAACTCTCAGCCAACAATAGCAGGGGCATCTCTCAACTCTGACCTTCTGTTCTTGAAAATCTGTTTAACAAAAAGCAAGAAATTGGAAGAACTTTCCTCTTTTCCATGAAGTAATTCTTTGGAAAACTCAGATAATAAAGAGGGGGAGAAATGGGAATGTTCAACTTGTTATTTTGAAAAAAAAAAAAAAACCAAAAAACCAACAACCAAAAAGTGAATTGTTGAATTTTGAAAAACACCCTGAAAATCCTCAAAGCCCAATTTCCATCAGCTGAGAGTGGCAAAGCTGAGTCTGGGCTCACCCAGGGAGGTTTCCTCATTAATTAATAATCCTGCAGTGTTTGAAATGCTCTTCAGGTCTCTCCAGAAATTTAAGGAAAAGCCCTAAGAGGGAACTTGCTCCTGGTTTGTTACCCCCCTGACTGTAATTGGTGTTTATTTGTGTGGATTAATGAATGACAGTCACATGAATTGGGGGTCATTCCCATCCCTGTGTTGCACTGAAATGAAACCAGAATGTCTCATTCTGGAACCATAACCCCAATATTTCAGGGAAGCTTTTCCTGTGAAGATGCTTTTCCCTGAGTTATTTCTTCTGCCATTGGCTGCAAGTGGTTGAAACGAACCCCAGAGCTGGGGAGTGGCCTTGGCAATGGTTCCTCCCCAGGGCCAGGCAGCAGGTTCCTCAGGGAGGGAAACCTCAGGCATGAAATGCCTCTCTTAATTAACCTCCCAGTGATTTCTCAGGCTCTTGGAAGTGTGGGATGGATGTTCCCTCCAGGAGGCTCCTCCAGGTGGGTTGGATTTTCTTGTGGCTGCTTTTCCAAAGGGCTTTGAGGGAGATAAATGGAAAATGGGACTGGAAATCCCTGGATGGCCCCTCTGGGAAATCCCTGGATGGCTCCACTGGGAAATAAATCCCTGGATGGCTCCACTGGGGAATAAATCCCTGGATGGCCCCTCTGGGAAATAAATCCCTGGATGGCTCCACTGGGGAATCAATCCCTGGATGGCTCCACTGGGGAATCAATCCCTGGATGGCTCCACTGGGAAATCAATCCCTGGATGGTTCCTCTGGGAAATCCCTGGATGGCTCCACTGGGGAATAAATCCCTGGATGGCTCCTCTGGGAGGTGCAGGGACCTCTTGGCTGCCTTTGCTTTCACACCTGCAGAGCTTTTCCCACTTTGCCCTGGGTGGGAGGAACCCCCAGCCCACCTGGGAGCTCCAGGAATGTTCTCCTGCTGTGAGTTTTGCTCTCCTGCTGCTGATTGCAGAGCCCTGGGCTGGTGTTTGGGGCTTCTGATGTGGCCAAACTGGGGGTATTAAAGGGGGACATCCAGATGGGGAGTTACTATTTTAATGGGAATATTTCCCCAGTGCTTTGGGACGTTCCCTTCTCCTTCCCTGAGCCTCAGGTTGGAGGTGGGAGAGATGGAGGAGCCAACCAGGATGTCCCTGGGGGGCTCAGGGGTATTGCCAGTCTATTCCTCACAAAGCAGAGGCTGCTGGTTCCCATCCTGGACATTCCAGGGGCATTCCAAGGGGAACACCCCCAGAGATGTGTTTGGGTGGAGGGAACGTGGAGCACCCACAGGGGCAGAGCTGGGACTGGCTGGGCTCCAAAATGCCCACCAGGATGTGGTGCCAAAGGGCTGGTGGTGCCATGGGAGTCCTTTCCCAGGAAAATCTCGGAGATTTTCCGAACCCAAGTGGGGGATTGGAGCCCACAGACTTGGCATTGCTGTGCCCAGCAATTAAAGCTCCTAATGACAGGGGGAATGTGATTGAATTAGAGAGAAAAGTGTCCCTTGTGGACATTGCTTAGAATAATCTTTAGGATGATTTTCTGGTAGGGCAGATTTAGTCCCCCAAAAAAGGGCTTTTCCCGTATGATTTTATCCACATTGGGACTTCTTGGTGACATGGAAAGGTGATCCAGGGCAAGTGTGATCTGAGCTGGGGGGCACCTGGGTGGGTGTCACATCCCCAAACACTTCCCAGCTGCTGCCAGGAGACCCCAAAGTGGAGCAGGGGAGGGTGAGGTGACCAACCTGCAGTAAAATTGGGGATTTTTGATATTATAATTCTCCTAAAGTCACCACTCAGGAACCCTCTGTCCTTTTGGGCTGCTCTGTACAAGAGGATCCCCCAAAGCTTCTCTAAGTCAGCAAAGATCTCCACCCAGTGGGGTATTTGAAACCAGAATAATTCCCTGTGTGGACACTCGGACAGACCTGCAGCAGATTCCATTCCTGTCCTTAATTCACTTGTCAGTCTAATTAACTGAATTCCTGAAAGTCCCTTGTATTAGGAGGGAGAGTCTGAGGGATTTCCTGGTGTTCACCTTTTCCACTCGAGTTTTTCCCTGTGTCCCACAGAAAAATTTCCTTTTCCACGTAACGGGACAACAGTGTGGGAAAAAGGAGCTTTTGGGAAGCACCACAAGTTTCACTTTGCTCAGTCAGTGTAACCCCCCCAAATTTCCGTGGATACCCCATTTCCAGGCTGTCCCTGAGCAGCTGGAAGGGGGAATTTTGGGGATTTGGGGTGCTGTGTCCATGGATTGTCTCTCAGCCCCTCTGCTCTTCCCTCCTCGTGGCGTTTGAAGCCGGAGCCTCGGGAGGCAGCGCCGAGGAATTCCGGGATCTACAGTTACACACTTGCAGCAAAAGCTGCTCACGGCTTGGACAGGGAACAGCTCTCTGTTTCCCTTAATTCCAGAGGTTCCCTGGGAAGGGCACCTTGGCTTTCCCTGCCTGTCTCCTGTGCCTGGGAATTCTCAGCCGTGCTGCTTTCAGAATGAGCGGCTGGTCCTTGTGCTCTCCATGCTTTGCTTCCCTGCCCTTCCCTTTCCAGCTGGCAGGAATTTTGCCACTGATTTGACAGGACCTGGAGCAGCCCTGGAAGTTTGGAGCTCCAGCTCCAAGGAAGGCTCTGGTGGTTGGAGGTATTTGGGAGCCGAGGCCGCGGCGCTCGGGGCTGTGCTGGAAGGGTTGGGCTGACTGATGGTCCTGGGGGGATTTTCCAACCCAAACCATCTCAGGATTCTGGGATTGCTTTCGTTTCTTGGTGTTTTCTGCTTTGCAGAGTCAGGAGGTGCTGCTGGTGGAATGCAGGGTTTGGTTGGTGGGAGCTGGGAAGGGGCTGGAGCAGCAGGAGGGGCTGAGGAGGCTCGGGGGGGACCTTCTCACTCTCCAGGGTTCCCTCCAGGATCGGGAGAGCTGGGGGGGGTCGGGCTCTGCTCCAGGAACAG
>JAOXXN010000162.1:1798903-1818127 GCA_026770055.1 Myrmophylax atrothorax | reverse complement strand
GCCTTTGGCCTCGGGGGAACCCCGTGGGGCTCAGCACAGGGGCCACCAAACCCCCCTGTGTTTGTGCCCCAGGGGGCCGGGTTACACTGCTGGCCTTGGGGGTTAAACCCAATTTCTCTTTGTGCCATTTCATTGATTGGAATATTGTTATTAAATTGTAACTCTGACTTAGAATCTCTGTTGTGGATTCGTTTCTTCTGCCACTTTACCTTTAAACCAGCACAGTCCCCAAAACACAATAAATTCCAGAGGCCCAGGAAAACATCCCTTTGCTTCCCAGCATCAACACTTGAGATGATCAAACGGTGCATTAAACAAATACCACTCGTCCTCTGATGTCCATTAGGTCCTTTTGCATTAACTCATAAATCAAAGCACTGTGTTTTATTCCAGTTTATTGGCCACTTAAAAAAAATGATGCTGCAGTTTTAAGATGAACATTTTTTTTTCCACTGGGGAAAAAAAAGTCAAGTTACAAAGGGAGGGGGTGGATAAAAATATCCCCCACTCCAGTGTGACTTCAGTGTCTCACCCTTATATTGAACACAAGAAAAATCATCCACAAGGGTCTAAAGAAGGGAGAAATGATCCAGGCAGGATAAACAAATATGATTATTCCCAAGCAAATATTAAATCAAGCATATCTGTCACCTTGAATGTTGGGCACTCAGGTACCCACAGTGGAGAAACTCACAGTCCTTCCACCTCCAGTTTTATGAAAGGAAAAGACAACAGACAAAAATGGGAGTTGTTTCATATAGAAATATAGGAGACATAAAGATATAGATGTGTATCTCCCATTTGGGAGTGCCCAAGGCCAGGGTGGATGGGGGTTGGAGCACCCTGGGCTGGTGGGAGGTGTCCCTGCCCGTGGCAGGGGGTGGGATGAGATGAGCTTTATGGTCCTTCCAATCCAAACCATTCTGGGATTCTGTGGACACCTGTAGCTGAGAAGGCCCTGAGGAGCCCTGGGGAGCTGTGCTGGCCCTGGGTGGTGGTGAAGGAGCACATTTGGCTTGGATTTCCTTCCTTGCTGTCCCAAATGTGCGTTTACTGGGACTTTTCAGGAATGTGAGTTGCCTGCAGAGCCTCATTCACTGTTGGGGCTGAGGTGGGAACATTTTCCAGCACGTCTTGTCTCGTGCCCAGGGGTGGGGATCAGATTTGATTCCTTCCCTCTGAAAGTTGCTGTTGCATCTTTCCTCAGCTTCCATCTTCTGGCAAGAGCAGCCTCAGTCCTTCCTTCCCTGGCCACATCCCTGCCCTCTGCTCCACATATTTCAAGGCTAGAAAAGCCTCTGGAGGTGATTTATGGTCCTGCACAGACACAATTGCATCTTGTTACCTCCCACTTGGAAGTGGGATTGATCCACTTGTCCTTGAGCTGTTGCACAACCCCCTGAGCTGCTGCTGGGGCAGGAAAGAGGAATGAGGGAACTCCTGCCCTGGGCAGCCTTTGGGCAGCCCAAGGGGTGCCTGCCAAGGACTGGGGACAGGGAAAACCAGGGGGAATGGGGGGAAATGGGGAAAACCAGGGGAATCGGGGAAAACCAGGGGGAATGGGGGGAAATGGGGAAAACCAGGGGAATTGGGGAAAACCAGGAGAAATGGGGAAAACCAGGAGAAATAGGGAAAAACAGGAGACATGGGGGAAGCCAGGGGAAATGGGGAAAAACAGGAGAAATGGGAAAAACCAGGGGAAATGGGGAGAACCAGAGGAAATGGGGAAAACAAGGGAAATGGAAGAAAACAGAGAAATTGGGAAAACCAGAGGAAAAGGAGGCTGAAGGATTAGTGTTGATTATTTCTGCCCTGTGAGGATTTTGAGATGAGTTGAGGGTTGCCAACATCTGTACCTCTGTAATTCCAAATGTCCCCTGGGGACAGAGGAGGGGAAATCCAGGGGGAAGGAAGGAGGCACCGGGGTATTTGGGGGTGGGGGGCATTGCTGTGCCAACCCAGCCGAGCCTTAGCCTGATGCCAGTCCCTGCAGTTCCCTACACGGGGTGGTGGCACAGTCACCACCTGGGGCTGTCAGGAAGGATTTAAAACTCAAGCCAAACACTCTGAGGAACAAAAGCTCCAGGGGGAAGCAGCCCAGCCACAGGCAGAGGGCAGGAAGGATGCTCTGCCTCTGGCAAGCACCGCCGGTTCTTTGCTCCTGCTTTGCATTAAACCATTTGCTGCGACTTAAACAACCAACCAAGCAACTCCTCCCGCTGAGGGGAACAGAGGAGAGGGGTTGGGAGGGGGTTGTGTCTCGGAATTCCAGGGAGTTTGGGGCGGCTCGTGGGGTCGCTGAGCTGCTGCCACGTCCTTGGAGTTAAATGTTCTGTTCCTCCCGGGCAGACGACACGGAGCTGTGGGGAGTTGACCACATGTACACGCTGGGTTTGCTTCTCTCTTTTCATTTATATCACATTTTTTAGATGTTAAGGTTTTTGGGGTTTGGAAGGGAGGAATTCTTGCAGTGCTTGGAACTGCTTCTTCCTTGCAAAGCCTCCTAAATCAGACTCAAAAATGTATATGAAAGAAGCCCCGGGTTGAAAGCAAAGAGAGCCATTTTTAGGCATCCAAATTGCATTTAAAACATGTTTTAACGAGCTGAAAATGTTGAGGGAAATGCTTTCCAGCCACTGGACGTTTTTGAGAGCAGGATTTCAAGAGGTTGTCAACAAATAGTAGCTCTTGTCTCGGTTGTGCAGCCGCATCAGGGATTTCCAGTCCCAAAGGTTTGAGACACAATTTGGTCAAAAGCTCTGAAGTTTCTGATGCTTTTTCTGGTTAATCTGAGGCGTTGCTGAAGTTCCACCACAATTGTTCTTCCACTGAAACCCAATGCCCTCTCTGAAAGAGCCACCACTGGGGCTGGGGGGCTGGGGGTGGTGCAGGAGAGGTCCAAGAACAGGTCAGACTGAGTTGGTTCCCACCTGGAGTGACCCCCACCCTGGCACTGCCAGGGACATGGGAGTCATGGGGAAGAATGGAAGCAAAACGAGTTTGTAGATCACCCAAAAGCGGGTTTGGGGAGGAAAATGAAGCCCTGGGGGTGTTGTCTCCATCTCCACCCACAGGGCACAGCTTGTGGTGTTGGCACCCCAATACTGGGAGCAAGAATGGGCAGAAGCAGGATTTCATCTGTGCCACCAAAAGGTGCCCAGGCATAGCCAGATGTTCCTGCCCATGGAATTGCCATTGGGAAGGGGGGTCTGCAGCCACTGAGGGGTGTGCAGGCCGTGGGCTGGGGCAGAAGAGCTTTGGTCATCCAGCTGACCCTGTTTTGCTGCTTGCAGGGAAAAATGTGAGGGTGGGCAGGCCCTGGCACAGGGTGCCCAGAGCAGCTGTGGCTGCCCCATCCCTGGAAGTGTCCAAGGCCGGGTTGGACAGGGCTTGGAGCAACCTGGGCTGGTGGGAGGTGTCCCTGCCCATGGCAGGGTGGAATAAGTTGGGCTTTATGGTCCTTCCCACCGAAACCACTCTGTGATTCCATGGAAAGCACTTGGGGCTGGCTGAGCTCTGGCACCGGCAGAGCAAACCTTCCTCCCTGCTGCTGCTCCCAGGGAGCTGTGGGGGCAGGAACACTCACATGCACGAGTTGTGGGGGCACCTTGTGCGGTGGGGCTGCCCCCCAGGTGCCCCTGGTTGGTGTTTGGGGTCTCACCAGGGGGATAAGCAGGTGGGTGGGAGCTGGGCTTGGAGAAGGCAGCTCTGCAGCCACCACCTCCCTCCCCAGCGCTGCTGCCCAGGACAAACTGCAGCTCGGAAATCTCGGGCTCAGCAGGGACATTTGTGCTATAAACTAATTAGGCGAGTGGTCAAATCCCACAAGCAGCCCTGGCCTCATTAGAGAGCCAGAAGGACCCGGAGGAGGTGCTGAAATGCCTCATTAACAGCGAGCAGGGCCACTCTCTGATTGTGCTGCAGGAACGGGGCAGAGCCCAAGGGTGTAGGAAGCCCTGACACTAATTTGGCGCCCTGCTAATGATTTAAACAGCAATTAGCTGCTCCAGGGCTATGTCCTAGTCCTGGCCTTGTGGGTCACAAAGCCGAGGCTTGGGAGTGGGGGGGGGTGTTTGCCATGGAAATGAGGAATTTGGCAGGTTTGGGTGGTGAGGAGCCCCTTGCCCTCCTCTCCTCTGTCCTGCTGAGTGTTGACATTGTGTTGCTCTCTTCTTTTTTCCAAAATCCTCTTCCCATCACTGTGTTTAGAAACATCCCCTTCCACACGCACTGTGTTGTCCTCAAAGGCCTCGGTGCTGCAGCCCTGCCTGGTCTGGAAGGATTGGGGTGGAACTGGGTGGCAGGTCGGACACTCCTCCAGCCCCTTGGCTGCTTTTCAGGAGAAAAGGGCCTTTGGTGGTGTCACTGTGATGTCTGGAGGTGTCCCAGGAGGGAGGATCTGCACAGAAGTGAACAGAGAAACAGCTCCCAGGACCCTTTTCCATGTTAGAATCATGGAATGGTTTGGGTTGGAGAGGACCTCAAAGCTCGTCCATTGCCACCTCCTGCCGTGGGCAGGGACATCTCCCACTGTCCTAAGAAGGATAACCCAGAGCTGTGTCAAGCCAAGGAGAGGAGACAGAGTCAGGATAAAATCTTGGAGTGATGAATTTTCTGTGAAGAAAATCCACTTTGCTCAAGCCAGGCAGGAATTCCTGACTCCCAACTCAGGCTGGGGCGGGTCCTCTGGGCCAAACCTTCTGCCCAGACTTGTCCTGCTGCACACACCGATGTCTCCAGCGGAGCAGAAAGCTCCAGCAGCATTCCTTGGATGCCATCCAGGCAGGCATGTGCAGAAGGGCCTTTGCTCTGTGTTTGCCCAGGGAACAACAAGGAGCAAACAGCAAATTCCTTCAGGAAGGGGCTTTGAGGAGGGGGAGAAGGTGCAGCTGGAGCCCCTTGCAGATGTGTGAGGAGCAGGGATGTGTCTCCCTTTAAACGCCCTTCTCCAGGGCTCAAGTTCAGCCCAGCAGGCCCATTAACACGTGCCCCAGATGTGTTTGGGTGCTGATGGGTCTCAAGTCATTGGCTTTAAAAGCAACAGCTGCTTGAAAAATGCAGAGAGAGGTTCGGAGGGAGCACTAACAGTGCTGAAGGAAGGGAGGGAGGGAGGAATCCCGGGTGGCTTTTCCCGACCTTTGCTGCTTAATGAACCAACTGATTGAGCCTGGAGTGGTGAAATAATCCTCCCAAGGACTTTGGAGCCGTCCCATTAAGTCAGGGGAAAGATTTTACAGCAAAACTTTTGTTAATGAACCGAGTCTTTGCTGTCAGAGGAAGAATTGGAGCTTTCTCCGACCTGACTTTTAGGGGCAGGTGAATAAATTGAATTTCTTTCCCTGCAGTTTAGGCTGACACCTAATCATCACTGTAGGTTGCAGTGTTTCTTTCTCTTCTTTCATTATGAGCTGAGGGACAATGGAGAGGTTTGTGGAAGGCAAATCCCCTGAGCCCTGTTTAATGCAAAGACAACACCTCCTTCAGCTCAGGAAATCCCTGAGCTGCTGATTTTTTTAGGCTGGGGGAATATTTGGGGGGGGAAAAGTCACAGCATGTTTATTGTATTCTTAAACCTTTCCCTATCCATCTGCTTTTGGCCACTTCCAGTGACAAAATACTGAGCTGGGAGGACCTTGGAAAGTCACTATCCCACCTGGTGTCATCAGGTTGCTCCTCTGTCTTTAATTAGTGTTATGGAAGAGCCGAGGGACAGTTGCACAGAGGGGTTTCTGTGATCAGCACCTGCTTTTCTTCTCACCTTTGCCCTGAGCAGCCCTGCTGTTCTCTGGCTCTCCCTCTGCCTGTGCTACCAGCAGCCTTTCTGAAGAGGTCAGTCTTGGACGGGCTAAAGCTTGGCAGGGTTTGCTTTGGTGGGGTTTGGTGTCCCACCCTCCACTCCTGAGGGTGGGATTCCTTTCCCCTGGGGCACCTCTGGTGATGCCAGAGCAGTGTCAGCTCCATCATGGAGCACTGAAAATCACCTTCTCCACATTTCTGGATGAAGGGTTTCCTTTCCATGTGCCCTTTAAGGTTGATGCTCCTCTCCCAAACCCAAGAAAAAGGACTTTAGTGAAGAACATGGTGTGTGGAAGGAACTGACTCCCATCAGGGACCTCACTGACCTGAATGGGGGCAAAGCACTGGTGGCATTTGGGGTCAGGACCTTCCCTGCAAATTTAAAAGCTCTGGGCCCACTTAGGACCCTCAGAATACCTGCAGGTTTGGATCTTCATTCACTGGACATCCCTCTGAAAAACTGGGATCTTTGTTGAAAATCCTTCCCTTGTTGAAGCCAAAGGAAGACAAAACTCCCCTTCCCTGAGGCAGGACCAGCATTCCCAGCCCTGCAGGGGACTCTGTTTGACCTCTGCCTGCCTTGGAGCAGCCAGGAGGTGAGGAAAGCTGGTCCAAGGAGACCCAGAGGAGGTGCAGGTGAAGCCTGAACACAGAGGGGCCCTGGGGAGGAGGCGGCTCATCCTCCTTCCCATCAAAGCCATTTGGCTCCCAGTTGCCAAACCAGTGCCAAGCCCCAGTGACCTTTCAGACTCATCACTGTGCTTAGAAGATTTATAGGGGAAAAAAGCTACTTGTGGAGAGGGAACTCTTGCTCCTTCCTCCCAGGAGAGGCTGCAGGCAGTGAGTCAGCCCTGGCTGCCCGTCACCGGCCCTCGGTGGCTGGGGGGAATCCGTGGGATTCTGGGAGCCGGGCTGATGTCACCCCTGCTCTGGCTCCTCTCAGCTCTCCAGGCTGCTCAGAGCTCAAGGCTTTAGTCTCATCACCCAGCAGGCCAGGCCTGGCTCAACCACCGACTTGTTTCTCCTGAAGTGATGACATTTTAAAAGGGCTTTGGAATGACAGAGGTCCTGGAGTCCCAGAGGGGGTGGAGGAGAAGCTCCCTGAGATCAGGACCTGGTTTCCAGGTCTGCCAAAGTCACTGCAAGCCTGTTTCAGGCAGAGCTGCAAACCACAGTTAGCATTTGGACTTGGGATGCTGTGAAGATTTTCATTTCAATTTGCAAAATATTCTCTACCCTGCAGGGCAACCCTTGAGAAGGAATTCTGTGACTCTGGAATTGATGGAAAAATAAATACACCAAAGATGGGAAGGAGACCCGAGTAAAAGGGGAGCTGAAAAATGAACTGGAGAGATGGGTCCAAGCCCTGACAGGCATTTGGGACAGATTTCAAACACCTCAAAAATCCATAAGTGGATCAAGAGTCTCCACAGATTCTTGTGCTGAGGAACATGAGAGCAGCACCGAGGCCCCGGCACGAGGCGGTTTGGATGTCAGTGGTTTGGTCTGTGGGACTCTTTGTGTCCTCCTCTTTCCAGATTCTTGACTGTTTCTCTGTTCCAAACCACATGGGTTGTTTCCTGCTGTAAGGTAGATGCACTGAAATTCCTCCAACTGCCAAGGGCAAGGTGAGATCCCAACAAGGACATGTCAGGCTCTTTTGGAAAGGGTCCCATCATTTCCAGAGCTCCCAAGGAAAACTGAGTTCCTCCATGTAAATCTGAACCCTGCTGTTCACTGGGGTGAAAACTGTCCTGTCTTGTGAGTAAGCCTGGATCTGGGAAGAGCAGGAAAGCCAAATCTGAAGCCAGGCTTAATGAAAACTTTCTGTGTTGTTGGATTTCCCCTTGGCCTTTCCCTCCATCCCTCTGCCTTGAACTTCTCCAGAGAACCCTGCTGGGATGCTCACAAGCTCTAATCCTGCCTGGCATATCTCCAGGAGACCTGGGCTGTGAGGAGAAGACAATTCTCTTCCTTGGATCAGTTCATCTCTCAGCCCTCAGAGGATGCCAATGGCAGCAGGAGCCTGGGAGAGTTTGTGGGATGAGGAAAATTGTCCGTAACGGGCCTGGATTCATCTCCTCCTGCTCCTCCCCAAGGCGAGCACAGAGCACAGGCTGCCTGGAAGGGAGCAGTGGAAAGCAAACATTTTCCCCCGTGGGATGGGTGGCTGCCAGGCACAGCTCCACTCTGCAGCACCAGGCACTGCTCTGTGCCCTTTTTGTTGCCACAGTTTTCAAAGGATTTCTTTTCATGGAGGCTTGAAGTGAACGGATTCACTGCTGGGAGTGGCTCCACCGGGAGTGCCGCTCTGGAATGGGCATGGTGGGACTCCAGGCTGGGTGGGGGCTGGTGCAGCCCTGTTTATTTGTCCTCCTCCTGCCAGGCAGGAGCTGAGATTGGGACCACAACCTGGCAAAGAGAGTCACAAGGAGCAAAAAACGAGCCAACATCTGCCTTGTTGGCCATGTCAGATTTGAGGCTCGGAGCAGGGAACAGGGAGGGCAGAGCACAGCTTGCCATGGCAACCGTGGCATTTGGGGGGGTTCAGGTGCTGCTTTTCCTCGGGGTGAATGGATTGTGGCATCTCTGCAGGTGGTTTCCAAGATCTCCAGCTGCCTCCACCAATGGGTCCCACCTTGGGACTCGAGGAGTGTTTGCAGGAGAGGTTGATTATCGCCGGTTACTCCATCCCAGCAGAACTTTGGGGCTGGAAAGCTGCACCACCACACGGGCACCGGGGAACAGAGCTGGGCTGGTCTTTCCCACCAAACCTCTCCTGGATTTCTGAAGTGCCTGCTCAGCCCCCAGGAGTGCCAGCACTGGAGGGTTGTTACCTGGGCTGGGCTCTTCATGAGGCCACCAATGATTAAACCTCAGCCTGGAGCAGCATCTCGGAGGGGTCCCTCTCTCCCTCTGTGCTGGCACTTCTCCCCAACAGCCAGGCCAGAGAAAGTCCTCAAGACTCGTTTTTGGGGATTGAATAAGTAGAAGAGGGACAGGGCTGGTGGTTGATGTGTCCCAGAGATTGCACAACTGCCGATTAAAACCAGGAGTGGATGCGTGATGAGCATCCATTAGGGATCGGAAATAATTAGGTGCGAAATGCCTGTGGCTGGGCGAGGGATGCAGAGGCAGGAATGGAGGATGCAGGAAGAGTCCTCTTTGGCTCAGGTTAGATCTTCAGGCCGTGCTTTGCCGCAGGAGGCTGGCACAGCTGGCACAGAGCAGACAGGTGACTGGGAGGGGGGGGTTGGTTTCCTTTCCTTCCCCCCCAGCTTTCTCCCAGGAGCCAAAGGAGCTCTGAGAGAAGTGACACATCTGGCAGTTCCAACAGGAACTCCAGCCCAGATCTGTGTGTTCCACCAACAGCTCAGTGCTTTGTCATGTTTGGGCCACCCAGGAACCTCAGGGGGCCTGGAAATGCCAGCAGAGCCACCTCCTGTGCCAGGGGCATCTGGCAGCAGCTCAGGGGGTCATGAGCTGCAGCTTTGATGGTCCCCACCACTCCCAGCTGGTGGGCATGTTGTGGAGTCTCCCTCACTGGAGATAGTCCAGAACTGTGGGTGTGCTCTGGGATGACCCTACTTGAGCACAGAGGTTGGACCAGATGACCCACTGTGGTCTCTTCCAACCTGACCCATCCTGTGGGGTCCTTGCTGGAAGCCAGAACCTCCTTGGTGTGTAAGGTCATGATGCTGAAGGTGTTTTCTGGCAAGGATGGAGGCAGATTTGCCAGGGATCATTTGTTCATGGCTTTTAGCTGCTCTCAGGAGGGCATGAAGGGGCAAAGGAAGGGTGTCATCTGTCTTGGCACCTCTGCAGGTGCCCATCACAGCTGCCTGGAAATTGTCCCTGGAGTTCCTTCTCCTCCAAACACCATAAGAGGTTTTCAGACTGCTGCTCCTTCAATCAGCTGGAGCAGATGCCTTCAGCATCCAGGAAGATGCTGCTGCCTCATGTGGCTTCTTCCATGGCTTTTGTCAGCTGCAATTTGAAGGGGAAAAACAGGTGGAAGAGGTTCCAGATGGACAGATGGACAGCTGAGATCCACAGTTAATTCCTCCATGCTCCTAAAAATCACTACCACCCCAAGCAAAACCCCCAAATTCCTCCTCATTGCAAGTGTTCCCAGTAGTCTCTAGACTGTTCTTCTTGCCTGCACTCATCAGCAGACAACTGCAGGAGTCAAAGAGGGTTTACATTCAGTTGTTGTTTTCAGGTTTGAGTTGGTTTCTTTTCCTAAACCCTGTAAATTCCCTAAAGCTGCTGCATTAGGAATTGCTCAACGAGGTAATTGGGTTTTGCAGCTCCTTGAAGGGACTCTTATTTTTTTTTATAAGTGGAAGGAGGAGTGTGTTGATTTGGTCAAATGCCAACCAGGAAATACCAAAAAGCTGAAGATGGACCCGTTACAAACAGACTAACCAGCCTCAGATGTGCCGTCGATATTGGAATAGGGAAGGTAATAGAGAGCACATGTGTCCTGTAAATAATGAGATTATTAACAAATAGACAGAAATAAAGCCATTTGGCTGCCTCAGTGAAACACTGAAGCCACTGGTTCCAGCTGAAATCTCTTCATTGCCCCCATTTGCCCTGGGGGGGTGGGGGTTTCCTGCAGCCTGGCAAGGTCTCAGGTTCTGCTTTGGGTTTTGCATCTCGTGGGTGTCACAGTTTCATCCTACACTTTCTTCCTGAGGAAGGGCTGGAGGAGAGGCTGGGGCAAAATAGGGATGTTGATCCTCTGGGTCATGAGGGTTTGGCAGGAGGAAAGGGAAAAGCACAAAGCTGGAGAGATGTTTGCCCATCCAAGGAGGCTGAGCAGGGGCTTGAGCTGCACTTGCCTCTTCTTGCCTGCTTGACCCTTATCCTGCTGCTGCCACTTCATTGCTTGAGTCTGAAAGCCTGGGGAAGATGGAATTGAGTTGGAAAGATGGAATTGAGTTGGGAAGATGGAATTGAGTTGGAAAGATGCTCTGGGACATTCAGAGCTCTCGAAGCAGGGAACCCTGAGCTGGGTTCCAGTCCCTCTCTTGGCATCCCTGTAAGTGCAATCCCATTTAAGGAGGAGGCTCTTGGGAGCTTGGGGGGGTTGTAAAGCAATCAGGTCATTTGTCTCCATGCCAAGGGATGGAGCAAGGAGTCCCACTTTGGACATCCTGCCTTGGAAATACTGGCCCAGTTTCTGGGCTGCCTTTCCTGGGGCTGGGACCAGCACACATGGATGCTGTAGGTGTGTCTGCATCTTCCTTTTAGAGGAGGAGGAGGGAGAAATGTGTCCAAAACAAGGTGCATCACACCCATGAGGATGGGGAAAGGCCTTTTACCACATTCCATGGGACAGAGGCAATGTGAGCAGTGGCTTTGGATTGGAGATGTCAGGGATGAGAGAGGCCAGTTGGACTTCATCCCATGAATTGGTGGGGTGGAATTAACTGGGGTCTAGAGGGGAGTCCGACAGCCTTCTGCACTTTAGGGAAGTCCACCCTCGAGTCAGTCAGGCTTGGAGCACGATCTCTGGATGCTTGCAGCATCCATCTGCATTCCAGCATGGACTGGGAGCGCTGCATCCCCTGAGCCTGGGAGGGACCAGTGGGCTGTGCAGGCCAAAGCCTCCAGACCCCTCCTCGTGGTGCTGCAGCATCCCTGTTTGAAGCCATTTTTAGCTGCCTGGCTGCAAAGGGGGAGGGAGGGAGGGAGGGAGACAGAAATGCCACGGGGTTGGCATTACATCCCCGACACAATGGGAACTTTTATTAGCAGTTTTCCATTGTGTTGCAAATGGCAAAGATCATGGTTATATTTGCATGTTTCAGACTGTCCTGGAGAATTAGTTTCCCTCTGCATTGGGTAATAGTTTTCACATCACATTAGTTTGAGTGCTGGGAGGGAGATACAAAAGCTCCAGCTGAAGAGCAACAGTTCTTCTGCCACTGGAGACCTTTGCTCTTACCTGATAGTTCAGCCTCAGAAGAACCAGGTTGTGAGAAACTCGATTCCTTTGTGGGACAGGGAAAGAGGAGGTGGCAGGTGGGCAGTCCTGCTCTGAGGGACTTGGTTGCTCTTCTCAGGCCAATAAAAGCGTGTTCATTCCTGGCTAGAATAACAATAAGGACATTTCTTTGCTCTGGCATAAGTCAGATTTGAGTAGATTTATGCTTGGCTCTGCAGAGGACATGCAGCTATTGACAGCCTGAAAGCAATTAGCCCAAGAAAACAAAGCAGAACCAAGTGGGACTCACTCGCTGCAGTTCCAGTCGGCAGAGCAGCTTCCAGGGCGGCGGGGCAGGACACTCTTGGACGCTCTTGGACGCTCTTGGACGCTCCGTGACTCTGGGCCATGGCCCTGGTGGAGTTTTCCCCCCTCTCTGAGATTTCACTCAGTGCTTTGTGAGGGGGAGTTCGTGCTCTGTGGTCTGAATGGAGCTCCATGGGTGTCTGCCCTGTTGTGGGACCTGGAGAAGTCACCAACCCACTGGCTGAGGGCAGGGTGGAGGCTCAGAGGGTTCTGCCTCTCGTTGTCCTCTCAGGACGTGGGGATCAGCTGCTTTTCCCAGGGAACAAGTGACAGGATGAGAAGAAACGGCCTCAGGCTGTGCCAGGGAAGGTTCAGATTGGACATGAGGAGGAATTTCTTCCTGGAAAGGGTGGTCAGGCAGTGGAAGGGGCTGCCCAGGGAGGTTTGGAGTGCCCAGCCTTGGAGGTGCCCAAGGAAGGACTGGATGTTCTCTGGGCTGGGGAACAAGGTGGGCATCAGGCACAGGGTGGGCTCCATGGGCTGTGAGGGATTTTCCAAGCCTTGGGTCTGTCTTCTCTTTGCCCACCAGCAGAACTCCTGCTTTAGGAGACTACTCTGGAGTCGCTCCAGGGTTGTGCCAAAGGCTGGCAATGAAACCCCACGTGCTGCACGCAGGGATTTCAGCCCAAGGTTGAACTTTGCCCCAGGCTTTATGGAGGTGCTCGAGCTGTAGGATGAGCTTCCTTGGGCTTGAAAACGGAAAGAGAGCAGGTTTAGATTTGATGTATAGAAGGAATTCTTCCCTGTGGGGGTGGCCAGACCCTGGCACAGGTTGCCCAAAAAAGCTGTGGCTGCCCCATCCCTGGAAGTGTCCAAGGCCAGGTTGGACAGGGCTTGGAGTCACTCAGGATAGTGGGAGGTGTCCCTGCCTATGGCAGGGAGTGGAACAGGATGATCTTTAAGGTCCCTTCCAACCCAGATCATTCCATGATTCTGTGATTCAATACAGACCAGGTGCCTCCCTCCACTCTGCCTTTCTAGTCCAAACTCCATCTCCAATGCATAAGCCCGAGGGAAAAGGCAGATTCCCAACAGCAGGAATGTCAGAATGCTGCTGGAGCTGCAGAGCATCTGTGTGTCCATTCTGCTCACAGAAAGGGCCTTCATGTTTGTTACCATCTGGACAGCAAATGTGCCCTCCTCTGGGAGCTCAGTTTTGACCTTTGCTCGTTCTGTTTAAGAACAAATCTCAGACAAACGTGTAGGATTTGCACCAGGGACCTGCTGTCAGCACCAGGGGAGGTCACAGAGCTGCCTTGGCTGTCTGCTCGTGCCATGGATTTATGACACGTGGATGGAAATGCATTATTTGAGTTTATGCTTTGCCTTTGGCTGAGGCTGGGGAAGACAGAGGCTGTGTTTGAACCAGGGCTGTTGCAGAGTTGTCACCAGGGGCCTGTGGTTCTTGGTGTTGATGTGAACAGAGTCCCACCACATGCCAAGACAACGTGCTCCTTCATGGTGGTGGCACAGTCGCCATCGGGACCTGCTCCTTGGGGTCACGGCACCATGGCAGGGACCACGGCCACCCCTGGGCTCCTGGGGGCCATGAGCACGTTGGTTCTCATGCCAGCACTCACTGGCACAGGCTGTGCTGCCTGGGGGTAGTTTGGCTGTTCAGCTGGTGACTCTCAGTCTTGATGGAGCAAGCTGGGCTGAGTCCCCCTCCACAGTCTCCTGGATTTGGCCAGCTGGAGGCCAGCTCAGCCTCCTGCCTGCAGGGCTTCCCTCTTTCCATTTAGAAACTCCTGACATCCAGCACAAACCCTGTGAGCAGAGACCTGGAGCTCTGTTTTGGAGAGGAAGGACAGTTTGACCTTCCATCTACCAGGTGACCTGGGAACTTGCCACCAGAACAGTCTGGGGCAGCAGAGTGGAGTGTCCTAACCCAGAATGAAGATGTTTAATTGGTTGAACATCTACTGAAGATGGGAGATGGTGCTGCCAGGACTGGGGTCCCCACCCTGTGTTGACCCAGCCCTGAGGAGCTCAAGGCAGCCCTAACATCACCCTGTGCCTTCAGCTCAGCAGCATCCCCACAAGATGCTGCTGCTCACTTTAGAGTGTTCAAACAGATCTTTCCAAGATTAAATTGGAAAATAAACCCCCACAGCTCAGGCTGGAGTTGTTGAGACAACAGAGATTGATCAAAGAGCACAATTAAATATATTTATTATCTAATTATTTTGCTTTGCCCCGTGGGACTGATGCTGAGCTGCCTTTAAATAGTCCCTGGGCACAGACTCCAGGACAGGCAAGGCCTGGATCCAGCCTTTTCTTTGGATTATGGATCTAGCCCAGGCAGTTTCACTTTTTGGGTTGGCACATGGTGTCATTTGCTGCCTGGCCTGGCATGGGCTCTCCCAGACAGGCCTGGGGGCCCTTCCATTGGTGCCAAGAAAACTGAGCTGTAACAGTGAAACAAAACAAAGCAGCCTCATCCTTCCCTCCATGTCACTCCTAATGAATGAAGGAATGCCTTTTTTTTAATTATTATTTGTAACACGACTTTGTTTTAAAACACAAACCCTGCTCTGATGTCACCCTCTCTAAAACTGTCCTTTAAACTCAGGTTTCAGCAGCAGGTCCTGGCCCAGGCAGGTGGGGTTGGGTTGGTTAGGCCAGATTTGGTGGCAGGTCCCTGCAATGCCCAATCCCTGCCTCATCCTCTCCCTTCTTCTGTCATCAATAAAGCCATTGAGGGACTCTGCAATAAACAAACAAAAAACGGCGTTTTTCGACAGACAGTGGGATGGAAAATGAGTCAGAGGAAACCAGGGGCTAAAGGAGCTGCAGCATCGGGTGTTACGTGTGTCGAGTTTCTCTCTGGGCTCCAAGAATGCTGTGGGTTTTCTCTAAGGATTATGCCATTGTGGAATAATGTCACTGTGGAGGGTTTGGGCAAGAGGAGCTGACTGAGTCTGGTGGGTACTTACAAATAAATGTATTTCTGGGGTTTCCAGCAGCTGGAAAATCTGTGACAAGCGGTTTTTGGGAGGCTACAGGCAATTATTGCCATCACTCTTTCCAGCCTGGCAGGATTCCATGAGAACTGCTGGAGTCATGCTTTCCTCCTTTCCTTCATTCCTGTAGGACCTACATTTTTTCCTTGGGATTGGGTGCAAACTGGGCAGGCTCCTTTGTGCTGGCTCAGACCTACCAAAGGGCCAGTCCAGTCCTGGGAGCAGCACTTGGGATATTCATGTGAATGAAGAGCAAAATCCTCAAGGGATGGAGGATAAGAGGGAGAAAATCCCTGCACAGAAACCCCCAGGTTAAAGCTGGGGATGCCCAGCAGTGCCAGTGGGTGCTGGTCACCAAAAAGGCCTTGGGAGGAGAAACCTTTTTCCTTTAACCTTTGCTCCTCCCATGTGAGCATCAAGGGATGTTCTGGGCAAAGGGGCATTTCCAGTGGCACCTGCACTTGTGCCAGTGAGTTAAGGACATTCCTGAGCAGGGCTGATGCCCAGTTTCTCTTTCCTTGTATCCTGTGATCCTCTGCAGTACCTATTTCTGGCAGAAAGGGGTAGAACACTGGGCTTCCTTCCCATTATTTCAGTGAACTGAATATTAGAAAAGGAGAAGAAAAAAAGGTTTGGTTTCCAGCCCCTCTGTGCAAAGAAGTCTCTGTTGTGATGGTCCCAACTCTGAGAATTATAACTGGGTGCTCCTCTTAGGTGGTTTCATCACCTCTCCCTCCCTGGTTGATGCCACAGAGGGGGTTGACAGTGCAGGGTCAGCCCTGGGCAGCTGCTCCTTGAGCTGAAGAGCAAAAAGGGAGGGACAAAGGAAAAGACTCAATGGGATGTTTACAGAGCAGCACAAACACAACCGTGGACAGGCTTTAGAAGCACTTGAAGCTGTTTGGATACAAAAGACCTCATTTTCTACTGTTTCATAGCCAAAAAAAAAGCCCATTATAAAGAGCCATTCCTTGTTTTCCCAGCTGTCCCAGTCCCTCTGGGCCACCAGTGCTGCCCTCCTGTTGGATGGGGTTTGGCTTGTTTGGGTCAGGAAGGGATGGAGGGGGTTTGTGTGTGTGCAGAATGGTGCCCAGGGGCTGAAAGGAAAGCAGGAGATGGTTTTGTCCAGCAGCTTTTTTTGGGAAAGGCTGGTGGGTGTTTGCTGAAAATTCCTCCTGGAGGCTAAAGGAGCCTGCCTGGAGCAGGGATGTGTGTTTGCTGAAGGGGGAGTTAATTAGCTTTATTTTCTAATCATTGCAGTCTCTATTTACTGTTGCATCCCTGAGACACCTGCATGAACATCAGATCAATGCAAAGCATAAATATAAACACATAGAGTGTGTCTATAAACATTGTAAATATATTATAAATATAATTATCCCAGAATCAGGCAATGGTTTGGGCTGGACTTTCCACTGGACCAGGCTGCACAATTATTAACACATAAATGTGCATTGGTGGGCAAAGCAGCAAGGGGTGACCAGCTGGGCACACCTGCAGGGAATTCCAGTGCTGGGATGAGGCTCTGCATCTCCAGGATGGAGCAGCATCCAGGTATCTTTAGGAATACCATGGCCCAGGAGGCAGGATCAGCTGGGGAAAGCCCTTCTGGCCACATCACATCACGGCAATGCTCCTTCCATGCAGTCATCCTTCAGAGGCTCGTTGACCTGGAACTAAACCCTTGGGAAATCCTGGATTCCAGGGAGCCTCTGCCCGTCCCACCCCGAGCTGGCAGCGCTGAGGCTCCGGGCAAGGGGCACACAGCTGGGGGAAGCCACCTCGCCATTCCCAGGGAGGCTTTTAGGGGATTAAGAAGGGAATGATGGCTCTCCAGGCCTGTCTCAAGGTTTAGGAATTACCTGGAGGGCCTGCTGGAATCTGTTTTTGGATGACTGGAGATTTGTTCCGATCTGCAGTGACAGAAGTCGAGTCCAGGAGTCTGGAAGTGCCTCCTGAGCTGTCAGAAGAATGATGGTTGTTGTTAGTGGCTCATGGAAAGCTGCCCCTTGGCTGGGGAGCTGGGGCAGCTCTGCCCCTCTGCCCCTCTCCATGGGCACACCTGCCATGGGCATGTTGGGAACAGGGAACACCCCTCCTGTGCATCAAACCGGCCTCTGATTGCCCCATCACTTTGGAGAGGAAAAGAGGGAGGGGAGGAGGCAGGGAAGAGCCCTGCCTGTCCCTCAGCTTTGGTGTTGCCTCCTCTGATGGCCTGGAAATGCCCCAGTTCAGCACTGGGAGCTGGTGCTGGGGAGGAGCAGTGATGTAACACATCTTTCTGTTAGCTCCCAAAATATCCTAATGGGGTTTTTTCATCCATTCCAAAGGTGCTGAGGAGCAGCTGAGGGGCTGGGAGTGGAGTGGGAGCACAGCTTAAACCCCAGGCCATCCTAGACCAGCCAAGGAAAGGTAAGGAAACAGCTTCTTCTTCTTTCCTGAAGTGGTGAATGAAGTAACACCATGGAGAAGGTTTTACGTGCCGTGATCATGTGATGGATTTCCCTTGTGAGGTTTTGGTTGCTGTCAGCACTTGGGACACCTGGGACTGCTCCCCAGCTCCTGCAGCCAGAAAGGCTGAGCCATCCTGTCCCAGTTTGTGGTTGGATTGCCTGTTCTTGTGATGGGATGTGACTTCCAGGGTGAGCCCAAATGACACTGTCTGAAATAATTGCTCTGTAGGAGCCCAGAGGAGGCTCAGCCTGGGAAAGCTGGGGCTTGAACCCCCCATTTGGGAAGCAGGGAATCCCTCGGGCACAGTGGAGATTTTGCCACTGAGGTTGGATGTGTGGCATTGCTTTGCCATGTTTTCCTGGGTGCTCCAGGAGAGAGCAGTGGCCCATGTGTGACTTTACTGGTGGCAGGATGAGTTTGCAGCCCGAAATCCAACCTGATTTTTATTTATGCTGTATCTCTGCCAGTCCAGCATCTCGTGCTCCCATAGCCTGGTTTCCAAACTCAGGATTTCATGGCAATTCTCTCCTGCAGCAGAAAAATACTGGAAGGGGAAAGTCATTCTAGAAGCTCAACAACCCTGAGCAGCCTTTTAGTGGAGAGTTCTCCTTAACAAACCTCCAATGGCCTCAGGTTGTGCCAGGAGAGGTTTAAGTTGGACAGTGGGAAAATTTCTTCCTGGAAAGGGTTGTCCACCCCTGGCACAGCTGCCCAGGGCAGTGGTGGAGTCTCCATCCCTGGAAGGGCTTTAAAAGCTGTGTGGATGTGGCACTTGGGGGGATGTGGGTTAGTGGTGGCCTTGGCAGTGCTGGGGGAATGACTGGACTCGGTGATCTTAGAGGTCTTTTCCAAGTTAAATGATTCCATGATTCTAGTAACAAATGGGAGAGAGATGCCTGTTAATGGAGCCCCAGCCTGTGCTGTGCAGAGGTTTTCACCAACCCTCGTGGATCTGGGCAGGTCTTGTGGGCAACCCTAAAGAAACCCCAAACCAGTGTGAGTATGGGAACAGGGCAAAAAAAGCCATAAAAAAAGAAATATTTCCCTTTCCAGCTTCTCAGGAGTTGGAAATACTGTGGCCAAAGCTGTTGTTCGTTACTGGTGATGAATGATCCTCTGGCAGCACCATTAATCAAAGCTAATCATCGAAATGTTTTTGGGAGCGGAAATTTGTGTGCGCTGGGTTTGATTCCTGTGTCAAAGAAATGGCTTTATCAGGTTCCTCTCTGGAGCCTGACAGACAGGCAGGGTTTGCTGCCATCCTGCTCTTTGCTTGACCAGCTGATGACTCAGGAAAATCCAGAGGGTCCAGCAGAGCTTTTGCTGGCATGGAGAGCTGCAGTTGATGCTTCTGAGATCAGCTCCACGAGGCAGAGGCACCTCCCTGCTGACTCTTGGGGCCATTTCCTCGATGCTTTTTGGCTCTGATTTTTGTTTATGGACTTCAGTGTGTTGCCAGTCCAGGTATCCCTTTGGTAGAGACACAATTCCAGGAGGTTGATTTATTTAATTGCTTTTCCAAGTGATTGCTCCGTGAAAATCTTCTCTACTGAGGCTCCACAGCAATTCTGCATCCATCCCCCTCCTAAATGTCCTGTTTGGATGTGTAAAGGTCAGGGAAATTACCTGAAGGGAAGTTCTGGCCAGGCAGGGGTTGGTCTCTTCTCCCAGGCACTCAGCAATAGGACAAGGGGGCACGGGCTCAAGCTC
>JAOXXN010000162.1:1774447-1786733 GCA_026770055.1 Myrmophylax atrothorax | reverse complement strand
CTTCACTGGAGCTTAATGATATTTCCAGCTCGGCGGGAGCTGCGGGAAGAGCGGAGATAGCGCAGCGAGAGACTGGAAAGCCGGCAAAGGGCAGCTCCCTGCTCCGCGGGAAAGGTGAGGGCATTCTCTTGGAAAATCCCGTATTCTCTTGGAAAATCCCTTGGGTTTGTCTGTGTCGCCGGCGTTGCGCCGTGGCGGTGCTGGGGGTGGGGAAAGGGGGGTGTTTGTGGAAGCCCGGCCGCGTTCCCTGCTGGCTCTGCAGCGGGCAAGGTTGGGAGCGGGGGCCGGGCACGGCGATGTGCCCAGGTACGGAGGGGCTCGGAGCGAGCGCGGCAGCACCAGCGGCCTCTTAGACCCCCTTGCAGAAACACATGGGCAGATTTTAGTAGCACGGAAAAACAGTGTTCTCTTCTGGGACTTCGCAAAGAAACTGTGTGAAGGTTTTACCGTCGTCCTTTCTCTCGGAGCCCGCGCATCGGCGCCTCCCGCGTCCCACCTTTTCTGTAAAAAAAAGGGCTTTTGGGGAATAATTTAGAAACTTAGGACAGTTGTAGGAAGTTTTAGTTAAGCCTTTGCCCTAGGGCTAAGCCCAGTAACTCTTGTGCAGACAAATCCACGCTGGAGCTGATGACTCGCCAGCGCTGTTTAATTTATACGAAGTCCCACCATGAAAACATGCATTTTTGTTTATCGGAAATGGCAGGCAAACATGCAGCAGAGGTTTTGCTGCTAAACAGATGAGGTTAACCCCTTCAAGATGCTGAGCTGTGGGATTAGTCCTGGGCTGAGATGAGCACATATCACTTTCCAGCGGTTAGAAATGAGGTGGTGACTCAAGGCCGGCGCTGGGCAGATCCTCAGCCTGGCTGCAGGTCTGCTCCCAAATTTTGTCTTCTCTGCCTCATGGTATTTTAATTTTCCTTTGGCAGAAGTGTCCAAGTTGTGGCACTGAGAGTGTCTTTCGAGGCAGGCAGAGGCCCAGCTCCTGGGCTGGGTGATCTCCTGGAATTCTCTGCTCCTCGATGCAAACGCGCGTCCTTGAAAAACAAAATCCCTTTATTTTATCCATGGGGGGGTTCATGTGAGATCAACATTAACTGGATTTTTCGGGCCTGTGGACTCGCAGCAGGAGTGGCAACACCATTATCTTTTCAATCCTGCATCAGAAGCATCTTGTTTCCTCGTAGCCCATCACAGCTAAAAAATAAGAGTTACTCCCTGGGTACAGGTCGGTGTCCCCCTGCCGTGCCCAAGGGACCACCTTCCTGGGAGTTCTGCCCCTTGTCAGCAGCTCTGTGCTCCTGAGAAATGCACCTTGGGCCATGTGCATTGCACACCAGGGTGGCATCTCAGCAACCTTGGAAGTGTCCAAGGCCAGGTTGGACAGGGCTTGGAGCAGCCTGGGACAGTGGAAGGTGTCCTTGTCCATGGCAAGGGGTGGAACAAGCTGAGCTTCCAACCCAAACCATTTGGGATTCTGGGATTCTCTGACCCTTGGTGAGGTCCGGGCTCTGCAACTTGTCTCTGTGCAGCCTTCCCAGCTCAAAATTCTGCTCCCAGAGTGACCCTGAGACTCCTCAGATCATTTAAAACCATGAGATGGGGATTAATCTTGTGTGCCCTGCCTGCAGTCAGGCTTGTGGCTGTACCAAACTGCTCAGGAAATTACCTAAAATTCCCAGTTCCTCTTTTTTGGTGTGGGTAGGGTTTGGACTCCACACTCAGCAGCTGGTCCAACTGTGGGTGGCAAAGCCTGGCTGTCCTTGTTCCCTGGCTGCCTTCACAGGGAGATGGGAGTGCATTCCTGAACCTGGAATGCACCTCATCCCACCAAGGCCATGGATTTTGTCAGTCTCCCAAGCCCCGTTTCAGCTCCAGTTGTGCCATAACCAGCTGGTTGTGCATCCCACACAAACGTACCACTCAGTGGTTGTGCTGATCTGATTTTTGCTGCAGGTTTTTGGGGGGTTTGTGGCACTCAGAGACCCAAAAACCAGCCAGCAGGAGCTTCCCATGGCTCCCATGGGCTTGAAACCCTCTTGGATGCTGCAGCATCCCCTTTGGCTGGTGTACTTGGAGCAGAAAGGTGTTAAAGGGCCCATGGCCCACTACTAAGCAACAGTTACCAACAACCCCAAGCAAATAAAATAGAGGAGATTATGAAAGCAGGGAAGTGGAGCCGATTCCCAGCGACTCCAGCGGGTGAGTCAGGAGAGTGTGGCTGCTGCTCCTGCTCCTTCCTAGATGACAGAATCCACTCATCAGATGTGCTGGCCCTTGGGGATTACAGCTCCCCAAATATTTATGATGCTTTCAAATAACGTGCCTTGCCTTGGATATGGAGAGCAGGCGTGACAAGCTGCGATTTGCACGTTCCTGTCCTTGAGGCCAGGCTTTAATGCTCAGTTATGGATGTTTCCCATGCCATGGGCTCTTTTTCTGGGAATTCTGGGCTGCAGCTTTTTCCCCATTGAAGGTCATCAAGCCTTGATCCTGTATCAGCTAAGAGGGAGGGAAATCCAGGTGCTAAAGGAAGAGTCTTGTCCCAGTGCTGTCTGATGTTGGGGGTTTTATGCAGATCCTCAGGGTATGGATTGTTTAGGGATTATTTTGGGGAGGACCTGGCACAGGTTGCCAGAAGCTGTGGCTGCCCCATCCTTGGAAATGCCCAAGGCCAGGCTGGACAAGACTTGGAGCAACCTGGGATAGTGGAAGGTGTCCCTGCCCATGGCAGGGGGTGGAACAAGATGAGACTTAAGGTCCCTTCCAACCCAAAGCATTCCATGATTCTATTCCACCAAAGTCCCCCCACAGGGGCCATCTGAGCAGTCCCAGGGAGATGCCTGAGCTCCATCCAAAGCTGGGAGACCAGGAATCACTTTCAGAGGTGCCCATCCTGCTGCTGAGGTTCAGGGGAATATCAAGCAAGCATAAACCCAACATTTACTGTGCAAACCTCTAACAAATAACTAGTTTTATCCAGTGTCCTGTTTCCAAGGCAGCTCTCCCAGGATGTCCATGCTGCTGCTGGAAGGGCTGGAAGCCACTGGTCAAGCAAAGGCATTTCACACATGCAGGTGTATTTATTTCTGCTCTGGCCTGTCATTCTGTGGCGCTGCATAAATAACTGTGTTGTGCTCCCATCAGCTGTGGGGGTTTGGGGACATGCTGCAAGGAAAAGTGTGTGTGCCAGGGCTGGTTTGCTGTGCCAGGGCTGTGTTACAGGCTCTGACCTTCCAGACATGCTGGTGGCTGTGGAAAGGGGAGGGTGGGATTTGGAGTTGGAGGAGGTCACCTGTCTCCTGAGCTGTGCAGTGGATGGACGTGACCTCACATGACTCCTGTGCCCTCTGTGAGATGGATCTTTGGGGCTGCACAGAGTGGCTGAGCCAACAAAACACAGATCCCTGCAGGAGAGGCCTGGAGACCAGGCAAAGAGTCAGGAAATCCCTCTAGGAAGAGAAATGCAGCTGCCTTTCCCAACCTGCCTTTGAACACATCCTGCAGCACAGAGCCCTGCTCCCCTCGCCCTGGGAATTGCTTTCACCACCTCTGAATTACCAGCATTTTTCATCCTGCCACTCCTCACTGTGCCTGTGGATGCTCCATCGCCTTTCCAGCCTCCGTCATCCCAAGACCTGCTGAGGATCCCCTTGAGTTTGTGGCCTCCAGAGCATTCTCACCTCTTTCTGGACAGGTGACACTTGTTAAAACGATGAAGACTTTCATCCTGGTGCCATCCTGCAGCCCTTGTGCCCTTGCCCACCACCCTCTGGCATTGCTGGTGACCCATGAGCCTGGATGGAATCACAAGAGCTTTCCTAAGGAATGGCACCACTCTCCAGGGATGTGTCCTTGCTCAACACATCCTGGAGCGTGGGCATCTCCTGCCTGGTGGCACAGCGAGGGCAAGGCTTGGAGGAGCTCCTCCCAAGCTTCCACCTTTCCCTTGGAAGGATGGGGAGTGTGAGACAAGTGCTAGCACAGGAACTTGGTGCAGAGAACCAGCAACTTCAAATTTGCTTCTCTGGAAAATCAGGATGTGGCCACACAAAGCCCTTGGCAGCTTCTGCTTTTGTGGAGGTGTTGGGTGGCATCGCTCCAGGTGCTCCAGAGGGCACAGGTGGCCACAGGCATCTGCCCCCAGTGCTGCCACCTCCACTCCCATGGCTCTGATCCCTGTGCTGCATCCTTGGGGACACACAGGCCACAATCCCTGTGAGCAGAGCACTCAGCAGCACAGCACAGGCCCCTGGTTCCCTCAGAGACCGGGGATTTCTCCGGTGACACAGGGACAAGGGAGGGCTCCCCAGGCTGGTTCTATTCCCTGCTGCTCCAGTGCCTTGGTGCCCACAGAGCTCCAGCCTGGCAAGTGGATGGGATCACCCTACAGGATGGATCTCTGCTTCCCTGTGGGAATTTTTCCCCCTGCTTGAGACCCTTGTGATGTCCCATGTCTTTGAATCTTCCACTGCTGCTCCTGTGTGGGAGCCCCCGGGATGATGCACCTTCCCCAAAGGAACTTTCTCTTTGCTCAAGGGAAAAATGCACTTGCAAAGGATGGAGTTTTTATCCCTTGTCTTGATAAAAAGGGAATGAAAAGAGGGGCTTTGAGTAGTGTTTGTCTTCATCAGAGTGGAGGAGAAGGCTTGGCATCACCGTGGCACCGCTCTCCTTGGTGATCAAAGGGTTCCTGGCTGGGGGACATGGGCCGAGGAGACTCCAGGGAGGCTCCAGAGCGGATCTGGGACAGCAGCCGGGATTTAGGGGCTGGAAGCTGAAGTCCTGGAGTACAACATCGCCACCTGTTTGCCACATGCGAACATACAGCGGGATAAATCCCACCAGGATGCACCCCATGGGGCAGCCCCAAACCAGGATGAATCCCATCAGGATGCAACACCAAGGGGATATATTCCATCCGGATGCAACCCCCTCAGGGAGCCCTCCATCAGGATACAGCCGACCAGGATGCACCCCATGGGACAGCCCCAAACCAGGATGAATCCTCCCTTCCCTCAATTCTAAAAGCTGTTTTGTGCCGACACAAGACATGCAGGATATTCATATACTTGGGATAAATTCCCTGTGCTTCCCCCTTTCCATGGACAACGTGCACATGGATTAAGTGTTAGGCTTTTGTTTGAAAGAAGCCTTCGAGGAAGTGACTCAACAAGACATTTGTGTGTTTAAATTTGTCGGGATTTGAAATATTTAGGTTCTGCTTCTGGATCTGGACATTTAATGGGCAGCCCTTGAAGGGAAAGGCCTGGCTGCTGCCTCAGCAGGGAGGTGTGTGCCTGGTCCCACACTCCTGTGCACACACACTGACCTCTCCTCCTTTGGAAAGTGCTGATGGGAACGAGCCAATGGAGATTGTTCCATTAGTGGGGATTTGTAGCACAGATCTGCCACTGTTTGGTCAGGACAAGCAGCAAGACGTGGGCTTTTAGTGCTGGGAAACTGGTCCTGGGGCTCTGGGCTGCTCACCAGCTGCTCAGAAAGGGAATAAAGGGCAAAGGATGGAGATGGGAAGAACCAGGATTGGGGGAAGGAAGAAGAAATGAGATGAGGGACACCCTTTCCAGGAGGAAACTCTTCCTGATGTCCAACCTGATCCTCCCCTCTGGTGCATCTTGAGGCTGTTTCCTCTCGTCCATTCAAAACCTGGTCACCTTTGTCTCTGCCACAGAAGATGGGTGGCCTCGTGAACATGTGCTGGCACTGCAGGTGACAACAGGGGACAGGCTGATGCCTGCCCCATGGCTGGGCCAGGGCTGGAGGTGTGAGGTTATTGGAAGGTGTCTCTTTGTGTTGAGCGTGAATAGCGAATTGTTCTCCTCACGACGGTCGTTATTATGCAAAGCCAAGTCCTAACAAAATATTGAATTTCCTCTCCATAATTTGGAGGAAAAACACTTCTCCAGAGTTCAGCAGCAATTGTGAGGTGTCCTTTCACCTTTCCATCCAACACACAGAGGAGCTGCTGGAGCACCTCAGGGTGAGGCTGCAGCCTCTGTGTGGATCAGAGCTGGAAGCAGTGGCTGCAGACCAGGGCAGCAACCTCCTCCTCCTCCTCTTCTTGGTATTTTTTTAACACTCCTGCAGCTTGAAACTCTCTGAAAAGCTTCTTTTTATTCACACACTCGAGCAAAATTCAGGCTGAGCCGCTGCGTCTACAATAAAACTTTAAAGAGTGTCTGGACTTCTTGGTGTGAAGGAGCCAGGATGGAAAGGGGAGCAGGGGCAGGAAGAGAAATTTGGGAAAGCTCATGGCTGTGGTGACACTGGAGGATGCAGGAGGACTGGGTGCAGTGCCCCATGTCCCCAGAGCATCGTTGCTGCTGCGCTGGAGCAGCCGTGCCAGGGCTCCAGCAGGCACAGGTCCATCCATCCTCAGAAGCTCTGGGATGATCCCTGCAGGACTCAGGAGTGTCTGGGTCAAGGACAGGTTCTTGTTAATTCAAAGTGCACAAAAGGACAGAAAAAGGATTGAGCTCTGGCTGGACTAGTGGAGGCAGGAATAGGCTCAGTGCTTCTCCTGCCCGTGCAAGTGACACCCAGGAGTTTAATTTTGATATGATGAAGCTGGAAAAAATCCAAGACCCACTTGGTTGATTGCAAATGGAAAAGGATAATGACTCAGTTGTGTTGCAGAACCAAGGACAGCCCATGAAAGCAGGAAGAACTGGGAGAAGGAGTGGTGGCACCTGTGGGCAGGTGACCCTCCGTTGTGGCCAGAGCTGGGTGCAGGCACCGGGCCACCCTGAGGCTGTGCCCTCTGGAAGGTTCCTTGATCATTCCCAGCCCTTCTTTTCCAAGGACACTCTGAAGGAGAGATCCCCCTGAGGAATCCCAGTGCACAGATGGCAATTCTGCAGCAGGGACAGCTCTGCCACTGAACCCACGGGACACACGGATCCTTCTCTGCCCATGCCAGCAGCCACCCCTGGCACAGCATCCCACATCCAGGCAGCCGTGATGTGCACGAGGGTGATGATGGTGACTTGGGGACAGGAGTGTGGGGCCTGGCTCTGGCTGAGCTCCATCCCAGCTGGATGCTCCACAACATCCATCCAACCCCGAAGGCACAGGGAAGGGTTTAGCAACGTGCAGCTGCCTCCACGATGCCTGTTTTGGCACAATCCCAATCTTTCTGCATCTAAATAGCCAGAAAATTGAGCCCTGGAGTTTCACATCTGCAAGGTCAAATCAGTGCTGGAGCCCTGGATGAGTGGTGGGTTTATGGAAGGAAGGGAATGGCAGACTGGGAGCCAGGAATGGGGAGCACAGCAGCCACTCCCCTGGCACCGTGCTGGCATTTGCCTTCTGAGTTGCATTGGAACCTCATGTTTCCAGCAGGCATCTCACATTTTTCCAAACCAAACAGGAGCCTGTCCATGCCCTGGCCTTGGGGGAATGTAGGATAGAGCTGTGGGACCCCCACCAGCCCCATGTCACCCCTCAGGGGTCCCCTCCAGCTCAGCCAGAGCCACCAATTCCTCAGAGCAACACTTGCCTCCCATCCACTGCCAGGTTTCGCTCTGTTTCTCACCCCTGGGCACAGATTGGAGTGTTTTGGCTCAGCAGGAGCAGAGCAAGGTGAGCTTTGGTTGTTTTTCTTAGAGTTAGAGGGAAACTTTAAAGCCGACGTTGCTCCACAGCCCGAGCTGAGTCCACACGTCCCTCCTGGGCTGGCACAGCCCCGCAGCCAAACGCTCAGGTTGGCAGAGCAGCTCCAGCTGTGGAGAGCCAGTGCCATGCAGCAGGCACAGCCCAGCCCGTGCTGAAGCTGGTGGGGATTTGGGAGCACCAGATCTCCTGCTTCAAGGGCATCTCCCCCCAGCCTGGGGCAAGTCTAACCTTGGGGTTCCCCCTTTGCTTTAAAGTGGGAGCATCACCCATCTGGGCTGTGAAACTGTTGTTCTGGTGCTGGGACTGTCCTGGGTTAGTGCCTTGGGGTCACTGGGAGCTGCTCCAAGCACCCAGACACTTGGAAGGAGCAGCAGGAATATGGTCCTGTTTAATCTGCCACCCCAACCCTGCACCCAGGCAGGGTCACACCAGCCCCATCCAGGTTCAGGGAGGGTTTTGGTGGCTGCTGTTGGCCAGCAGAGATGTTCTGGATCCATCTTTCAACAATCCAGCACTTTTTTCCTTGCAAATGTTTGCAGCCCATTGGCCTGTTCACAGCTGGCCCCCTGGAAGGACCTTGTACATGGGAACTGCAACAGGGAGAAATGTCTCAGATGCTTTGAGAGAAAGAGCCAGAAACTCAAGCAATGGGAAGTGCCCAGTAGGGCAGGGATCTTCCATGGGGCAAATCCCCATCCCACAGCCCCTCTCCTCCGTGGAACAAACCCGTTGTGGTCTCCACAAAGCCTCCCAAGGCCTTGCCAGCAAAGGGACCTTCCTGGATGGCCACAGATGCCACAAAGCTGCAGCACAACCACAGGCCATTCACCCAAATGCATTTCTGCAGAGCTGGCCCATGAATCCAGAGCACCTGTGCTGGCTCAGGTCCCAGCACCGCATCCCTGCTCCCTCCTGCAGCCTCCTGGGATACTCATGCCTCAGTTTCCCCATCCCCAAAGCAGGAATGCTGGGAGCACACCCAGCCTGGCTGGCACATCCCTGGCTGTGCTGCTGCATCCAGGGCTGACAGTGACCTACTTACCCACGGCAGAACTTTCTGCTCCACTTACTTGACCCGACACCTCTGTGTTTGCTCCGAGCCGGGAGCGTTTCCTCCCGGGGAGCCGGGCACACGCTCAGGTGTGTGTGCTCCACAGACAGCCCGCTGCTCTGGGCATCCCTGCAGCAACCCAGACCCCTTCTCCCTGCAAAACTCCCCCTGAAAAGCTGCCACGTTTTCTTTGCCCCCTTCTCCCCATCCCTCTCGAGCTGCACCGTCATCATCTCGGGGACAGGCAGCGCCGGGGAGTAGAAAGGTGACATTGTTCCATCCTGGAAGGCCGTCAGCATCCCAACATCCAGGCTCTGTAGCTGCCTCAGTCATGCATGTTTGCATATGTTAAAAATATTTAGTCCAGTGCTAAAAAAAATATTATGCCCGAGATTTGGGGCCAGCTAAATATAATGCCCCCTATGTGTCCGTGGCGGGAGGCACAGAGCGGGTACTATTTGCCTCCGGAGCAATCCTGGGATGCTGGGAGGGATCCTGACACTGATGGCTGCCAGGAATGCTTTTCCCCACCTTGGAGAGGGATTTGGGGCAAGGGAAGCTCGTTGTTGGTGTGGTGCAGCAGGGTGTGATTCCCTGTGCCCAGGCAGGGATGTGCAGGCAGGAGGGAACAAAGAGCAGGAAAAGATGTTGGTTGAGCGGACTGGGATGACTCCTGTATTCCTGGAGGAGTGGGTGCAGTGAGGGGGTGAGCTGGGGGTGGCCCTGCTCCCCAAATCCACCAGTGTCACATGGGCACAGGTCACAGAGGAGAAAACTGAGACCTGCCCAACTTCCTTCATGCCTGAGAGCAGGTTTTGGCTCTTCCCGGCCTCATCCAGGCTCTGCCCATGGCCTGGAGGTACCCAGCACTTCTGGGAATGGGGAGAAGCTTCCAGATAAGTCTCATATAAATAATTCCAAGCCAGCTGAGAGTGTGGGAGGGAAAACATTTCCCCACAGTAATCTCCCCCGATGAGGGGCAGGAGAAAAGAGTTTGTTCTGGCTGCAGGAGGAAGACAACAGGGAGCGAGGCCACGGGATTTTTGTGCAGAAGCATTTAGGAATCATTTCCTCTGCTTTTTTCCCTAATATATTTATTTTTCAAGTGGGAAAAGGAGCTGGAGGAGGGTGGGGAGGTGAAATAATCCCGGGTAGAGAGTGTGAAGGAATCATTATACCCCGTCCTTTTTCTCTTTGGGCTGTTTTTTTCACCTCTGCAAGTGGGGAAATTGCATTTTTGGGAGCAGGCTGAGGACACTGAGGCCATTCATGGCTCGGCTGGGGGTGTGTGGGGCGCGTGGCTGGGTGGGAGAGGAGAATAATTCCTTCACAATATGGAGCAGGGCAAAATAGGCCAGTTGTCTGAGCGTGGATGTAGCATAATGTAGAGAAGTGTGAGCATCAATACGTCTATTTATTAGCAGAGCCTTTTGCTGAGCAGAGCTGTGAATAAACTCCCCAGCTCAGAGGAAAATGTAAATGTTGGTGATCCCTTAGAGACAGAATTACAGGAAAAAATAAGGACAGCTTTCAGTGTTGGGAACTCGGCTCCAGCTGCTGGTACAGGGATTATTTTCCCTCCGTGGGGTGTCTCCCCTCGGGCAGCTCCTCCACCATCCCCGTTAAGGGCAAGTCGTGTCCCCACGTCCCACGGAACGTGTTCCCTGCTCCCTTTGGTGTGCAGAGCTCGTGAATTCCTCAAGCCTCTGTGCCACGAGCTGCTCTGGACCACAGTGAAAGGTTTCATTCATGCCTCCTCTGCTGCCTTCTAGAGTTACCACACCCTGGGCCTCTGCTCTGCAGCTCCTCTCTGTTTTCCTTTCATTAGCAGGATTCCCAGATGAAGGCTGGGAAGGGCTGGGAAGGGCTGGGAAGGGATGCTCCAACACTGTTAGCATAAGGCTTGTGCAAATTCCGGCTCCTGCCCGTTGCTGTCACGTCTGCACAGCCAGAAAGCCAAAATCTTTGGGATTTTGGGTTCCTTTTCCAAAGTGCTGCTGGAAAAGCATCTCGAAGTGCTGCCCAACCACCCCATGCCTCAGTTTTCCCTGAGCAGACCCCCTTCCCACCCCCCACAGCCACAAGTCTGCAGTGCTAGCAGGGAAGGCACTTGGAAGATGCTTTGGGATCTTCTGGGGCTCGTTTGGCTGTGTCCAAGCCATGGCAGCCTCTGAGGGCGGTGACTGCAGCGTGGTGTGCACGTGTCCTAAGCACCACAGCCAAAGCCGTGGCTGGTTGTCCTTCCTCTGTGCCCATGGGAGCATGGGATGAGTGGGAATGTTCCAGCAGCTGCTTGAAGGCCGGGTTGGATGGGGCTTGGAGCAACCTGGGCTAGTGGAAGGTGTCCCTGCCCATGGCAGGGGGTGGAATGGGATGAGATTTGAGGTCCCTTCCAACCCAAACTGTGATTCTCTGATAAAAGGGAGATGCAGAGGAGAACCATCTGGAGAAGTGGAATAGGTGGGAGAAGAGCTCATGAGGTAGAAGGTGCTTTTGTTGATCTCAGCTTTTCTTTTGCTATTCAGCAAGCCTGGACCAGAGCAAGATTAAAGCAGAACCACAAAATTAATTTCTGGGAAATCTGCAGTGGGATGCAGAGGGTCACAGAGGGGTTGTGAGGAGGGAATTTGCTTGGGGAAGGAAGCACAAGGCACCCCGGAGCAGCCGTGGCGTTCGCTGCCCTCTGTGCCCCCCTGCAGATGAGATCAGCCCACGGCCCTGCCCCGGCTCCCTCACCAGCTGCTGCTTTTGTGCATCAGCTGGTGAAGCAAATTAACTGTCCATGAGTTTTTCAGTGGGAAAGGGAGAGGATTTTCAACACAAATTTACAGCAGAGGGTTTGCTTTGCATTGACCGTTCGTTGCCCACAGTGATGTTGGACCTGGTTTGGGGTTTGGCCCTTTGTGATCATCCTGTGAGTGGTGACTTCCAGTTTCCCTGACTTCGTTGCTGTTCTGGGAGGGGTCCCAAGCAGCTCAGAGTCCTGGGTGATCCATGGTGTTTGATGGAAGCCCTTTGAGGCCAGCCAGGCTCTGTGGGTGCATCATCCCCGTGTCTCACAGTGCTGTGACTCTTTCCCTCCCTCTAATCCCAGTGGTTGTCCCCTCCCCATGGAAAGGGACACTGTGAGGACTTGGGTGGGGACTCCAGGGGATGAGCATCCAGGTAGGAAAGGGGACTGGGAGGTGCCACCTCTTTGTGGTGGTGACCCCCTGTGCCCCCCAGGGCCCTGTGGATGTTCCCCATGGCCCAGCTTGTCCCCTGCAAACCCAGCTGTGGTGGGAATGGGGTTGGCTCCGTCTGTCCCGTGTTGTTTTGTCCCCACAAATACTCTTTTAACAACTGCTGTGGGTTTGAAATCTGCCTTGCAGACCCCGTGGGACTTGAAATCAAAACCATCCCTGGCTCCTCCACCTCCCCTGGACCTTGAGCAGATCCTGAACTTTCCTCCAACCTGGCTGGAATGCCCAGCCTGGAGCCACCATTCCCCTCAGCCAGGTCTGCAGGTGGTTGTGTGCTGGCATTCCTGGCATAGGGACAATCTCCCGTGCCTTGGTCTCTGATCTCCAGCCTGTAGTCACTTGGATTGTGGTTTTGAGG
>JAOXXN010000162.1:1757835-1768508 GCA_026770055.1 Myrmophylax atrothorax | reverse complement strand
TAAAACCTGAGATTTTGAGGGGGGGGTGAAGAGATTTAGGGAGGGAGAGATTTAGGAAATAAAAAAGCATCTGCTACCGGTTCCCTTTGCCTTCCTGATGCCGTTCCCAAATCTCTGCGTGGGGAGCAGAGAAATGGGATCATGGGGGGCACAGGGGGCCAGGAGGATGCAGCACCCCAGGTACTGAAGGGTTAACAGCCCTCACCAGCTGGGGAGCATCATAAATTGCAGCCATTCCCCACCAAATTAATTTGCACTTTCTTTTCCTAATGTTTGCCCTGGGAAGAGTAAAAAATAAGGAAAAAAAAAGGAAAAAAGAAGAGGAAGGAGGGGGAAAAAAGCTCCTGAATAAATAAGCCTCCTGGAAAGGGGCTGGGGAGGGCTCTGGTTCCTCAATTAGCTGGGACTTGCCTTCTCCTGACGAACGGAAGGCAGCAGCGTGTTTTAGCCTCTGGATTTGTGGAGCTTTCTCGAGGTGCCAAGTCTGGTTCTGCGGGACTTTGGAGGGTTAGGTGGTGGAATCCGAGTCGCTCGGCTCCTTTAACTCCTTCAGAGCCGGCTGGCTTTGGGAACACGGGGCTGCCAGAGCCAAACCAACTGCTGGCTCCCTAAGGAGGGAAGTTTTTGACACCTGAGCTCTTGGGAGAGGTGATTCCTCCAGCTGGGATGTTGCCAGGCTGGGGGTTCACCTGTGCAAGGTGTGCTGATGGAGAGATGCCCTGTGGGCAGACGGACCTTGGCATGGCTGAGCTTGTTTGTCATAGTCATTAACGGGTGACACGTGGGACTGTCGCCAGAGAGGGATTTTGGGGGTGGTGCAGAAGGTCAGGGTGTATCTGTGGTCCTCGTGCCTGGGAGGAGAAGCTGAGCATGGAGTTTGTGCCATCACACACATCACCCTGTGCGGTCCCATCCCCACCCCACCGCCCCCTCCTCCCTCAGCAAATGTGGTACGAGCAGGAGTTGCTTTGGGCACCGTAAATACAGCCAGTTTGGGGATAAATGCAAAAACTGGCTGTGCACCAGCCAACAGCTTTGGGGAGAGACATCCTTGACTGGGATGGTGCAGGGAAAACCCTCCCTGGCAGAGCAGTTACCTGTGTGGTAACTCAGAGTACACAGAGAAACACCTTCACCTGTATGAGGGAGAAATCTGGGGGTTTAATATTCACAGCCCAGTCTGTCCCATTCTTGGAAAAGAGGCCCTGGCAGTGCCTGGATGTGGGATGCCTTGATGTGGTTCCTGCTGCCCTGCTGTCCCTGGCACAGCAGCACTGGCACAGCCAGAGCCAGCACCCCAGGAAGCCGCTTTATGGCAGCACAGGAGGGGCTCTCACCTGCCTGTGCCTGGCAGGGAAACCTTCCCACCTCCCAGTCACTCCCAGGCTCCATTACCCTCTCTTGGAAGCCTAAAGGGGCCTTAAAGAGGAAGCAAAAGTAACTTAAATTTAATTTACACTCACTTAGAGACCTCTTTACATGGCTAGAGGAGCATAAAGGGGCCTTAATGGAGCTGGGAATACCTGACAGTACCCGTGCCTGACTGCTGGGCATTCATTTTGCAGCTCCCCTCGGGCTGCAGGGCAGCTTTTAATCCTCAGCCCAGATCTATGAATATACAGGGAGCAACAGCGTTGGCTCTGGTGGGGTTTGCTCTCATTGACACACGTGTAAGTGATACCAGAGTTGGGATTGCAGGCAGGAACTTGCAGGGAACGTGGTCTTGGCTTGCCAGGAAGAATCAGCCTCGATCTCTCCATCGTCCACTTGGGGTCAAGTGAAAGGATTGCCGAGTGTAAATTCCCGCTCGGGCATGGGAAGGGACTCTCCTCCTGACAAAGGGCAGCTGACTGGGAAAGGGAAGCTGGATGAGTCATGGGCATGGCTGATGGTGTTCCTCATCACTTAACACCCACTCGTGTGGCTGTGGCTTCCCGGGAAGTCAGAGCCGGCCCTGGGCTGGCTGTTATCACAAACACAGTGAGGATGGATGTGCTGTGCCGAGGAAACCTCATCCCGGCTGTGCATCCCAGAGACACCACGGGGTTCTTTGCGGTCTGCCTGGTCCCCTGCAAACCCCAGCTGCTGCCTGGCCAGAGTCCCTGGCCAAGGGATTCAGCAGCACCCCGTGACACGAGGAATCCGTGTGTCTCCCCTCTCCTTACCCCGGAGGAGCTGGAAGATGGAATGTCCAGCCTCAGGTTGGGTGAAACAGGGAACACTCAGGGAAAACTGGCCTGTGTGTGATGGTGGGATGTCTGAAAGGAGAGGTTTGGGTCTTGTGTGGACTGACAGCATGAACTTTCCAGGATAGCATGATCAGGCCGTGGGTCTTCTATGGAGCATCTCCTGAGGGTCCTGAGATCCAGTGTCTCATAAACTTTGGAGCAAAGAGCCTGGGGATGAAGCCACTGGTGGAAGAGGCTGAAACGCAGAATTTGAAGTATCTCTGAAAAATACATGTCATTTATATCCAAGAAATACATCCAGATTTATCACAGCTCAGGTTCCAAGAGGAATATTCAACCTGGAGCTTTGGGATGCAGTTAGTGATGACCAGAGCCAGCATTCCCGTGGGCAGGGTCCTAATTGGGACTGTCCCCATGTCCTTCCCCCTGGGATGCTCTCAGAGACACAGGGACAGAGAAATCAGAGGTGTGACCCTTTCTCACCATTCCCACACTCTGTGTCACTGGCACCATCCAGTGTGACACAGGACTCTGCAGGGACACACATCCCCCTTCCTCCAGTGTCCTGCTCCGTGGGAAAGAAATCCAGCAGGGAAAACACCTGTCCCCTGTGTTTTCTTTTGGGTTTCAATCTGTTTACTTAATACTTGGTTCTAAACATGCTCCATGGTCACCTGTTGCTGACCTGGCAGGCACCAGGAATGTGGCACACGAGTGCCAGGTGCTGGCACAGCCACAGGCAGGTGTTTGCTCTGCGTTTTGGCCTCCTCACAAGCTCAGGGTTGTGCCAACCCTTGCTGCCTGCCCACCTGCCTTCCAGGCTGGGATCTGCCTGGCACCGACTGCTTCCCTTCTCACGGTCGTTTCCGTCCCTGTGTGACTGTCGTGGTGTCCCTCCCATGTGTGAGCCCACGGGAGGGAGCTGGGCATGGATGTGTCCCCAGCCAGCTGCAGATCCAAACCGGCTCGTGGGTAGAGATCTCCTGCAGGAGGCGTGTGAGAAATGCAGCCGCCGGCGACCACCAATGTCCCCTTCAAACACCAGCCTGATCTATTTTGGGGTTGAGTCTGCTACTGTTTAATTAAAGGCAGCCCCTCCCCTCCCTGCCCGTGGCCGTGCGGAGCTGCCGGACAAATGGGGTGGCAGGAATGATTTACCGCCCCTTCCTGACAAGCTGTCAGGTGTAATTAGCACCGTCCCGCCCCAGCCCGGGTTAAAACCGGGCTGCAACAACGCCCAGGGCTTCCTGCTCAGCAACACCTCCAAAACCCCTCCCTGGGAGGACCTTGAGGGGATCCCGCCTTCCTCCCGGCGTTTCAGAGAATCATGGGATCAAAGGATGGTGAGAAGGGACCTTAAAGCTCATCTCCTTGTAAACCATGGGCACGGACACCTCCCAGTAAAGCAGGTTGCTCCAAGATCTGCCCAGCCTGGATAGGGTTTCATATGCAAACTGTTCCTACAGACGTCTCCTGCCAGCCTGGAGGGGTTTGGGCAATGCCACTGGATTCATGTGGCACTACTGGCTGGCATCGCCTCTCCTGGAAGTTCTAGGATCTACCTGGATTGGGCATCACCAACCCCCAGCAGATCCAGAAATGTGGCTGAAAACGTGGCAGTGAAAAGCCCCGATCCTCAGAGGAAGAGGAGGAGGAGGCAGGCTGGGAGGAGGGATGGGGAGGATGCAGGGAGGGTTCAGACCAACCTCTCCTCCCACCTGTGGATCACCTGCAGGTTTCCCCACCAGCAGAGCCTCCAACCAAGTCCTCTCCCTGCTCACCCAGGGCAACAATCTCCATGTGCCTGCAGAGCACGGGCAGGAACCCCCTGCTCTCCCCGTGCTTATCAGTGACCAGAAACAAATTTTTCTAATTGCCAGCAAACCACAACAACTTGGAGAGCGAGGAGGAGGCTGAGGGTGTCTCAGGCTGAGGCTGGAGCAGGACAGATCCAGCCCCAGTGGATAGAGAGCAGCTGACCTGCCTCACCTGGGCCTGGGCCAACAACCCACTTGTGTTTGCATTTAATTACAAAACATAAAAAAAAAAAGCCCTTTCTCTGCACAACAACAAAGCCTTGAGCCACACTTCAAAGTTGGGTTTCTGGGACACTTGCATACCTTTTAAAAATAGCCCTCAGAGCCGTGCCAAGCGCTAAATGGATTGCAGAGGGCAGGTCCCCCCACGTGGGGCTGCCAGAGCCTCTGCCTGCCTGGGGCTGCTGCTGCTCCCCGAGACCCTCCCAGAGAGGATCCCTGTGTGGCATGAGGCTGTTTTCCTTCTCTTGGACTTTTCTTCATGGATGTGGCAAATTGGGAGATGACAGGGTTGAAGCTGCCAGTCTTGGAGGGTGTTTGGGAATGGCATGGAAGTGCCCACCTGAGCCTGAAGTGCTACTCGTGAGGCAACAGTTTATCAGCTGGGAAATTATAATGGGAATATCCATGGCAGGGAAGAGGCTGGAGAGGAAACTGAGGCATCCCTGGTTCAGATCCAGGGGTCCTCCCATCCCATTTCAGTCTCTGCTGAGCCTTTTCTGGCCCAGCCTTGGCCCTGCTCGTGGTCAAGTGTCCTCAGAGCTGATGGTTGGGCCAGCTGTGCTTTAGGTTGTTTTTCCACTCTAAAACAAGGAGTTTTGCTTCCCTGAATGTTTTTCTAGGCTTTGACTGAGTTTATTTCCTCTCTCACCCATTAGTGATGCATCAAATGATAATACACAGAGTGGGAAGGAGGCAAGGAGAGCCCAGTTCTCACAGTGATTAAGGGAGATAAATCCCCCCAGCAGCACTGATGCCCTGGCTCGGAGCATCCTCAGCACTCCCCAGGGACCAGGGATTTAGGCAGAAGCTGCCTCCCAGGAGCCTGGAGCCAGCCCAGAGAGGGCAGGTTGCCCAAAATCAAGGTAGGGAGGTTAAAAAGGGGGATTCTTACAGGGAGGAAGCAGAAAACACAGATCTGAGGAGCTGGAATATGGGACTGGGAGGTGAGGATTTGCTTCAGGCAAATTTGGTGGGATTTTTGGGGTAGCATCTGTCTACCTGTGATGCTTGACAGGTGTGGGGAAGCCTGGAAGCTGTTGATGTGGATGAGGAGGTTTGTCCTGTGCCAAGAACTCAGGAAGTGGTTGCCCCTCAGTGCTGGGCACTGCTGAGGCACCTCAAGGGATGTGTCCAGTTCTGGGCCACTCCAGGACAGACATGGAGGGGCTGGAGCGTGTCCAGGGAAGGGAACGGAGCTGGGGAAAGGTCTGGAGCAGCAGGAGCAGCTGAGGGGGCTGGGGGGACTCAGCCTGGAGAAAAGGAGGCTCAGGGGGGACCTTCTCAATCTCTGCAATCCCTGCCAGGAGGGGCGAGTGGGGACGGTCGGGCTCTGCTCCAGGAACAGGGACAGGACAAGAGGAAACAATCTCAAGTTGCACAAAGGGTGGTTCAGCTTAGAAATGAGGAATTTCTTCATGGAAAGTGTTGTCAGCCATTGGAAGGGGCTGCCCAGGGAGGTTTGGAGTGCCCATCCCTGGAGGTGTCCAGGGAAGGACTGGCCGTGGCACTCAGTGCTCTGGGCTGGGGGACAAGGTGAGCATCGGGCATGGGTTGGACTCTGAACTCGGAGGGCTTTTCCAGCCTCAATGATTCCATGGTTCTATGAAACGAAGCATTAGAGCTTTTCCCCATTCAGCTCTCCCAGAAGCAAAGGCAGGAAGGATGAGGTGTCAGCATCCTGCAGCATCCTCTGCTGCTTTGGGATGTCCCCAAGGTCCCACCAGCGCCGTTCAGACACTCCCCCCCCCGGATTGTATCCTGCAGAATCCCCATTCCCATCACCACAGAGGTGCTGCTCCTTTCCTCCCTGCGGAGATGCCTCCTGGGCTGGGGCTCCTCCACAGATCCCTGCAAACCCAGAAGAGCCAGATTGCTGCCTGCTGGAGGTGAAACCTGGCTGCCAGGGCAAAGGAGACGGCGTGCAGCTCCAGGAAAAGCTCCTGGGCTCGGAACTGTGCTTTTCTTGGACCACTCAGCTGTGTTTGTGCCGGCTGGTATGTGGGGAGTAATTAGAACCTCATCCCGAGCACTTGACGAGCGTGTTTTCCATTCTGGATGCTGACAGGTCAGGCTGTCCGGCCGTCCCTCTGTGCCTGAAAATGTTGACATTTTATCTTTCCTGAAACCAAAACAAGGCTCTGGGAAGTTCTGGGACGCAGAGAGCGATGCTGTGCATTGACAGCCTGCTGGTGGCTGGCGTGGTGTGGGAACACCGGGATCCCTGTCCACACCTCAGCCTGCCGGGGTGTGGGAATGGGGGAATGGGAGGAGGGGGCACCAACATCCATGTGGGAAGGCTGGGGCTGCCACTGGGAGACGTGGGGAAAGGATGCTGAAGGGAGCAGAGCTGGGAGGTGTTTGCCTGGATGAGACTGGATCAGTGCAAGGACAAGCTGCCCCCACCCAAGTGGGAATGCAGGCAGAGAATCCACACTGCTCCAAGAGTGGAAGCAGGGAGAGGTGGATGCTTCAGACTTCCAGGGTTTCCCTAAAAACCTGGTGGCTAATGTGGCAGGAGAGAGACGTGAGGAAGTTGAGGATGCAGTCATGGAATATCATAGAAGATCTTGATCTGGAAGGGACCCTCAAGGATCATCAAGTCCCTAAAAGAGCTTTAAAACCTGCAGGAGATTGCCTGGGATACTTTGGTCTGATTTAGTTGCCCACAGCTGGGATGACTGTCCTTCAGCAAATGGATTAACAGGGGAGAAGGGAAGGAGAACACTGAGGTGGGAGCACCCTCAAACTCTGCCTGGTCATTCATCCCAGTGACCAGGTGGATGGGATGCTGCATGGAGGGGATGGGCTGGATGGAGATGGAGTGGCTGCAGGTGTGGGAGCATTCCTAAGCCCTGTCTGTGCATTTGGACAACCTGGTGTGGGATGCTGGAAGGAGGGGATGGGCTGGATGGAGCTGGGCATGCACAAAATCATCCCTAAACCCTATCTGTGCATCCTGACATCCTAGGGGTTGGGTTGCTGGATGGATGGGGTGGGCTGGAGGGGTCTGGAGGTGTGGGAGCATCCCTAAACCCTGCCTGTGCATCCTAGTGACCTGAGAGATGAGCTGCTGGATGGAGAGATTGGGCTGGAAGGGTCTGGAGTGGCTGCAGGTGAATGCAGCACCGAGGCATCGCTCGCTCCCGCTGACCCCCCACTCCACAGCAGCCCTGCTCCCGTTTGGGGCGATCACTCGCTGCTGGGGCAGTGGGGGATTCGGAGGGTTGTTTTCCCTCTCCGCCTTTCCCTCCGTGCAGCCCAGCCCTGCCGTGTAATGTTTCTCCTTTCCTCCGCATCCCGAGGAAGGCTCGGAGCGCTCCGGGGCTGCCCCGACGCTGAGCCGGTGGCCGGAGGGACACAGCGAGCCGGTGGCCGGAGGGACACGGTGAGCCGGTGGCCGGAGGGACACGATCAGCCGGTGGCCGGAGGGACACAGCGAGCCGGTGGCCGGAGGAACACCGTGAGCCGCTGTCCGACCCCGCCGGCCCCGGCTCCGGCTCCGGCGGCTCCCGACACAACGGTGTTTGCCTTGGCCGCCGTTCAGAGGCGCGGGAGGGAGGCGGTGACCGGGAGGATTCCCACGTGTTCCCGGTGAAGGTCCCCCATGGCTGTGCCGCCGAGCCCGTCCTTGGTGCTGGTCCTCCTCGGGAGGCAGGAAATGGGAAGTGGGGTCTGTGTGTGTGCCAGGTCTCTGCTGCATCCATCCCGTTGGCATCCTCTTGGGAATTACCAAAAAGCCTGAATTCAGTGGAGCAGCTTTGCTCCTGAAGTGGAAAATCTGGGCTGTTTTGTCCATCTTCTCCACTGGCATTAATCACTGAGTAGCTCCAGCATTTGGGGGTAATAAACCCTTTTTTTCATAATATTCTTCTCCCCAGCTAAAGCAGAGCAGCAAGTGCTGTGCTTGCCAGAGGCATTCCCAGTAACACCAGTGGTTTATTCCTTACAAAGTCCTTCTGAGCAGGTGTCAGTGGCTTCTTCTCCCTCTGGGATGGGGTAGCATTTCATGGCCATTTATTGTGCTGCAGCAGAGCGGAGCAGCAAGGAATTGTGTGTAAGGAATTGCAGGCAAGGAATTTGAAGCGAGGCAATTGTGAGCAAGGAATTGTGAGTAAGGAGCTGTGAGTAAGGAATTGCAAACAAGGAACTGTGAGAAAGGAATTTCAAGCAAGACAATTGTGAGCAAGAAATTGTGAGTAAGGAGCTGTGAGTAAGGAATTGCAAGCAAAGAATTGTGAGCAAGGAATTGTGGGCAAGGTGGGTGATTCCCAGAGAATCCTGGAGGGATCCCTTCCTCCAGCTCCTTGCTTTTCCCTCTCCAGCATTATTTTTTGGGATTTGGAGGCAGTGCAGAGGGGTGCTGGGGATCCCCACAGGTGCTCTGCATCCCAGCAGTATCCTATGGCAAATCTCTAGGGGGGCAAAGTGCCTGAGTGGCACCTGAGCCCAAGCAGGAAGCCCAGAGCTTGTCCTGGTGCTCCCAGGGGAGCAGGGTATGATCCTGCCTAGAGCTTTAAACCCAGTTCTAGTTGAATAGCCCTGCCTGAAGGGAAGGTTCCTGGAGGCAGAGTCTCTCCCATCGTTCCCACTGCGGCATCTCCGGCTGTGCCGCAGAGCTGCAGGCTGAGCAGGCAGGAGCTTGGAGAGGCAGGAATAATTAATTTTGGAAGAGATTACGAAAGCTGTGGTGAAATCCCTGTCACTTCGAGAGCCCAGAGCAGCCTCTGGACGCTGGTGTGAGATCTCTGCTTTCATTCAACCGCAGGCTCCCGGGATGAGGCCAGAATCCCTCGGTGAGGCTGTTCTGGCCAGCGCCGTGCTGGAAACCAGTGACTGGCTGATCGGTGGGAAGAGTAGTAATCTTAATTTATCACATACTTTTCATCCCAAAGCACTTCCCCAGTCCGAGTCATCCCTGCTGCCAGCTGGTTGCAGCAATCCTTTCCCTACCAGGGCTGAAATGATTCCTGGGCTGTGACGGCAGCAAGGGCTGGCGGGAGGCAGGGGCAGGTTGCTCTGGAAAATCTCCTTTTCCAGCAAAGAGAAATCCTCCCTGGGACATGCACAAGCCAGGCAGACAGAGCTCCCCGGATGGGAATGTCGGCCAGGGAAAGTTTCACAACTCTGAGTTCATGTTGAGGTCCTTGGGATGGTTACAGGGCTCTCGCAGCGTGGATCCAGTCTGCATCCCAACAGAGTTTTCAGTGTTACATCCCTCCCCTGGCTGTCAGGCTGTCACCACTGGCAGCCCTGGAGCAATCCAGGAAATTCTGCAGCATCAAAAGCCACCACGAGCTTCCCTGAGCACGAGCAGCCCCAAGACAGAGGCTTGTGGGGAATATCCACATCCCGGTGGGATGGCTTCCAGGTGGGGCTGGATAAACCCTTGAGGCTGGAATGGCTGAGTGTTACTCAGGGTAGGAAGTCAAGCTCTTAACTGAGACAGGTCAAAGCTGAGACTTGCTCTCTGCACCTCCAGGCTTAAATGGGAAATGCACATCCTGATGGGAGATGAGTTTGAGGGATGTTCATCCCAGTGGGAGCTGGATGTGGGGGATGCTCATCCCCATGGATGCTGGATGTTGGAGATGCATATCCTGATGGGAACTGAATTTGTGGGATGCTCATCCCGATGGGTGCTGGGATGCTGGAGATGCACGTCCTGATGGGAGCTGGTTGTGGGAAACGCTCATTCCAATGGATGCTGAATGTGGAGGATGCACATCCTGGTGGGAGTACACGTGGAGATACCCACCTCAATGGCTACTGGATGTGGGAAACGCTGATCCCAGTGGATGCTGGATGTGGGGGATGCAACCCCAATGTCACCCTGAACCATCTGCAGATCATGTCCTGCTGCTCCTCCCAGCCTGGACCCCACCCCTCCACGGCCTCCTCCACATGCAGCAGCAGCTCCTGCCTTTGGAGCTTTCCTGGCACTTCCCCAGCAGCCTCCCCCCGTTTCCTCCCGGGCCTCACCAGGGAATTACATGCAAAGGTCATTTATAAAACCCGACGTGTTGTGTCACCGCGAGTGCCCCGGCGAGGGCCGGCCCTGAACTCCGCTTTTATTGCACACGGCTCCCATTCAGTTCTTGGATGGATTAGGAAATCGTGGCTGTCACTGAACATTAGCTGGGCTGTTCCATCAGCTCTGCCTCCCCAGCTGACAGGTCATTAGAGCACAGAACAGTCAGGATGCTGCCACCACCTCCTCACCCTCCTTTTGCAAGGGCATGGAGTGATAGGAAAAGAGGGAATGGTTTCCCACTGCCAGAGGGCAGGGTTAGATGGGAGACTGGGAAAAAATTCTTCCCTGGGAGGGTGGGCAGGCCCTGGCACAGGTTGCCCAGAGAAGCTGTGACTGCCCCATCCCTGGAAGTGTTCAAGGCCAGGTTGGATGGGGCTTGGAGCAACCTGGGCTGGTGGAAGGTGTCCCTGTCCA
>JAOXXN010000162.1:1720441-1742227 GCA_026770055.1 Myrmophylax atrothorax | reverse complement strand
CCCCTGATGGGCAGCAGCTCCAGGGACAGGAGGATGAAGGTCCTGGCTCTGCCATCTCTCCCCCGTCGAGGATCTGTGGGTCCAGATTTCCCTGGGGTGGCTCCAGCCTGGCAGCTCCCACCCTGCTTGGCACATGCCAGCTGCTTTTACTGCTCTGTGATGGGCGAGAAGCAGAGCTAACCCTCGGGAGAGCCTCTCTGCTCCCTGTCACCAGCCACCGTGTTTCCTTTGGAAAACACTCGGTTGCTGTTGGCCATGGATGGGGATGGGTCGGTAGCTGACACCCAACTCCTGCAACCACCCAGCCGGGAATTACGGGATTTGCCTGGCCAGGTCACCCTGCTCCATCTCACATGGCATTGGGATGACCTCCAGCTGGGGCTGAGCTGTATCCCACATCTCCTTCTCCCCCCGTCACAGCCACCTCTGCCGTGTCCCAGACGTGGAGCCTCCTCCTGCGGCGCCTCGGGGCTGGGAAGGGATCCTGGGCACGGCTCTGAGACACTGGCGTGTGACACCCCCACATGGCCTGCGGTGCCCAGGGACCTGCCAGGCTCTGCCCAGAGACCTGCTGTCCTCCTCCTCCATCTCCTCTGCCACAGTTTTGCATTATAAGCCCAGGAAGGATTAGGGCTGTTTGCAGACTCGGGTTCCCCAGTGAAAGCTGGATTCTCACCAGTTTGGAAAGTCAAAGCTGTTCAGGTCCAGAAAATCAATTTTGGACTATTGTGAGCAAGAAACAAACTTGCTGAGTAATCTTCCAACTTCTCCTCAGGCCAGAAAAATCTGCTAGAAATCACTGCTTGCCCCAACACAGCCAGAGCAGAACACCAAGGACAGTGTCCATGTGTCCCTGTGTGTGTCCCTGTGTGTGTGTCCCTGTGTGTGTGTCCCTCTGTGTGTGTCCCTGTGGGGTGGGTGTGTGTCCCTGTGTATGTGCATCCCCAGAATCTTTCCCAACCCCTCTTACAAGGTACTTTTCAAGCTCCTTGCACCAAGACAGCTCCTTCCCACTGTGGTTTCTGCCCAAGGGATGCTCCAGCCTCCTCCCAGCCACCTCCCAACTTTTCTGTCCATCCCAAACCTTGGGTTCTGGGCAGCCACAGTCCTGGTATCCATCCCAGCCTCAGTGACAAACAGGGACCAGGGCTGGCAGGGGAGGTGTCACATCCCTCTGGATATGATGCTCCCTCCTGGTGCATCGTGTCCAGGCAGGAACCAGATCCCTCCTCCTGCTTTTCTCTTTATTTGACTGGGAAATGGGTCAGTGTCAGTTTGATGTGTCTGGATATGATCCATGTTCCCTTGAGGAGCAGCAAACTCCAGGCTGGACCTGGGGCTGGCAGGGAGGTAACAGCAATCCCTTAGAATCCCCATCTTTTCCTAAACTTGGGAATAAATTCCCAGCTGAGGAGCACGGAGGGTTGGGAATGGCGTAGGATCAGGCCCAGCTGGCAGCAGGTTGGCAGCTGCCCCATGCCCTGAGCATGCCCAGGGTTGTGGTTTGGGCTTTGGCAGTCCTCTGTCTCCCCTTCCTCCTCCTCTTCTTCCTCCTCCTCCTCCCTCTCCAACATTTCCTGCCTTTTAGGGCCATATCCTGACCATGGGTACGTGTCTGGTCTGCAGGACCCCAACGGGTGGAGGCGGTGGCCGGGATGCAGGAGAGGGGGAGGTGGGACCTCCTCTCCATCCATGCCTGAGTTTCCTCACTCCCACAGCACCCAGTCAAAGCCCCCCACCCACAGGGACGGGGCTGGGGGTGGCCCTGACGGGGTGTTTTGGGGTGGAACCCCCTCCTTTTGGCTCCCGCCGCTCCCCGCACGCCGCGGTGCCGGCGGCCGAGCCAAGCACAGATTCCTGACATGTTTTTCTCTTTCCTTTGCAGCCAAGAAATTCGTGTTTCATGGGAGGTGAAAGTGAGTCCCGGCAGTAGCTGAGCAGCGGAGGGTGCCAAGGTATGGGCCAGCTGACAGCACAGGCTTGGAGGCTATTTTTGGGAGCCAGACACTCCTCCCCATCCCGGCCAGGCTCCAGGGATGCTCCCGGCTGCAGGGATGCTCAGGGACCTCCCCAGCTGCTTTTCTGGCCCTGCAGCAGCAAGAGGCAGAAAGTTGAAAGGGTTTTGAGAAGGGCCAGTTCACAAGGGAAGGGATTTTTCCCAGCTCCAGCCAAAGCTGTGCTGCATCAGATAGATCCATCTGGATAGGATTTCAATCTTTCAGGCAGGGGTTTAAAGCATCTTTTTGGGGACAAAAACCAAAAGCTTGTTCAGAGTCACCCTCGTGTCATGTGGGGGCAGTGAAAGCCCACAAAGCTGGGGTGTTTCTTTTGTGGGAGCCCCACAGAGAATCCCAGAATGGTCTGGGTTGGAAGGGGCCTTAAAACTCACCTCATTCCCACCCCTACCATGGGCAGGGGCACGTTCCACTGGCCCAGGTTGCTCCAAGCCCTGTCCAAATTGACCTTGAACACTTCCAGGGATGGAGCAGCCACAGCTTCTCTGGGAACCTGTGCCAGAGCCCCACCACCCTCCCAGGAAAGAATTCCTTCCCATATCCCATCTAACCCACTCTCTGGCAGTGGGAAGCCATTCCCCCTTGTGTCACTCCATGACCTTGCCCAAAGTCACTCTCCAGCTCTCCTGGACCCTCTTTGGGCACTGGAATGCTGCCCCCACTCATATCACTCCCACCAGGAGTAGTGAAGGACGTTTGCCTGGGTGATGCCACCCAGTTGGCATCTTGATTTTTTTCCCAGCCACCCACTCCCACACCTTTCCCTGTTCCCTGAGCTGAACTGCAGTGCTCCTGACCGTGATACCCACCCAGAGAGCAGCAGCCCTGCACAATCCTGGAATATCCTGAGCTGGGAGGCAGCCACAGGGATCACCAGTCCAGCTCCTGGCCCTGGACACCCCAATAATCCCTCCCTGTCCCTGAGAGTGTTGCCCAAACGCTCCTGGAGCTCTGGCAGCCTTGGGGCCGTGCCCACTGCCCTGGAGAGCCTGTTCAGTACCCACCAGCCTCTGGGGGAAGAACCTTTCCCTGATACCCACCCTAAGCCTCTGCTGGCACAGCTCCAGCCATTCCCTCGGGTGCTGTCACAGGGTCCTGGGGTGGCTGGTTATTCACCTTGCAGGAGCAGCCTGGGAGCTCAGCCCCGACCAGAGCCCCTCGCCCCCATCCCTGCCAATCTCCCAACCCCATCAGGGCTGCACTGGGCACTGTCCAGGGCACAGGCAGGAACTGTCCCTGCCTGGCTAATCCAGGCAGCCGATACAGGCAGCGATAGGGAGGGGAGCGTTATCGGCTGATTTCCAGATGGAGGCTGAGTCACCAGGAGTAACCGACTTCCCCAAGGTCAGGCAGGGGAGAGGCTGAGCCCAGCACTGGACCCGGCTCTCCGAGTGCCCCACGAGGCCATCCCTCCTCTCCCTGCCATGGGGAGGAGTTATTCCTCCTGCCACGGCAGGTACTGGACCTGTCACTCCTTTGCTTCAGCGCCTGGTGGGGTTTCCTTGCTGGGTGTTTGGCTTTTTCCTGTTCACACAATTACTTTGTTCCCTTGCCAGTGTTTTCACTGGAGTGTGGGTTTACCCTGGGGAGGTGCTTCCTCTGCTGCTTTCCTGCTTGTGGTGGGGACCTGGTGGTCCCCTCTTCACATGGTGTGGTCCCCTCCTCATGGTGTGGTCCCCATATGGTGTCCCAGATGAGCTGCTGGTGGGACTCACAGCTCTTCTCTCACGGGAAGGAGTCCCATTCAGGGCTGGGGGTGATGGGGTCCCCTGGGACTTGCATGCTGGGACAACCCTGCAGGAATAAGTGCCAAGGGATTGGGAAGCCTCTGAGGTGCTCAGGGAGCACAGGCAGCCCCAGAGGACCCTCAGCTGTGCCCCTTGGGCACAACCAGCTCCGGAGGCACGAGGAGCGGAGCCGCTTGGCTCCGGGTGCCAGGGAGCCGGGGCGGTGAATCACAACCCGTCTGGCATGTTGGGGCTCCTGGCAGGATGGGACCTGCCCCATGGAGCGGCAGGCAGGGCTCTGCAGTGCCAGCCAGGCTGCTGCCATCACTGCTCAGCTTGTCCCCGTTTCCCTGAGCCACAGAAGGGCTGCAGGAGGCTGGAGGTGGCCCCATGTCAGGTGAAAGGGCTGAACCCCTGGCAGAGCACACAAATGCGGGTGGGGATCACTCTCCCTGTGGACAGGAAGTCTGGCAATTAATACCACACTTTTTTTGAAAGCAAAACTTCCTTTGACCCCATTCCATCCCTTTCCAGCTCCTCTTCCAGGAGCTGAAATATAAAAACCCAAGAAGTGATGCCAGTGATAACCAGAGAAGAGCCTGGTCCTGCAGGCTGAATGAGGCCTGTACAGAAATAGATTAAATGGTCCCTATTTTCCTTTTATCCTGAGTTTCCCATCCCCCAAGGGGTGAACTGTGTTGGGCTGGATCCATAAACCCTCGGGTGGTGGATGCAGGTGCTGCCTGGGGAATATCACTTTAAATCAACACGCCCAGCCCTTCTTATCAAACACCCCATCGGAGCTGCACAGAGAGGCCCTGGATTTCTGTGCCACGCTGCTCCCGGGGCTGCTGTGCCACCTCAGAGTGATGCTCCGTGGCCACAGCCAGCAGGAGGGACCCCAATGCAGGGATGGGGGACCTCCAGACGCTGCCATGAGGTTTTTGGCATCAGGGTTTTGGGAAACAAATCCCGAATGTACACCTCGCCCTGATATCTGTGTGCCATCTGTGATGTGCATGGGATAGATTCGTGCCCATTTCCTGCCCAGGCTCTGCCACCACCACCAGGACGTGGAGCCTTGTCATCAGTGGGGCAGTCCTGCATGCCACCAGCTCTTCTGGCCCCATCCCCATCACTGCCAGAACAGGGAGCAGGATGTTTGTGTCTCCTGGAGCTCAGTTCCAGCCCCTCCAGCCTTTGCCATGCAAATCCTGCAGCTTTACAGCCACACCAACGAGCCTTTCCTTCAAAAAAAAAAAAAAAAAATAAACCAAACACCAAAAAACCTCCCCAGAAAAGGCTCCTTTATGTGGCTGAAAAGCCCGACTGTGATAATGTAGCGAGCGCTGGCCTTGGGTATTTTATCTTGGCAAGGAGCCTTTGCAAATTTAAACAGCAGCGAACAGGCTTTGGAGTTGTGGCTGGCGCGGCATAAGTGGGGCATTGTTTTGCAAGCAGAGCCATTGCGTGCCAAAGGGCCGCGTGTGAGCTTTGGCCGCGGAGCCGCACGATAGGAACCGACCCTATCGCCCCGGCTCCAGCTCACTCAGCAGGGCGTGAAACTGGGGAGGAATTCAAGCCTGGGAGTGGCATCACAGAGGGGAGCCCCGGGAGCGTCGCTGTCTCCTCCCTGCAAGGGCTCACAGCATCCCTGGGGGAGTGCCGGGGGTGCACCACAGTTCTGCCACCTCTGTATGTGCGAAATGTTGGTATTAATGTGGCACTGCGGCGTGCTGGGTTGGGTGCTCGCCCTGACTGCTCACAGCGCAGGATCGGATGGCAACAGAGAGATGAGCCAAGCAGGCTGTGCAGACCCCGGGGAGATGCAGGATGCTCCTCCTTTCTGTCAGAAATTCTCCTTCTCTGCTCAGGTCACTGCTGGCCAGGATGGCCAGGATGGGTGGACCAAGTGCGGCTGGGAGAGGTGAGAATTACACCCAGGAGGAGACTAATAAGCTGAACTTGCTGCTTTTCATGCCCTTCCAGCAGTATCGTGCTTGACCCACTGAGACAGACAGTAAGGAAGGATTTCTAGTGAGTGAGGGAAATAAATCCTCACAGTTTCCAACAGACTTTTTTAAAAAAGCTCTTTAAAAAAGGGCTTTACTCTTCTTTTTAATAGAACCTTTTAATATAAAATCCGGGTGGTGCCGTTTAAAAGGCTGTGCTAGACTTGTGCTTCGTGTCGAACGCCCTGAGGTCTGGGCTTGTAAAATCAGCTGGTGAATTTGGGACTCAGCTTTTATGCTTTTGCCTCCTTAATAGTGTCTGAAATTTCCAGGGCAGTTTGTGGGAGGTAGGAAAGTTATGGCAGAGGCAGCAGAAGCTCAAAACATTTCTCCGGGCAGCAAAGAGAAGCACCGCGGGGGAAAGTGGTGGAGCAAAAGCCTCTCCTGTCATCATCCCTCCAGCCACGGTGACATGGGGACACGGGAACATGAGGACACAGGCACACGGGGACATGGGGACAGAGAGCCCTTCCCAGATGCCTCTCCCAGCCCATCCCGACGGCCCTTCCCACTAATCCGTAGGTGGAGCTCTTCTGTCATCTTTTTCTGCTTATGTTGCTAAGAAGTAACCCAGAAATAGCTTTCCCGGGAGGAAAAAAGTGCTTCCTCAGCAGCTTTTGCCAGAGGTGAACTGCTTAAAGCATCCTTTGAAGAGCCCAAAGCTGGAGGGCTTTGCCCTGGGGCTGCTCGGGGGGGATTATGCTGCCCCTTCCTCCATCCCCTTTCCCACCACAGCACCAAAAAAAGGAGCCAAATTCTCTCCTGTCCTTCCACTGGTCCCCTCCCTGTCTGACATCCACCCTCCTCTCTTCTCTCCTGTTCTCTCCAGGTCTGAAACGATGTGGCAGAGCCTCACTGGCGCTCAGGACCTGCCCCTACCCCGGCCCCGGGGAGCTGCTGCCCCTCTCACCACCCCGGTGCCCCTCGGTGGAGGACCATGCCCGTGACAGAGGGACAGCAGCTCACAGCCGGAGAGGACAACGGGGCTTTCTAGGCTGTCCCCCTTCTCGGTATCATGACTGGAGAGACCCAGCATGTTTACACCATCGGCGATACTGAGGCCGCCCCCAAAGACCCCGACAAGGACTTTGGCTTTGAAGGCTGCGGGGAGAAGGATGGGAGGGCGCTTGGTGGGGAGGGCACATTGCCCTTCCCCAGCCCCAAGGACAAGGAGCCCCACAGCCAGCGGGAAGCCGTGATCCGGCCCCAGCAAGCGGGGAAGATCGACTTCAAATCCCTCCAGTGCAAACCCAAGTTTGGCAATGACAGCACTTGGGGAGAGGTCAAGGGCAGCCCCCAGTCCCCGCCAGGGAAGGGCCGAGCCCGCGACCGGGGCCGGCGCTCGGGGAAGGGCGAGCGGGGCCACCATCAGCTCTACCGGCTCAGCATCGCCGGCGCCCGGCCGAACCCCACCATCGGCATCGCCTATCCCCAACAGAAGGTTACCCCCCCAAAGAAGCCGGAGGCCAATCGCGGGCCCGTGGCCGGCAGCTACCGCTTCCACGTGCCTGGCATCCCCCAGCACGAGGCCGAGCTCCGGCAGGAGGAGCTCGGCTTCGGCCGCTGTTTCCCTGATGCTGCCACCGGCCGTACCTCCGCCAACTATACCTCACAGCCCAGCCCGCCCCTCGGCCCCAAAGGGCAGCCCCCTGCTGCTGGCATCCCCCTCAAGAGCCCCAGCACCCATGGGCAGCTACATTACTTAGAGTTTCAGGCAAACAGGGCCGAGTCCTGGCCTTCCCCGGAGAAGGGCTTTGCCGGTGCTAGCTACGGGGTCGCGGCGCAGAAGCCCAGCTCTTTTACCGAGGGCGGCAAAGCCGGTGTCCACAGTCTGGGGGCTTTGTCATGCCAGTACCCCTTGCAGCTGCTGCACGACTCGGGGAAGGAGCCGTACCGCAGCGATGCAGCGAGCCAGGAGTACCTGGACGTGGGGCTCGCCGCCGGCCAGCTGGCTCACGGCACCTTCGCCTTCCACTCGTCCCCCAGGGAGTGGCAAGAGGAGATGCTGAGCGGTGGCTCCTATGAGAGCGTGTCCCCCGAAGGGAGGCTGTACCTGCCCGTCCCGCCGCCACCGCCGCCGTTCCTGCACCCGCCGCCGCCGGCCCCGCACCACAGCTCGCTGCCGTGCTGCAAGGGCAGGAGCGAGCGGCCCACCGACCCCAATGGTGCTCTCTCGTCCTCTGGTGCTATCGACCAAAACCCAAGCACTTTCCAAGAAAACCAAGCTGTTTTTCCGTCTAGTTTACACTCGCCTAGCATGCCAAAGCCAGTTGGTAAGAGGCAAGCCTCAGCCAAGGACAGTGTCCCCGGCCTGCGGCTGCTGGTCCAGGGCAGCCCTCTGCGAAGGAACATGCCACCAAACTCTCTCTCCCAAGTGCACTTTCAGAGTAAAGCCTATTGCAGTTCCCCCGTGGGCAGCACCGGTGCAGGATCTGTGCCTCTCGAGACAAGCATTCCCACTACAGCACCCACCCACCCCAGACTTGTGCAAGCTTGGGAAGGTGCCACTAAGGCGTTTTCTCCCATGGACCAGAATTCAGCACCTTATTCAAACCCTGTTGGAAACCAGTTCTCATTCGAGTGCCAGTCTGGCCCCGAGCAGAGGCAGCACAGGCAGAAAAATGCCAGGATGCCTTGGCAGCATATACACCTCCTTTCTGCAATGCCCGGTGCAAACAGGCTGGAGCTGTCGAGACAGATCACCAGCCAGAAGGTCCCCTTCCCCCTGGGCACGTCAGAGTGGCAGGAGAGTGGGAAAGTCCAGAAAGGGCCCCCCGTAAATAATTCCCCAGGGTATCACAGCAAAAATCTCTTAACAGGAGAGAGCCTTGGGGTCCAGAGGGGAGACCCCAATGTGACTGGCGCTTTCTCTTTTGAGAGTGGAAAAGAACCAGGGTCTCCTGCTTGCAACTCAAGAAGCAAAGCCCTCTTCTACAGCATGGGTCAAGCAGGTCCTCCTCCTCCCCCAAGGAGCTCATCAGGCTCAGCACTGGTCCTGCCTCCATCAGCCTTGGTGGCTGCCTCCCCTTGTGAGTCCCCACTGCCATCGCCTGTCCCCAACCCCAACTGTGGCAGCACCTGCTCATCACTCTCCCCCATGTCCAATAGCCCACTCAACCCCGCCTTTGAAGACAGCCAGATGTCTGGAGTGCTGACCTCCTCACCCTTCTTCCAGCATCCCTGCAATCCCAAGGACTCCAACAAAACCTTCCAACCCTCTGATGTCCTGAGTTCCAGCGCACTTCATTACCACCCATCAGACTCCATCAAGTCCTTCCACTTCCCTCCTGATGCCCTGAAAGATGACAACATCCTGAAATGCGCCGCAGCAAGCCCCTTCCACAAACTGGGCGTGGAGTTGGCCAAAGGATGCTCGGACGGGCTGGACGGGGAACAGCCTCCACCACCGTACTCCTCCCATCACTTGCTGGCCAGTTCACTCAGCAGCGCCAGCCTGGACCAGCTGGACGTGCTGCTGACCTGCAAACAGTGTGACCAGAACTACAGCAACCTGTCCTCCTTCCTGCAGCACCGCCAGTTCTGCGCCTCCCATCCCGCTCCACAGGGCGAGGGCAAGGATGCTCCCCGGGCAGCCGAGGGGCGGAAAGCACTTCCCCAAGAGCCTCCCAAGCCCCCCAGCCTGGGGCTCGCTCCAGACCCCCAGGGGCATTTGTTGGCGATAAACAAGAGCGATGACTTCTTGCTGGACGGGGAAAGCAAAAGCGAGGGCAAGGAGGATGCTCTGAAGGGAGGCCTCTTCAATGGCCTCACCACCAGCTCGCTGCCCCTCACCGCTTCCGACCTGGACATCGACGATGCCAAGCTGGACAGCCTGATCACTGAAGCCCTCAACGGCCTGGGGTACCAGTCAGATAACCCAGAGATCGACAGCAGCTTCATAGATGTGTTTGCTGATGAGGAGCTGACGGGTATGAAGGCGGCCAGCGGTGGGCTGTCTCACAAGGCGAAGGAAGCCCTGGCCTCGGAGAGCAAATCAAAGCAGGCAGCAGAGGAGAAGGCAGCAGGACAGCTCAAGGCTGGCTGTTGCTATGAAGATGGACGCCCAGATGGGGAGCAGGGGAAGAGAGGGGCAGGAAAGCAGCACATTCACAGGGGGAGGGTGGCACGGAGGTTGGTCCAGGAGACGAATCCAGAGGCAGAAGGAGTGGAGAGGACAGCCAGGCTGCGAGCAGGCAGGAAGAACAGCATCCCACCAGCCACCACATCCTGCAAGTCCACCTCCAGCCAAAAACATCCCAGGAAGCTCAGCCAGGAGCCTCCAGCAAAGAGTGAGGTGGGGCCAGGCACTGCCACCAAGAGCTCCAAGTCATCACGGTTCTCCATGAAGGACATGAAGAAGCGGAAGCCCCGAAGCGGCACATGGAGCAAGGAGCTCATTCACAAGATTGTACAGCAGAAGAACAAGCTCCACAAACTGCAGGTGAAGAGCAGCAAGGAGGCCCAGCTCCCCCAGGCCACCGAGAGGCCGATGCCAGCTGCCAAGGAGGGCAGGTTGCGGGAGTACGACTACGTCTCCGACTCGGATGAGGATGGAGCAGAGTCCAGCAAGCCCTGGGGGAGGAGGAAGCGTGGCACGGGATTCATCGGGAGGAGCAAATGCAGCTTTAGCAAGAAACGCCTGGGAAGAAGTGGGAGAGTCAAAGAGAAAGATCCAGCTTGGAGCTACAGCCAGAAAAGGGACTGTCAGAAAAGGGAGGTGCAGGGGGATGGGAGAGTCCCAGGTCAGGAGGATGCTGAGAAAGAAGATTGTGCTGCCAGAGTCCGAAGACAGAGCAGTCAGTCATCTACTGGCAGCAACCACAGTGGTAGCAAACCCAGAGAGATGGGCACCAGCCCACCCTGTGCTGATGGAGCTGGTGAGAAGGGTGGCATCCAGAAGAGGAGGTGCTCGGGCAGCCCAGCACCTGTGCCAAGCACTCCACTCAGCCTTCACGAGGACAGGAGCCCAAAGATGAGCCAGAAGAGCAAAGAGGACATTCCCAGGGGTAACAGGCAGTTTGGCACAGCCAGACCTTTTCTGGCAGGCTCCAGGACACATCCGAATACTGAACCACACGTTGCTGTGATGGACTGTGCAAAGGAGGAGCCATTTCCCCAGCCCCAGGAGAGGCAGCTGCCCAGCATGGCCACTCCAGGCAGGAGCCCTGTTGGGACCTCCTGTAAGGAGGGGGTGGAAGAGCCCAAAGGAGGAGCAAAGCTCTCAGGTGAGGCAGAAGAACCCACCGTGGAGGCTCAGAACTCACCCAATCTGACCATGGTCAACCAGAGGTATCAGTTTGCCCCTTTCACCAGTGAAGGGCTGAAGTACCACCCAGAAGATGTAATTGCTCCATCCCATGGTGGTAGCAAGGCAAGTCCTGGCCATGTGAGTGCCACCTACTCAGAAGCAGAAATCAAGTACTTGAAGGGACACAGGCTCTGTGATGGTCAGAAGGACTATCCCGCTCCGGCCCCCACGTATGGGGGGGATGCAGTGAGAATGATGCTCAGTGCCAAGGTGCCTGATCCATATGGCAGCAGCAGCAACGCGTTTTTTGATCCCAAAGGCCTTCCCAGTCACTACGATGACAACCTCTTCCCAAAGCCCCCAGCCTTGGGCTCTTCACATGTGGACAACATGTACTTGTGCCGGGATGACATCAACAGCAGCTCCTTCGAGCAGAAGCACTCCAGCATCTCCCCTTACCCCGCAGAAGTGCCACAGGGCAAGGCGTCCTCCCCTCTCAGCTTTGATTCCTCTGCGATATTTGGAGAGCTTCCCGTCACCGAGTTCGACCCGCCGCTGTATGAGGGCATTTCTGCCAGCAAGGATGGATATGGGACAACGTTCTCCTGTCCCGGGAATCCCCCCCGCAAAGCGCTGCCCTTCGAGCAACCATATCCACCCTTCGTGCCAGAGAAAGACTGGTCCCTCATGGAGGAAGTGGCTCCGATGCTGCCAGAGGACATGCCTCAGTTCCACAGCCTCTCAGTGGAGAAGCCACTAGCCAAGAAATTCCCTGAGGAAGGACCTGTCCCCATCAGCCAGCTCTCCCTGCCACTGCCAGACAGGATAACGGATTATAATGTGCCTTTTATGAACAACATATCAGATGATGAGCTGGAGATCAAGCGATTAGTCACAGAGCTGGAAAGCCAACTGCAGACCAGCAAGTTGGATAACGAGGAGTCTGTCGGCCTCCAGAAACCTGAGCAGCACCTGCAAGGACAGGGGGCTGAGCGGTTCCCACCACTGCCAGGTGAGCAAGAGGCAAGGCAGGAGAAAGAACTGTTTTTGGCAGATGAGCTGGGCAGATCAAGCCTCTGTGTTGGGGAGAGGCTGGGAGGTGAGAAGCCGGGTGTTATAACCCCTCATGAGGACTACAAGAGACCCAGGGAGCCCTGGCCCTGCCCAGTGGAGCTGGGCTCACGGGAGACCGGGATGTGTGTTCCAGCCCCACTCGCCACAAACCATTTTTGCTCCAAAGAGGGTGGCGAGCAGCTCCAGGGAACTATGTCTGCTGAGGAAAGAGATCCCAGAAAGCTGGAAAATGGGTCATCCTCTGAAGGTCTAACAGGCTCAAAAACAACTGACCAGACAGGGGCTTCTGTCTACCCAGACCCTGTGACAAAAAGCCCTTCTGTTGTCACCGACTCCATGTGCCCAAAGACCATGGAGGCAGGAGAAGCAGCCAAAGATCCCTTGCCATGCCAGCGTGGTGCCGAGAGCTTCCCTGTGCCAGGGAAAGCAGATGTTAATACTGCAAAGCTGGAGAAGTTTGATGCCCATGTTCCAAACCATAAACCTGAATTTGGGTTCCATCAGGGTCCCAGCCCAGCCTTGGATCTCACTTTTTCACCTCATATCAAAGAGATCCCAAATACAGAAGAAGGACCTTTAATCCAGACTGAGTCACCTAAAACAGTGAAAAGTGGCATGGACTTCAAAGGGGATGGTGGTGGGTCTGTGTTGATGGAGGAAACAGAGGACAGGAAGAGTCCCACCACCTCTCCAACCCCCGAACCCAACGACAAGGGCAGCAAGCCAAAAGTGCTGCTGCTTGATATGCTGAATCTGCCCAAGGAGAGCGACCACGACTCCCAGGAGTTGTTGGCATCCCAGGAGACATCTACCAACCCTCTGCAGCAGCTCCAGCTCTTTGTTGCCCGAACAGTGAAGAACAATGAAGAGGAGCTGTTGATGCCATGCTTCCCCATGCTGCTGGCTGCCAGCCACCCCTCTGCCACCACCCATGTCCAGCCAGAGCAGAAGGAGGAGAGCAGTGGTGCCTTGGAAGGAGAAAATCAGACATACTGCCCTGCCCAAGGGGAGGGGAATATCCCTGTGGGAAGCAACAAGGAAAATATTGCTGCCCCAGGGAAAGAGGCTGTGCTTTTCTCCGGGGGGTGTGAGCAGCTGGAGTCCCTGGGTGCAATGGGCTCTTACCATGCAGAACAAGCCACATCTGCAAAGCTGGAGCTGCCAAATGATGTAACGGAGCTGCAGCACTTAGCAAATGAACCCACGGAGCTGAGTGACATTAATATCCCTGCAGATGGTGTTCCCCGAGAGCGTAATGACCTCTCGCCACTCAAAAACACGGTGGTGACCCTGCTGCCAGGGCAAGGAAGGAAAGCTGATCGGCTCATGGAAGAGCAGGAGGAAGATAAAAACAACACGACCTTGGCATTTACGAAACATGAGCAATCCCCTTTTAGCCGTAGTTTGCTCGAGAAAGAAGCACTGGGCAGCACAGGGGGAGAGAGACTGGAAAGGGATCAGGTGGGGAAGGGGGCACAGCCCCTGCACAGTGCTCCTGCCAGTCCCATCAGCCCCCCCAGCCCCACTGAGGAGGATCTCCAGCAGGATCACCACTTGGTGACGGAGACAAAAGCTGGCATAGTCAGTGCAAAGGTTCCCAGAGAAGGGAATGGCAAGTCATCCCTCAATGGCTGTCACCACACAGGTGAATCTCCAGCCAGCCTGCTCCTGCCAACCCAATTTGCTGACCCCAAATGCTTGGAAAGCAGTGGGGCTGAGGGGGGAGATATCCCCAGCTTCGGCAGTCGGCTCTTGGATGAGAAGTACGTCACCTCCCTGCCTAATGCATCAAGTTCATTAGTCATGAAGAGGTGTGCTCCTGAGGCCAACAGCCATCACATCCATCACCAGACCATAAGCCCAGTAGAGCAAGGGATGTGGAAAAGGACACCCACCTTTCCTCCCTCGCTGCATCACTGTGGGGCCGTGCCGATGGAAGCGGTCGAGGAACATCATCATCACCTCCCTGATGGTGTTTTGGGTAACTGTGGACCACCTGAAGGAGAAGGGATGGTGAGGGCCTGCACTCTGCTGCATGATGATGGCCTGGTGGGCTCTGCCTTGGAGATGGATGGTCACCAGGGCCCTGATGGGAAGGACTGTTCACTGCCCTGTTCGCCACCTTTCAACCAAAACGGTGTTGGGAAAGAGGTACATGAAGGTGCCAGTGCTGTGCTGTCAGATTTGAAAGAAAACCAAGTTTGTGCCACCACAGACACAATTAACTCCACTCCTCCAGAAACCCAAGCTTACCCAACCCAGCCCACAGTGGATCTTCTGCCCATCAGTGAAAGAGAGATCAACCTGAACCAAGAGAACAAGCTCGAAAGCTGCTCCGATGATGGAAATAAGCATCAAAGCAAACAAGAGGCTTTGTCCAATGGTTTTGCTGTTCAGCAGGTGCCAGTTGCTGTCAGCAGAGATCTTACAAGGGTTGGAGGTCTTGGTCCTGGTGAATTAAATGGCCTTGAGTTTTCAGAGGCAGCAGAAGTGAGGCTTGGTGTTTCCAAAATCACAGAGAGTGAAGGAAAGAGTTTAAAAGGGGAGAAATCCAAAAACCATAGGGCTGGAGAAGACAGGAGCTGTGTGTTAAACAGTGTGGACCAAGGAGAGAACAACACACCCAACAGTACCCCAAACCCTTCCCAAACGGAACTTCACAAAGGAAAAAAGCCAAGTGGGCTCCCAGTGACCTGTGACATTTGTTCAGCCACTTTCCGGTCCAAGCCTGGCCTGACCAGGCACAAAGCTGTCAAGCATCAGGTGAAGAACGGTGGTGTGCCACAGCCCAGCAAGACTCCCAGGTCCCCTTCAATTTCTACAGACAAAGCATCAAAAGCAGCCCAAAAGATGCCCAGGAGGAGCCTGAAGGCTTCAGTCAAAGGCAAAACCTGCAGCTCACAGGTGCCAGCCACCAACATTGATCATGTTCCCCAGAAAACACTCCCAGACCTGGAGAAAGAGCCCAACACACAGATGCAAGAGGTGGTCAGCAGAGTGCTCAGTGACCTCAGTGTGATCTCCTTCGAGATGTCCCAGGAGCTGCACTGCACACGTGTTCTGCAGAAGGAGATGAAGGCAAAGGGACCACGCTCCGAGCTGAGGGGATCGGGAGAGGCGGTGTCTGGGAAGCTGGACTCAGGATGCCAAGTCAGGAAGGGAGAAAAGGGCAGAAGGAGCAAAAGCAAAGATCCTGGAGAAGACAACAGCAGTTCTGAGAAGCAGCTAAACAGGAAGGTGAGACGAAGGAAAGCAAAGATATTTCCCAGCAGAAGTGAGCCCGATGATCCATGTGAACTGGAAAAGAACACAGGTCCTCCCCCTGCTGTCCTCAGCTCCAGTCTGCCCAGGATCATGGGGGGCTTGCACGAGCCAGGTGGTTGCATCTCCACAGAGGAGCAAAATAGGACCCAGCACTCCCAAAAAGCCAAACAGTCCCCTTGTGAGGCTGAGCTTGCAGAAGACCTGGGCAGCAGGGTGGTGTCTTCAAAGGAAATGGCCAGCAAGGAGTCAGCAATAGGCACAGTCACCTACCCTGGGGAGGTGGAAGATCCAAATGGAGTGGAAGACACACAGGCTTGCAAAAATTGGGTTAGTGCATTTGTGAAGCAAGTGGTGAAGGGGTTGGGCAAGGTAAGCACAGAGCAGCGTTGTGGTGCTGATGAGGCAGAAGAGATGGATGCTGAGACAGGAGACAGCCCTGCAGCAGGCAGCGACACTGGGAACTGGAGTGGTGCCCCACAGGGTCCCACAGCTCCTGCCAAAGGGGCTGTGCCACTGGAGACTCATGATTTGGGAACCACCCAAAAGGTTCCTAGGCAAGGTGCTCTGCAGACCAGCCCTCCTCCTGTAGAGCCGAAGCGATGGGCGAAGGCAGATGTGCCATTGGGCAGAGAGCAGTGCATGGAGAGTGCAGCCACCTCAGATCTCCAGGGCTGTTTTGATGATGAGTCCACATTCTCCCAGTTGTTCCCCCGGGATGACCAGTTTGTCCGGAGGAAGTGCACGAGGGTGTATGGGAAGCGCAGCAAGAAACCCAAGGCCATAACCGAGGTCAACCTGCAGCCAGTGGGTGCCATCGACCTCCTCACCATCCGATTGGCTTCTGACCTCAGCAAAACCAGCTCCTTCTGTGTCTCCAGGGAGGACCCTTGTGAATATGAAACCATCTCTGTTGATGACGCCTTAATGCTAAACATGTGTCACGGCAGCAAGGCACAGAGCGGAGATGCTGCTCCAAACGGATCTAAAAGCATTGAGCTGAGGTTGGACCACGAGGCACCTGACCAAGAGAAGGAGGACATTGACCTGGAAGACAGCATGCTCACCTTCTTGTGCCAAAACAGCCAAGTGGACAGCGTCCCCGGCTTGAACATCTGGGGGAGTCTGGAGAAGGAGGGAGAAAGCCTTTCTGCCGAGGACATGTTTGAGCCTCTGAGGGACCTTGAGGATGAGCACTCACTCAGAGAAGCGAGCTCTGAGCCCCCTGACCTGGCAGAGGAGCCCTACGATGGCAAGGATAATGAGGATTCGGACTCTCCTGAGTTTCACACCATCGACATCGAGATGCTGAACACAAAGCTTAAAATGAGAGACATGTGCTTCTTCAGGCCTTGTGAAGATCTTCCTGAGCATGGGGAGGACAATGCTGTGAGTTTGAAGCCAAAGTCAGGCAAGCACAGAAGCAAGCTGGAAGATGGGAAACTGGGGAAAAACCGCGGTGAGATGACCATCAAGACCAAAGACAAGCAGTACAAATGCAAAGTCTGCTTCCAGTGGTTCCTGACGTTAGGGGAGCTGGACTTCCACAAGCTCTCCCACAACCCTTCCCCTCCACCCACCTGCTACATGTGTGTGCAGCGCAAATTCAGCTCCCGGGAGCAGCTGAGGGACCACCTGAAGGAGAAGCACGCCAAGAACAAAGCCGGGCTGTGGACGTGCGGGATGTGCCTGAAGGAGATCTCCGACGTCTGGATGTACAACGAGCACCTCCGGGAACACGCCACCCAGTTCGCCCGCAAGGGGCAGGCGCAGAAGTCGGTGATGGGCCTGCCAGCCTGCTTTGGGGAGGACAATGCTGCTGTCACCCGCTTCCTCAACACCATCATGTATCGCAAGCCCAGCAGGTCCTCCCGGCACGCCGACCCCAGCAGCCGGCACATGGTCCCCAGAGAGAGCAAGAGCCCCAAGGAGCTGCCCCTTGAGCAGGAGGCCAAGGCGATGAAAGACCCTTTGGAAGGCAATGTCAAGGTGAAGCCACCTGGTCCCAGCTCCTCTAAAGCCTCTGCCAGCCCGTCTCCAGAGCACACAGCAAAAAATGAAGGCACCCCAAAATCTGTTCCCATGCACCCAGACTGCAAAGATCCTTCCAGGGACTGTCATCACTGTGGCAAACAGTTTCCCAAACCCTTCAAGCTCCAGCGGCACTTGGTTGTGCACAGTTTGCAGAAGATTTACTTGTGCCATAAGTGTCCCATGTTCTACCAGGAGACCAAAGAGCTCCGAAACCACCTGAGCCAGGAGCACGGCGTAGTGGAGGAGCAGGAGATCAAGCACACCACCCTGTACACCTGCGAGCTGTGCGCAGATGTCATGCACGTTATCAAGAAGTCCTTCATCTGCAGCATGTGCAACTACACCTTCTCCAAGAAGGAGCAGTACGACCGGCACATGGAGAAGCACCTGGCAGGAAGCAACAAGACTTTCAAGTTCAGAGGGGTCATGAGGCCTGGCGCTGCCTCCAGGGAGGGCAGGGAGAAGGGCAAAGAGGACGGATCTCTCCGGGAGGCCATGCCACCGAGCAAGAAGAGGAAGGTTGCTCCCCATGCCAGCTCACTCCCATGCAGGTCACCGGTCCACCTGCACCACATGAGTGACCTTCAGCTGGTAGAGGCTGTAAGTCCCAGCCTGCACGATTCCACTGACTCCTTCCCAGCAGCACCTGGTGATCCAGGAGCACTCCCACCCTCCATGAAAACAGAAGACCTAGTGGGTGACTTCACTGACCTCTTGGCAGAGATGGAGAAGTCCCCATTTGACGCGCTGCCACCACCCCCCTGCCTGTCCCTGTCCCTGCCACAGGCTGCCGCGGGCAGCCCAGAGCTCAACCACATCACTGGCCTGGCTATCGAGGAGCTGGAGAAAGGAGCTTTTGATGGGAAACCACTTCCTTTCTTGGACTCACCTGAGTTTACCATGGACCTTGCTGGGTTGGCTTGTAACCAGGCCACAGACCAAAAACTCTCTCCTCCACACCTGGCTGAGAAAGGCGCCGATGCCCATCAAAGAACAGGCAATAAAGATGAATATAGAGCCTGTGTCCTGAAAAATCCCAGCGCAGACACGGAGGCCGTGGATGCAATCCCATTTCTCCAGCTTGCCAAGAAGGTCCCAGAGCTTTCTTCTCCTCAAGCAGAGTCTCCACCAGCCAAGGAGACCCCCAAATGGGGCAGCCTCAGTGCCAGCGATGCCTCTACTTGGGAAGGTGAATCTAAGGCCATGTCTCCAGCAGCTGCCCACCACTCTCTGCCCCTGAAGGACAAGACAGCATCGCCCACACCCAATAGGGCCACCAAAGATTCGGTCCCACCAAAGAAGACTGCAGGTAGCCAGCCCGGCAGTGAGGCTGCTCCAGGTGCAGGCAGTCCCAGCAGCAGCACTGAGGAGGGTCAACAACATATCTCAGGGAGGGATAAACCCATGCCTGAGGCTAAGGATGCCAAAGACCAAGGTGGCAACCCAGCCAAATCCACTAGCCACCAGCCCAGAGGCGAGGCAGCCACAAACACCACAAGGCATGGCCATGTGGAGCCAAGCAAAGCCACCAGCAAGCTTCACCCCAAGAGGAGGAAAGAACACAAGTCACTGAGCCACCGGAGCAGCTCTGGCTCCCAGGAGAACATGGAGGGAGATGGGAAGAAGAAAAAAGCCCGGCCGCCGTGCCCGGCGAGGAGCGAGAGCGCTGTGGAGCTCAAACACACCGGCTGGAGCAACGCCGAGGCTTCCGCCCTCTCCCCAGGCAGGAGGGACATGCACTGCAACAAGCTGGTACCCAAACCCAAAACGGGCCCCCAGCTGAAGAAGATGGTCCTGGACACTTACAACCAGAAGAAAGGGGAGCTCCGTCACGCCAACGGGGATGTGAAGCGCAGGAAGGCCATTCTGGGGAAGAGCCTTCACCAAGTGTTGGCCAAGGGTCCGGTGCCGTCCCCGCGTGGTGCTGTGCACGGCCCGCGCAGCGCCCGCGGGGCTAAGCCCGCCGGCACCGCCAGCTACCGCACCGCCGAGTCGCAGAACAACCTGCTCAGCCAACTCTTTGGGCAGAAATTAACCAGCTTTAAAATTCCTCTAAGAAGAGATACTTCAGAATAATTTATGGAAGTGACTTATGGTGATCCTCAGCTGCTTTCATGGGGTTTGCAAGGGAAAAATTATCAAAGCATTAAATTCGTTTGTGTAGCATGATTTCTCTGTCTAGCTTAAATGAACTTGCACTGCAGCCTCTGTGAAATAGTTTGCTTTGTGTCTACTAATCTACTTTAATTCACCTGATTTATCATGCAAATGCTAGAACTTTGATGTTGCTGATGATTTTCATGAACTGAAATTGTAATCGCTTTGGGCAGACTGAATCGTCAAGAGCAATTGCTTTATTGCAGAAGTGCTGAGGTTATAAGGATACTTGCAAATCTCAGACCCTTTTGAGTCTGTGTCTGTGTTATCTTTGTACAAAGTACTTGAAGAGATGAACTTCATTCCGTAGACGTCTTATTCAGAAGGTGCAGTACACTGTAGAAAGCAAATTTTATTTTTTTTTTGAAGATTTTGCACAAATAATCCCGTACAATTCATTTAATTGGGAGCTGGGCTAAGAGATGATACAATTAAAAAATTAAATTAAGAACCAAGTGTCCTATATTTTGACAGCCATCCCTAAGGATTTTGTTTCTACATCGTCAAGAGAATAACGAACCAGCTCTGGGGCTCTGGGGCTGTCGGAGCCTTTCAGAGGATGCTGCCACTCTTTGACCACTGTAGACGATGTGACCGGAGAAGAACCGTCACCATGAGCAAACTGCACCTTGACACTTGTGACAAACTCTGATTTTTTAGGGGTTTGGGGGTTTTGTGTGTGTGTGTGTTTGTGTTCTCTTTGTTTGTGAGGAGGATGTTTTGTGCAACGAGAAAACTGTGCCAATTTACCGCAGCGAACTGGTACTGGCCGAGTGCCTTCAACAGTATCACTTCTAACTATCTTACTGTATTGAGTTAGTGGCTCTATAGGTATCCGCTTGTACTATGCAGTTACTGGTGCTATTCTTCATTTGTAATGTGAATACAGACTTCCTTGATTGAAAAATAAAAGGGAATCGATAGGAAGTAGCCGTTACCTGTCAAAAAATGAAGCAGGAAAAGAGAATTTTAAAAAAAAAATTCCAACTCAAGGGGAAAAAATTCAGCTTTGGGAAAAAGAAATTCAATTTAAGGAAAAATAATTCAATTTTAGGGGGGAAAAAATCCAACGTAGGAGCAAAAAATTCAGGTTTAGGGAAACAAAGATTCAATTTAGGGGGGAAAACAAAACACCTTTAGGGGGAAAAAATGAGGGGAAAAAAATTCCTGTATGCTGGTACTCCGTAGTGTTGAAAAGGTTCCGTCACGTTAAACAAGCACGTTCTACAACCAAACTTTTGAATCCAGAAAGAAATCTCAGGTGCAAACGAGGACATGGAAAGATATTGTTGAAATACTCCCAAGTCAAGGAGGTGAAGTAATGCACTGATGTGATATGAACAGTCAGAGTACTTTGCGTCTGTCCTGCAATGATTTTTTTGTTTTGTTTTAGATTTAAAAAGAAAAAAAAAGAGGCTTTATTCTGTTAATATGTATCTTTACAATTCTTTGTATTGTATAAAAAAATATTGTAGGTAATTTACCTTGGGTGCAATGTGTTCTGTCAAAAGTTTTTATTTTGATATTTTGTCCAGAGAAGCAGAGAAAGAGCAGGAAACGCTGTTTTATGATGTTGTCTGTGTGCTTTTAAAGTGCCTCTTTAATATTGTTAAAATAAAGTATGAGATGAAAATATGGGGTGGTACTGTAAAGTCATACCTGATTAACCTTTTCAAATATATTCCAATATTTTCACAGAAACTCCCTGTCCGTGTGATGTTTGGGGGATGTTCCTCCCTGTGAGGTGTCCTCTGGGAAGTGGCTGAGGAGGACGTTGGTGCCACTGCCATCACTTCTCAATTGTTTGCAAAGCATTGGAGCTTCTCAAAAGTGAAGATGCTTGTGCAGCTCCTGTTCACACCTCGCCCAAGTCCTACTTATGGCATGAGTGTCTTGTCCCAAGGGGGGGAAAGCCCAGCATGATGGTTATGGTCCAGTCTGGTCATCACCGACTGGTGATGGTGAGGGCCCAGTTTGGTCATCATCAATCAGTAACGGTGATGGCCCAATTTTGTCCTCATCAGTTGTTGACAGTGATACCTAGTTTGGTCATTCACCAACTGGTGATGGTCCAGTTTGGTCATTATAAAATACTGATGTAACTTCACAGGTTGATCTTCACCTGTTTATGATGGTGATGGTGAAGGCCCAGTTTGATCATCACCAGTTTGTGACAGTGATTGGTGATGATGGTGATGGTGGTGATGGTGTTGGTGATTTTGATGGTTTTGGTGATGTAACAGCCCAGTTTAATCATC
>JAOXXN010000162.1:1702158-1713349 GCA_026770055.1 Myrmophylax atrothorax | reverse complement strand
GCCCACCCGGGACGGGTGCGGTGGGTGCCCGTTCCCGCTACGGGCCGCTCGCCCGCTCTGCTCTCGGTCCCCGCCGCCTCCGCCCCCGCCGCCACCTCCCGCCGCCTCCCCCCCGCCAGCGCGGTGGCTCCGGTACCGGCTCCCGATGGGGGCCCCGATAAGGCTTTAAAATATTCTGTTCTGCAAGTCCCGTCCTGATAACATCGCTCTGTCGGGACGGCCTGAAATTGTGATCTTATCTCCCCCGCCTGCCTCCCATCCAGCGCCGGCAGCCGGGGCCAGGAGCTCCTCAAACCATCCCTCGGGGCTCCCCGAACCTCCCCCCGAGGCTCCCCATCCTCCCTGGGGCTCCGCAGCCCTGCCAAGGGCTCCTTGCCCCGGCTACGGGACCCTCATCCTGCCAGGGGCTCTCCGAGCCCCCCCGCCGGGGCTCCGCATCCACCCTGGGGCACCCCAACCCTGCCGGGGGCTCCTCACCCCGGGTACAGCCCCCTGACCGTGCCAGGGGCTCCCCTGACCGCATGGAGACCCCCATTTGCCAGGGTGCTGCGGGACCCGCCGTGCCATCATGCCCGCCATGCCATGGTGCCATCGTGCCCATGGTGCCATCGTCCTTGCTGGCCACGCTGTCCCCGACCCTGCCTAGTGGTCCCCCAAGTCCCACTTGGCACCCCAGCTCAGGTGGGACGTGGCCATGAGGAAGCACCGTGGGATCCCACGGGAGTTTGGCCACATCCCTGTTTGCCCCCTGCCCAGACACCATTCCAGAGGGTCGCACTCGCCACAATCCAACCCATCGCCCGGGAGCTTGTTTTGCTCCAGCGTGGATGTACCAGCAAGGCTGACAAAATCCTGCAAAGTGCTGGAAGTTTTTCGGTGCCGGGCTCAGCTTGTCTTTTTTTCCTTCCTCCCCGGTGTGTGTGGGTTTTTTTTCTTTCCCCTTCGAGTCGATGGAAGCTGGCGATAAGAGGGAGATGGGAGGATAGGGAAGGCTGGCCACCATGTGATAATCTACCTTTATCTTTCTCCTGAAATAATTGCAAGGCTGAGTTGCACCTACCTGTTTCCCTGCCTGGGGTGATTGCTCTGGTGATAACGCTCAGCTAGACTTTTACCCGGGTAGAGTTAAAAATAGTCCCAGCTGCCTCTCTCATTTTTTTATTTTTGAGGGGGATACTTTTCTCCTTTAGCTTTATCCAACTTCCGCGGCTTTATTTCGCCAAATATCCCGGCGATCCCTGCCTGGGTAACTCCAGCTCGTTTTACCGGGAGTGGTGGGACCGCAGCGAGCGGGATTGTCGCGGCTGCCGTAACAACGCGGACATCGGTGGTGGGATGCCCGATCCCAGCGCCCCCCAGCATGGATTTGGTTTGGGAAAACTGGGGCAGGATGAGGCCGTGGCAGCTCGGCCGGGCGGCGGCGGCTCCTCGTATCTCCTTCCTCTGCTGCTTTTCTGCAGAGATGTGAAGAAATGATAAAGTGGGAGGCTGATCTCAGGCCGCCGGCGATGGCCAAAACTGATTAAAAGCTGAAAGCTTGGAACCCTTCCTGTATGTGTCAACATGAAAACAGTCATTAGAGGCGGCGAGCGCGGCGAGAGCTCCTGCCGCTGCTCCGCCGCTCCGCCAGGGAAGGAAGGTATGCATGAATCAGGGCTCCGGTAACCAGACTCCTCTCATGTACAGACCGGACCTGTTTCCACAAAGTCTATCCTCCTTATCATCTCGGCTGGAGCATTAAAAACCTCCTCCAGATTGGTATCTGCTGATTTTATTTTCCTGGGTGACGCGATGTTCTTCTCGCTCTGGCTTCGCCTTCTCTTGTGGGGTTTGGGTTTTGCAGGGTTTTTTGAAGCGCGATGCGAGGCACAGATAGGCTGGCGGGGAGATCGCCGGGAGAGCGGGCGATCGCCAGCAGCGATAAGACAAAGATCAGACACCGGACTATATTTAACCAGCTGCTTTAACCTTCCTCTTCTTCTTGGCTTTCCGGGCTGGAGCCACCGGGGGATGGAGGGGCTGGGGGTGCCGGTCCCTCCGAGCCCCCCCGGCAGCTGCGGTGGCACACGGTGGGAAGGCTCTGAAAGCCGATTTCATCTCGATGGTGGCTTTTGATAGCAGAGAAAACACCCAGAGCATCTCATCCTTTAATTCTGGGGGGTTCCTGCCCTCCGAGGACACTTGTTTCCGCCCCCACTCCATCCCTGGCTGTACCACCAACCTCCCTGCAGCTGCTGCTGCTTTATGGGGTGCTATATTTTTTTTTCCTCTCTCTCTCTCTCTCTCTTTTTTTTTTCTGTCTTTTGTTCTGCTGGTAGATAGATGTGAGGGGCTGATAGGGAGCAGGAGCTGATCTCCAACCCAGATAGCCTGTTATATTTATTAACTTCAAACATGGGAGCGCGGGCGCCCAGCTGATGAGCGAGGCTCTGGCAGCTGCCGGTGCTCTCGCAGCGCCGGGTCCTGCGATGGAGGAGCCTGATAAGCAGGAGATTGATCTCATCGTGCTGATGTGCCTCTCCCTCTCTTGTTCTTTTAATACGTGTATTCTTTATGATTTTTTTTCTTCCGAAATGAGCTGGAAGTGAATGTTTTGTCAAGAGTTGCAGGGGCCTGTTTGTGGTTATTTTTTTATTGTGTTTTTCTTTCCTTTTCCCTTTTTATTCTGCTCTCAGCTACAGTAGATCTGAGCTGCTGATAAGCACCAAGCCCCGATCTCCATCCTGATAGAGATTGCCAGGGGTGATAAGCACCACTTATCTCTCCCCACCAGGCCAGAGCAGGATTCGCTACAACAACAAACACAGCAAAGAGGGGCAAAAGGGCTCCAACAATTTGTTCCATTGCAAATGTGATTAATGCGGGCGCTTTAATTATCTGATGGGGGGCCAGCTGCATGTGTGTTTTTATTTCTCAAGGTGGTGGGGTGGGTTTCCCCCCTTCCACGTGCTCTGCGAAACAAGCTGGGTTGAGAAGCCGAGCTCTCCCCAGCGCCTGTTATCGGCTGCAGATGTTGCATTAGTTTGATGAGAGCTTTGACTTTTTTTTGATGATTATCTCCCATTCTGCTCCACCGAGCGAACGCACGGGCTGTGGGGAGGGGGGTGGGGTGAAAACACCGGGGTATTTTTGCATGTGGATTTTCTTTAATTGCTATTAGATGGTGTTAGATAACGAGTGTGATCTGCGCTGGTAAACCCGCCGTCTCTTGTGTTGGGTTGGGTGGTTTTATTTTTTTCCTTTCCACTTGCACGCTCGGCTGCCCCTGGTCCCGCGTGGGCTCAGGGGTCGTGGTGGGGGTTGGAGCGTGGGTTCCATCCTTCCGGGGAGCTTGGAAAACCCACTTCTTGTGAGGATGGCAGTGGCCAACCCAGGCTCTATTTTTAGCAGCGGTGTGGTGAGCCGGTGGCATGGGATGCTCCCGGCACGCCTCCTGCCCGCTCCTCTCCCGCTCCCTTCCCTCCTTCAGTCGGTACTTCCCTTTCAGGTGATGGATGAACCACCTCTCTTTGCCTTTTGTTTCCCCTCCCCATCACTCTGCTGCTGCTGCTGCACTTTTCCATCACCACCCCTTCTGTGCCTCAGTTTCCCCATCCATGCCTCCAGGGCAGGGGTGCCCCGGGCTGGGGTGGGCGATGGGGTGTCTGGGGAGGTGTGTCACCCCGGGGTGCTCCGTGGGGTGGGGAGGGTTTGCTCCCTGGGGATGATGAGCTGGGTGCTGGAAGGGCCTCCCAGCTGCTCTCCCAAAACCGGTATTTTCTGCACCTCCCGGGGGCTTGCTCAGTGTTCCAGCCCCCTGTACCCCACACCTGGCATCCCGAGGGTGGTGGCATCCCTGTGTCCCACATGTCTGCTACACCCACGGGTGCTGCCAGCCTGCCAACCCCTCCCTTCTTGTGCAAACACCCCAAGGCATTTGCCAGCCCTGACTCGGTGTCATCCCGAAGTGACGGCTCCTCGGAGCTGGCATGGATGCAGGTGGCAAAGCCCTGTGGCACATCTGCCCCCACAGTGGCTCTGCCCATCCTGGTTGTCACCAGCCTCTTCGGATGTACCGTGGGGGACAGCAGGGGCTCCCAGGGGTGAGGACCCATCAAGGTCCTTGCAGGTGGGATGGGGTTGGAGAGTGACCCATGGGCTGGCAGTGCTGTGGTGCTGCGGGGATACTGGTGCAGAGCTGCGGGGATTCTGGTGCAGAGCTGGTGGGATGCATCCAGCAGATCCCACCACCCACTGTGGCGAGTTGTCCCAGCTATCACCAGCTGTTTCCCAGCAATAACTTGGCAGCACCACGGATAAGCCAAGTTCCCCCTCAGTGGAGGGTCTGGACCAGCCACAGGTGATGCTGGAAGAAGTTTCCCTCCTTTTCCACAGCCAGTGGTCCAGGTGAAAGCATCTCTACAGACTCCACATCCTGGAGATAGGGTGCCACTGTGCTTGGCTGCTGGTGGCCAAGGGGACAGCTCACCTCGGCCTCTCTCCGGAGCAGGAAATCCATTCACCAGGGATAACGAATAGCCCACTGGTGGGCAGTGCCACCAGCCATGGGACACATCACAGCTGTCCCATGTGGGCACTTCCCTTGATGTCAGGGCACCCTGCGAGCCCGTTTTGGGACCGTGCTCAGGGTGTGTCCCCAGGATGGCTCTTCCCGGCCATCCCCATCTCCGCACCAGGCAGGGAGGGTGAGTGTGGGATGCTCAGAGGGCGAGTGCTGAAACCAGGCTGGCCACGGCCAGGCGTGGGGCACCCCTGGGCACAGCAGAACCTGTTCTGCCGAGAGCCCCGGCGCACATCCCTGCCGGCTGCCATGGCCGTGGGGCGGGAAGGCAGCGCTGGAGCCGCGCCGGCAAGGGAGGCTCCGGAGGCTCTGCCAGGCGGCTGCTTCCAGCGCCCGTGGGCACCAGGGTTGGGTTGGTTTGTGTCTGCTGCTGCTTTTCCTCCTCCTGGACCCCCAGGGGACACCCCCGCGCTGCCCCCTCCCCGGGCACGCCGAGTGCGCGCGGAGCCACAGTGATGGACTATCCCCAGCATCCTATGCCAGAGCAGGGGAGCCACATCCTGCCGGGATTTACACCTCTGGATCTGACGTTGCGTGGTTGGGCAAGGTCTTATTTTCCATCGTGAATCACGAGGCCACCTAGCAGGCTGCAGGTTCCCCTTTGGCCAAGTTGTGAGCCGGCCAGCTCAGCAATCAGGCCTTGGGAAGAAAGCAATCCTTTCCCCACGGGTGTTGCAGTGGATTGCGCAAGGAGAAGGTGCCACGGCACAGGTGATCCGAGGTTCCTGGAGAGGGGCAGCCCTGTGCCCCCCTGGGACCTAGCGGTGCCCCCCAGCCATGGCAGCGTCCCAAAGGCCATGTGGCACCAGCATCCCTGGGGCACCCTGTGCACTGCCATATTCCCAGCCCTGTGCCAGCCACAGGGTTGGGGACACCCACATCCCTGGGAAGGTAAGGGACAACGCTGCCCACACCGGGAGCAGCAGGGCTGGGGATGGAGCTGCTGGGCCCTGAATGGAGTCAGTGGATTTGGGGTCAAACACACCCATTCTGGGCAAAGGAAGAGGATGTTTTCTGTGTGTGCTCTGTCCTACTGCAAAAAAAACCCAACCATGATCCGCCTTGGAAAACACTGGATGGGGCGTTGCTGTGGAGGAGAGACCAGCCCAGACCTTCCATGGAGCCACAGCCAGGGCTGAGATCCGAGGCTGCCCAGTGAGAGGGATGTGAGTGGCCCTGACAAAGCACCAGGGGCACATCAGGTGAGAAACCTGGAGCTTTAAGGAATTCTACATTTAGGAAGAAAAAGTGGAAAACACCTCTCTGCCAGCCCTGCATCGCCCTCCAACTTGGCTCCATGCTGAGGGCATGGAATTTTTTCCTGTGGGGAGAATGAATCGGCTCCTCCACCTTGGAAAAGAGCAGGAATGGGAGCAGAAGGCCACTATCTCTTTTTTTTTTTCTGCGCCACGTCCCATGACTGTTTTTGCTGCCTGACTCAGGGATTTGGACGCTCCAGCTTGGCCAGGCCACTGTCCCACTGCTTATTTTATCAGGAAAGTTCAAGTGTTTCGGGGGTAATACAGTTCCCTCTTCCGATGGCTGCCCAGCAAAGGCTCCGCATTGTTCCTGCAGCAACATGTTTTTTTGGAAGGGATGAAATGCCAAAAGGAATGTAACTGCTGACCTTGGGCTGCAGTGGGGTTAAGGAGTGTGTGCCTATGAGTCACTCCAGATAAGAGCCTTCCACGGCTTTTTTCCTCCAAAATAATTCTTTATCTCCTCTTTCTCACATCAACATATTTTCTTGACATCTCCCATTCGATAGCGCGTGGAGGAAATGTGCTCCTCTAATTTGTTCATCTGATGAAATGTAGATGCATTGTTTTCCCTCGTCCTTGGCGAGCTGGGGGTCGTGGCCCCGGGATTTGGGGATGCGCCTTGGAGTCGGTGCCCAGGGTTTGGGGATGCTCAGTGGGGTCGGTGTCCTGGTGTTCTGGGAGTGCTCAGCAGGATCATGGCTCGGGGTTTCTGGGCTGCTCTGCTGGGTCAGTGCGTGGAGCTTTAGGGATGTGCCTTGGAGTCGGTGCCTGCAGTTTTGGGAATATTCAGTAGTTGGTGCCTGAAGCTTTGGGGATGTTTGGGATTGGTAACTGGGGTTTTGGGGCTGTTCAGTGGGATTGGTGCACGAGACTTTAGGGATATGCCTCAGGGTCAGCGTCCGTGGCTTTGGGGATACTTGGCAGGGTCAGTGCCCAAGGCTTTGGAGATGTTAGATGTGGTCATTGCCTGGAGCTTTGGGGATATTTGGGATTGGTGTCTGGGGTTTTGGGAATGTTTAAGGGGATCGGTGCCCAGGGGTTGGGGATGTTTGATGGGGTCAGTGCCCCTGGCTCTAGGGGGATGTGCCTTGGGGTCTGTGCCTCAGGATTTGCCGGATGCACCTCGGAGTCGGTGCCCAGGACTGTGGGGGTGTTTGGCACCCTGGACTTTGGGGATACTTGGCAGTCAGTGCCCAGGGTTTTAGGGATGTGCACTGGAGTCAGTGCTATGGTCTTTGGGGATGCACTTTGGGGTTGGTGCACAGGACTTTGGGGATGCACCTTAAGGCTGTGCCTGGGGCTTTGGAGATGCTCGGTGGGGTCAGTGCCAAGGGCTTTGTGGATGTGTCTTGGAGCTGGCGCCCAGGGCTTTGGGGGTGCTCAGTGGGGTCAGTGGCCGTAGCTTTGGGAATGTGCCTTGGAGTTGGTACCCACAGTTTTGGGGACACTTGATGAGGTTGTTGCCTGGGGTTTTGGGGGTACTTCTCAGGGTGGGTTCCCAGGACTTTAAGAATGTGCCTTAGGGTTGATACCCAGGGCTTTGGGGATGCTGAGTGGGGTCAGTACCCAGGGGTTTGGGAATGTTCTTCCAGGACAGTACTCAGGGTGCACAGGGCTTTGAGGATGTGCCTTGGAGTCGGTACACAGGGGGTTGGGGTTGCTCAGTGAGGTCAGTGCCCCAGGCTTTGGAAATGCACCTTAGGGTTGATACCCAGGGCTTTGGGGATGCTCAGTGGGGTCAGTGCCTGTAGCTTTTGGAATGCACCTTGGAGTCAGTACCCAGGATTTTGGGAATGTTGTTCCAGGACAGTACTTGGGGTGCATGGGGCTTTGAGGATGTGCCTTGGAGTCCGTACCCAGGGGTTTGGGGATGCTCTTCCAGGACAATACCAGGGTGCTCAAGGTTTAAGAGATGTGCCTTGGAGTCGGTACCCAGGGGTTTGGGCATGCTCCTCTGGGACAGTACCCAGGGCACACGGGGCCTTGGGGCTGTGCCTCACGCTGAGCCCCTGGAACGTGCAGGGAGGGCATCACCCCGCGCATCCCCAGCTCGGAGGGGGACAGAGCTGCTTTTCCCTCCCTTCCCTGCTCCGCCGGGAAGTTTGGCCGCTCGCTCCCTTCTCCATCTCCCAGCCGAGGCCTCTCATGCTACTCCCAGCTCCTATGATAATGCGGAAAGTTGAACTGGCCCCATTACTGCGCTGCGATGGTTGCCTCGATAAGGCCCCGATAATGGCAGCGATAGCGGCAGCTCGGTAGCCAATGGCTCCGCCGCTCCTCCCATTAACATTCCCCACCACGGACGGGCTCGGAGCTGCCTATCTGCTCTCCATTTCCACTCCTCCGCTAGATAAGAATGGAAATACTGACTTCATAGCTCACTGATTAAAGTGTCTGGATTTCTTGATAATACACAGATAAATTATGTTTTTCAAAAAGAAGGTAGGGAAGGGAGTGCGAGGGGAGGGAAAAACCTCCAGTCCATTTTTATGATTTTTTTTTCTTCCTTTCCTCTTTCTGGCCGTGCCCTGTGAGTTGTGGGTTTTCTGCTCCAAAATGCCCTTCCCAGCCTGTGCCCGGGTTGGCAGCGGGAAGGCAGAGCCCTGTGCAGTGCCCTCAGGAACGGGGGGGGGGCACAGTGGGCAGAGAATTTTTGGGAGACACGTGGCTGGGATATATTGCATGTACAGTCATGTCCCTGCACTGGGATGGAGATGCTGTTCCTGGGTGCCAGGGACCTGCTCACATCGGAGGGATGTTTGGGTTTGCCCACTGCAGTAATGCCTCTGGCACATGGCCAGGATCCTGCTGCTGGCTGTGGCATCTCTGGTGGGCTCTGGCTGTCTCCAGGGTTTGGCAGCCAGCTGGCAGGACCCAGGGATGCTTGGGAAGCATCTGCTTTTCTGTACATATCTCCAGCCTGAGCCTCACTAGTTTTGCTGCAGGATGCTGCCCAGTCCAGTGGAATGCTGCCCAGTCCCTGGATGCTTTGGGACCAGCCTCATCCCACTGCCCCATCCAGGCTTCAATACTATCCTTCACTTCTCCTCACTCATCCCCACTGAAGCAAACGGGGCTCCCAGACTTTTTGGTTCCTTGTGCTGGAAAAGGTATCGACCACGAGAATCTAAGTTTGTTTCATCTAAATACAAAACTAAAGAGCAAACAGTATAAAGTTCATTTTTTTTAATGTGCTGCCCCATTCCAGTTGGGCTGCTCTCTTTATTTTTTTTAGGGGAACTGTGATAAAAAGCAGAGATAAAGCCAGGACTGTTTTGTGTAGGAGTCGGTATCTGCGTTATCTATCTCCCTTTTTCACTCTCCGAGCAGCTCTGTTGTTTTTTACTCTTATCTCGCTCCACCAAAATGCCAAGAACAGGAAAAAAAATTTAGAAAAAAAAAGAGAAAGAGGCAGAGCAGGCACGTTTGCACGGAGGCAAACTCGGCGTCCACAGAGCCAGTGTGAGGGTGGTGGAGTTGGAGGAAGAGGAGGGTTGGGGTGCTGGGTGAAGGCAGTGGAGGGGTTTGTGCTGGTTTGATCCCCCAAGGCTCCTGCTCGCTGCTCCAACATTGTCTGGAGGCTCCAGAGTGATCCAGAATGACACTGGGCACGCTGTGGGACTGGGAGCAGCAGGGACACTCCAGCCAGGGCATCTTTGCTGATGGGTTTGGTGGCTTTCTGTGTCACATCCTTGTCCCCACCGTCCAGCCTTGTCCTCGCCTGGGGATGTCATGGACTGAAAGTCTCAGGGTGGAGGTTGAAAACCATCTCTGTTTCCTTCCCAGCAGCTTTTGGCAGTGAGATGGACCTGGCAGGACCTGGAGCTGCTTCCCACGAGCTGGGGGATGGCTCCAGTGTGGCATCTCCGGGGTAATTTGTCACTAGATTAGCAAAGAGCTTGACCTCTGTCCTGCTGTCACCTGGTGCTGATGGGCTCCATGGGCCTGGGTGAGCATCCCCCACCCCCAACCATTCCTGCTGGAATGTCTTTATTCTAGGTGGGGAAAAAAGTTCCAGAACTCTGAGGGATTTTCAGCCAGAAACATGCCCTTTGGCTGGGAGCAGTGGTGGGGCCACTTCCACTTCTGGCTCACACTCGTGCACATTTGGAGCCTGATCTTTGTGGATGGAGTTTCTTTCTGTATTATTGGGGTAACCAGCTTCTTAACTGCTCAGATCCCACCCAGATTGCCATGGGGTTAAACATCTCATGCCGCTCTTGGATTGTGATTGGGGTGGAGGACACCCCCAGTTCCCCCCAGTAAGGCCCAGTCACTCTCTGCTGGCTCCACCAGCTGCCTGACTTTCCCTCCTGTGCTTGGACCACCCTCCCCTTGCTCCATGTCCCTGCCAGCCAGGAAGGCAGGGCAGCATTCAGCCTCACATCCCTTCTCCCGGAGCAATCTGCTCCCATCCATCTGATGTGCCGCGCCGGGGACGGCTCTATTAGACTCTCTCCTCTCTTAAAATCTATCAGGGCATTATCGACCCCATCTGAAATGTAAAGTCACTCCATTGTCATTGTCCCTGGATTGTCTTCCTCGGCTCTCCCCGTGTCCCACGCGTCCCCCCCTGTGGCTGGGGGTTGATCCGGCTCCCTCTCTATTAGTATTGGGAATCGTGGCCCCTGGAGTAGCCAATCTGCCGTAATCTATCAGCGGTTTATCGGCCGATCGCCGCGCCGGGGATGGCTGGGGATGGCTGTGCCCGCGATGGCGCCGCGCTCGCCCGCTGATAAAGTTACAGAGTTCAGGCCGTGATGAATGTTAAGTAACTGCACCCTGCGCAGATCCGAGATGGACTTGGCAGGGGGAGCAGCTCCGGCTGAAACCAATCTCTCCCATATCAGCAGCGCTGCTTTTTCTCAGGCCCGGCCGCTCCCCGCTCTGCTCTGCCCCGGGGGGCGATGCTCGGCGGGCCGTGGGGTGGTTGGTGTCGCTGCAATCGTGGAATGGTTTGGGTTGGAAGGGCACCTAAAGCTTGTCTGGTTCCACGGGAGCGGGTTGTGGTGGTTGGGATGCTGTGGGGTGTGGGCAGGAGCAGCTCCCCAGCAGTACCTCCATGTTCCCACCCCACCGTGAGACATCACAGCGTTCCCACCACCTCTGTCCTTCGTTCCCCACCTGGATAAATTAGGCCCAAATATAATATAAATTTAATAATTATTATAAATGCCACTCCATGAGCAATTGCAGCATCACCCACCTCCTCCATTCCCCCACTATCCCCTATTCCCCTTCTCCATAAATTAGGCCTAAATACACTATAATTTTAATAATATGAATTATTATAAGTACACCTCATGAACAATTGGAGCATCCTCCTACCAACAGTTACAGCCTCACCCATCACCTCCATTCCCCCACT
>JAOXXN010000162.1:1677218-1697074 GCA_026770055.1 Myrmophylax atrothorax | reverse complement strand
GGTGCCAAGCCACGGCACAGGCGAGTGTCGGGTTAACTTTATCAGAAGCCCAAGAGCCGTGAAGGCGTGAAAGAAGAAATTAGCCTAACAATGTTTCATTTACAGCGAGAGAAACGATTTGTTAGCTGGCGATTGTTTCTGAATATTATCAGAGCCTTTTTAATTGTGCTGGAACTGAAATTAGCAGAATTAGAATAAATTGCCTTCCCTTCTCCGGCAGCCTCTTTATTCACGCTCATTGTTGTCTGCTTTGTATAGATTATGGGCTCTTTGTTCTCCTGCTGTAAATATACATGCCTGGAGTCACGGAGAGCAGCTGAGGTCTGCAGACGGGGTGTCCCTGCGCCGATCCCGGTGCCGGAGGTGCCGGATGGGGCACCGGGCAGCCCCTGGCACCGCGGCGTCGCGCGGCACGAGCCATGTGTGCTGCTGGTCCGGCCTTTCTTGGCTGGGGATGCTGCGTTGCTGTGGAAACGGCTGAGAGGGAGGGATGGCAGGGCTGGTGGGGTGTCCCCCACGTGCCCCCTCTTTGCACCCTGTCTGTGCCCTGTGTGTCCCTGCAGCATTGTCACCCTTTGTGTCATGGGTCCCCCAGACAGGGGGTGTTGGGGACCATTTCTGGGTCCCTATTTGGGGCAGCTGGCACTGGGATTTTGGGTGGGGAGCACACGTGATGCCACATCTGTTGTGTGCCTGTGGTATTTGGGGACCCCACTCTTTTCCTGGACAGGTGTGGGGCCATTCCCCACGATGTCTGGGTGGGACCAGGCATCCCTAAGGATAAACCTGGAGGAGGAGAGTGGCCACCTCCGCAAGGGGACAAAGGACCCCAGGGAGATGTTGGACCACAGGGATGGCTGGGCAGGGAGTTTCCTTTCCCTTCCCATGACATGCAGAGCTGCAGGGCAGCTCTTCCCAGCCCCCAAGGCACTGGCATCCTAATTTCCCAACTGGGGGTCTTTTCCCTCTTGTTCTCCCCCACTAACCACCCTCTCTGTGTCCTGGCAGGTTCCCTGGCAGCGATGGAGGAAGGTGGGGACGGCCCAGTGGGGGAGAAGAGCCCCTCGGAGAGGGATGGGGCCACCTCAGACCACGAGGGCTCTGCCGAGCATGACCCCTCCAGCCCCCCTGGCAGTGAAGGTGAGCCATGGGGGCTCCTTGTGGTGTCCCCCCACCTTAGGGACAGTCTCTACCACCAGAGCAACCTGCTGGGCACAGCAGCATCCTGGGCACCATCTCTGCTGGTGGGGCAGGGTGGTAATTAGCTAATGAAGGAGCCACCTGTCCAGCAAGGCTGGTGGTTTAGTGAGACCCCCCAATGTCCTTGGGGTGCTCTGTTCCTCTGGGCACCCTCCAGCCTGCAGCAGGGCCCACTGGGAGCAGCCCAGACTCCAAAATCATGTCCCTTGGGGTACAAAGTGACTCCTCCCAGGGATGCAGAGTGACCCTCTGGGGTGCAAAGTCACATATTTTGGGGTGCAAAGTGACTCTCCCCAACCCAGGGATGCAAAGTGCTCTCTTGGGGTACAAAGTTGCTTTCCCCCCCCAGGATGCAAAATGACCCCTCGAGGTGCAAATTCACATCCCTCGAGTGCAAAATGAGCTCCTGGGGCAGAAAGTGACTCCTTGGGGTGCAAAGTGACCTGCCCAGGGTGCAAAGCAGCCCCTGAGAGTGCTGGTGCTGGCACTGACTGTGCCCCAGGTGGGTTGGGGGCACGGGGCCGTGGCTCCTGCCTCTCTGCCCACGCTGCCGCCAGGCTGGCGCCGTGCCGAGCCGAGCCGTGCCGAGCTGTGCCGCACCCCAAAGGTGGCTGCCATTCAGGGCCGGGCTGAAACAGTCCCCAGATATCCTTTAAGTTCCTTCCTGTGGAGGTGGGGGCAAATCCCAATCAGTTAATGTTTGCAGTGCCCTTTGAGATAACCGCGCCGGGGCAAGGCTGCGCTGGCTCATGGAGCCGCTGGGCCCCGGCACGGCCGTGGCTCCCAAAACACCCCCACTGCCTCCAGCCGGGCGTGTCTGGGGGGCAAAGTGTACCCCAAAACCAGGGGAGCCAAGCTGTGATGCACCAGGGAGCTGCACTGACACCCCGGTAACTGGGATAGGGAAGGAGCTGGAAAGTTGAGATAGGGAGGGACCCCAGTAATTGGAGTAGGGAAAGGACCCCGATATTTGGGGCAGGGAAGGGATCCCAATAACTGGGATAGGGAAGGGACCCCGATATCTGGGGCAGGGAAGGGATCCCAATAGCTGAGGCAGGGAAGACCCCCAATAGCCGTGTCAGGGAGGGGCTCTGGTGTTTGGAACAGGGAAGGGACCCTGATAGCCAAGGCAGGGAAAGACTCCAACAGCTGGGATGTGGAAGGGACCCCAATATTTGAGGCAGGCCTGGGGCCCTGGTAGCTGGGGCATGGAGGGGCCAGGGCAGGGAAGGGACCCCACCACCTGGGACAGGGAGGGACCTCGATATTTGGGGCAGGGAAGGGACCCCAATAGGTGGGACAGGGAGAGACTGATATTTGGAGCAGGGAAGGGACCCTGATAGTTGGGGCAGGGAGAGACCCAAATATCCAGGGCAGGAAAGAGACTCTAATACCCAGGGCAGGGAATGGATCCCAATAACCAAGGCAGAGAAAGGAGCCTGATAGTTGGAACAGGGAGGGGACCCTGATAGCTGGCGCAGGGAAGGGACCCCGGTATCTGGAGCAGGGTCTGGCTGGCAAACTTTGCTCGGCAGCGGGGGAAGCGAGCGGCCCTTATCTGATGGGGGAGCCGGGCCGGGGGCTCGGAGCCGGGAGCTGGGGCGCGGAGCTGCACCTGGCACTGGCCTGCCTCGATAAAGAGGTGATAGCAGAGATAACGCTGAGCAGCAATAACGGCCACTAAAGCTTTCAGCGCGATGGATAAAAATCGATATGCCAGGCACTTTGATTTATAGCCAAAAATAATAGGACTTTTATACCCGGTGATTGATTTATTTGATGTTAATCATTCCGCTTATCACCTGTATTAATAATCTCCAATGCTGGTGACGTCACCCCTGGGCGTTCGCGGTGGCGCCGATCGATTGGGCTCCGCGCTGGTTATCCGCCCGGGACGCCAAGGCAAACATGTACTTTGGGCACTAATCTTCCACACTGTCATATGCAGATTGGCTTTATCAGCCCATCTCCAGCAGCAGTTAATGGAGAAAATAATTGTTATCAAGTTGCTATGAATACACCACAAATAGAGCCGTGATGGGAGTGGGGCTGGGCCAGGTGACGTGGGACCGCCGTGGGATGGGAGGGAAGTGAAGGGTTTTTGGGGGGTGTGTTGGGAAGTCCTTGGGGTGGATGTGAGGGTGGGCTTGGCTGGGTCATCCCCAGGGGGGCTGGGGATTTGGACACAGGGAATCACCCCATGTGCTTCCTCAAGAGTGAACACCTTCCCTGTGCCGGTCCCAGTGCCGGGGTGTCACTGGTCCAGTGGCTCCAGGCCCTGTGGGATGCTGCCTCTGAAATTCCCTGCTTGTGACCTCCTGCCTTCCCCCTCCTGCTGCAGAGTCTAGAGACGGTCCAGAGAGTCCAAAGGAGCTGGAGAAGCCAGACCCTGGAGAAAACCCCCAGGAGCTGGACACGTGGAATGGGCCAGGTGAGTCCCTGGTGTGTGGCCAGTCACCCCACTCCATCCCAGTGTCCTGACTGGATTGTGGGCTGGAGCAGCCCCCGAGCATTCGCCTCTTGCAAACACCAGTATGAGGAGAACTGGGAGCACTGGGACCTGGGCAGGCTGCAAACACCAGCACTTCTGCTGGGAGAGAAGGTGCAGGAGGTGACTGTCATGCCCCACATCCCCGAGGTGCTGCTGGGACATTGAAACCCAAACTGGGAGCAGTGGGGCTGCCATCCCCATGTCTGGCATCATGTTCCCTGGCACAGGGAGGGTTTGGACCCATCCTGCATCACACCAGGGCACTCTGCAAACATCCTGGCAGCCACAAGAGCGACGCTCACGCGGTTTCGTGATGGTTATCAAAACCCCAAGGAGCAAATTGAGCCTCTATCTCCCTGCTGGCATCTCCGTGCCGGGGCCGCCGGCACCGGGGCAGCCCAGCGAGGCCCGGCGTGCCCTGTGGGTACCCCATGCCCTATCACACCCTATCTCCAAACCCACAGGGTTACAGGGCTCCACCACACAGATTTACAGAATCTCTGAATATTTAGGGTGTGAAGGACCTCTGGAGATCATCTGGTCCAAGGCGGGGTCACCTGGAGCAGGTGACACAGGAGCACATCCAGGTGGGTTTGGAAAGTCTCCAAGAGAGGGAGACTCCGCCCCGTCCCTGGGCAGCTGTTCCAGTGCTCTGCCACCCTCCATGGAAAGTTCTTCCTCATGCTGATGTGGAACTTCCTGTGGTTTAGTTTATGGCCACTGCTCCTTGATTTGGGTTGTGGGTGCCTGTCCCCGGGAATGGCTCCAGTGGGTGGATAGGGATGGAACCAGGGCCCTGAGACCCCCAAGGGTGGACATGCCAGATTTTGGGCCCTGCTGGTGTTACCCACACCCTTCTCCTCCCCGGGGGTCTCCTGGCTGGGCAAAACTTTTGGTTCTGGTTTTGGAGTAGTGTTGGGAGGGGTAACCCCGACACAGGGCAGCGATCATCCTTCTGTGGCAGATGCCACGGGAAAGTCCGGTGTGTCCCCAGGGCCACCAGCCTGGGGCGCGGGCTGGGCGATGGCGGAGCCCTGGGAAGCACCGGCTGCCAGCGCACGTGCTCCGGCAGCTGCCGAAATCCCCACGGCCCCTTCCCGCCCCATCCGAGGGCAAGCTCTCTCCGGCCCCGCTGATATCCCAGCCCTTCCTGCGTGCCGGGCAGGAAGGAGCTGCGAGGCCACCCCCGGCTCCTCCTTATCTGCTCCCCAGCCCTTTGCCCCCGGCGCCGCCACGCTCCTGGTATCCCGGTGCAGAGCAGGAGGGGACTGTGACACCAAGCCCATGGGTGCCCCCATTCCCAGGGGCATCACCCCACCACACAGCCCCTCATCCCAACAGCACCACAGGCTCCCAAAGCAGTCAGGACGCCCGGGCTGTGGTGCTTCCCTTCCCCCTCCCCTCACCAGAGTGGGTTATTTGCATTCTTTATGTAAAAGAGATTTTATTATCGCCCTCTCCCAGCCCATCTCTATTCTGGTAATTGGAGTGGTATTAATTTCGGTGTGGCGGGAGTTGATGGCGGTCCGGCGATGCCGCAGCGATAGGGTGTTCCTTTCGCACCAACCGCCGCGATAGCCCGTCTATCAGGAGCTCTGCAGGCTCGGCACTTATCAGGGATGGAGCTGGCGAAGAGGGAAACTCGGAGCAGCCTGAATTTTCTTCTTTATCTGGCAGGATCCGCCGTGTGTCAGCAATGGCAGCTGCAAAGATGCAACGTGCCGGGGGGGGCCGGGGCCGCCTTTGTTCACCATCCCTCCTTCCCCTGGTGGTTTCTGGGGGGTCCCTGCGTCACCCCTGCTGTGGTTGGGTGCTCTGGGTCTCCCAAAGTGCTTCCCGCTGAGCTGGAGGGGATGTGGCATTCCAGGGCCTCCTTGGCCCCTCGTGCCAGGAGTGAGAAGGAGGATTTTGGTTTATCTTTGAAATGACCTTGTTCCCTGGAGGGGGCTGCAGCTCATCCTGCTGACAGGCAAATTCCCAGGAGCTGGAGGCTGAACTCCTCAACTTGGGGGCCTCCACAGACGTGCCGCCCCTTCATCCAGGGTGCTGGGACACCCTGACTTGGTTCTGCTTCCCAACAGGATCCTGGGATGGAGTGTGGCCATGCTTTGTGCTCAGTCTGTCCTCTGGTGGGACTGGAGACAGGATGTCCATCTTCCCCAAATTCCCCCAAACCAACCCAGATTCCCCCAAACCATTCCCCACAGCCCTGCCAGCCACGCCTCAGGTTTCCTTCTTTTGCACTCCTTCCTCTTTGCTCTGGAGCAGGGCCAGTAGCAGAGAATTTCAGGAGCACCCACTGCCTCTGACTCCCATCTCAGGGCTGTGCCATCCCTGCCGAGCCAACCTCACCAATTCCAGCCTGTGTTCCCAGAGGGATAAGATGAAAAGCACCAACAAATGGAGTGGAGCAGAGCAGAACTCCCATGAGGAATGGGCTGCTCAACCACATTACAAGGCACTGGAGAATCCCCCCTGGGAGCCACTGGGAGGCTGCACCCCCTGGGAATCCTGGATGGCTCTCACCTTTCTGCCAGGTGGGATGAAGCTTTTTGCTTTTGTCCCTGTGGGAATACCACAGGCCACTGTTAGGGATGAGATGGAGAGGCTGGGGCCAAACCCAGGGTAGTTTTTGCATTATGCCCCTAGCTATGTCCCACCACCTTCCCAGGGGATTCCTCACCCCCTTCCCTGTATCAGCATCACTGTTTGTGGCTCCACCTTCCTGAACCCCAACCCCTGCTGCTGTCTTGCCTGTTTGGGCTTTTTTTAATAATTATTAAATATTAATTTCATATTAATGTTTACTCTGGGCAGTAACGATGGCTCTGGGTTAATTACAGAGCCTGACTCAGGCCCTTCTCCTGATCACCCAAATCCATCTTCACCCCCCATCCTCCATGCAGGGTATCAGGAGGACACAGAGCAACCCCTCATTTTTTTGGTGCATCTAATTAAAACTCCCAACTCCTTTTTTTACCCCTTTCTCCCCCAGCTCCCCCTTCCTTCTCCTCCCTGTCCCCTTCGGTTGTGTTTATCTGCACCGCGTCTCCTGCCTCAATAATCTCCGGCTGCCCGGAGTTTGTCTGGAAACCTCAAGGTTTATTATCGGGGCAAGCAGGGCACAATGGGGGGGGACAGCTCGTCCGGAGGGGGACACGGCCCCCGCCACATCTGCCCAATCACTCCCCCTTCCCCTCCAGCCTGGCATGTGTGGGTGGGAAGAATTATTCCAGCTATTCTGTTTTATCGCTGGGAGCTGAGCAGCAGATAGTTGTGTTTGTGGGAGATTGCCGGGGGACAGGGAGAAGTTGGGATTCAGGGAATTAGCACCCCAACCCTCCAAATCAAGGGGTCCCCAGGACCCTGAAATCCCTTCCTGCCTGGCCTGTGTCCGGCAAAGCTGAAGATGGGATGTTTGACATTGGGGTGGAGATAATCCCAGCAGTGGTGGTGGCACCTGTCCTGGATTTGGGACTTGAATGGGGACCTGTCTCTGCTGGAGTCTGTACCCACAGGTTTGAGGTCAATACCCAGGTCTGGTTTGGGGACATTGCTGAGTGAAGGATGATCAGACCAGTTTGGGGACACAATTGGGGTGTAAGGATGCCGGGCTGTTTGTGGGGGGATACTCAGGCTGATTTGGGGACACTGACAATGTTGGGGACACCCAGACCAGCCTTTCCCAGAGCCCAGCAAACACATCCCTGTGTCAGGCAGTGCCAGAGGCTGTAGAGAGGTACAGGCAGTGTCTCCCCCTCTGTCCCAATCCTCCTTTCCCATTTCCCTTGGGAAGGAGAATGTCTTGTGCTCTTGTGATGAGAGCCCTCAGGGAGGTGCTGCCAGACTCGTAGTGATTGACAGCTGCCAATCACTCACTGCCTTGCTGCTCTGCTCTGGGTGGATCTGAGGACTGGTGGGTTTGGGGGCTTGCCCCCCTCCTCCCCTGGGTGCCCCCTGGGGGTCCTCCCTGCCCCCCACAGGCGCTTCAGGCTGTGGCAGTGAGCCCCCCATGTGGTCCCCTCTCCTTTTCCGGAGGGGATATCAACCCTCTGCATCGGCTCCGGGGGCCCCCTCGCTCCCCTTCCTCCCCGGCTCTGGCTTCCTGCCCCCCCCAGTGCCAGCCCCACCCGCTGCCTGGCACCAGCCTGGGCAGGGCTTGGGTGGTCCCAGCAGCCCCAGGAGAGGGGACAGAGCAGGGACAGTGGATCCCTGTCACAGGGGTCACACCACCCAGAGCAGCCCTAGGGAAGCCAGGAAGTTTTCCTCCTCCTCATCTTGCCTGAGCTTTTTCTAATCTTACTCCCAGTGTTTATGGCCCCATCCCTGCAGGCACAGGTGCCATTTATCTCCTGAGATGGGGACCCCCTTGTCATGAGAAGCTCTGGGGATGGAGACCCTCTGGACACAAGGACACCCTCAGAGCCCCATCCCAGCAGGGCACAGCAACACCCCAAACACAAACGTCCCAGGGAGGCTTATCAGGCCGCATCCTGCTGGGGCAGGGCACCCTGGAATATGTGGGACACGAGGGAAGGGCGATCCCGGGCAACACGTGGCACAGTTGGTGCCCGCCCCACCACCAGCGCTCACCAGCTGTGCCCCACAGCTGGCGAGCGGGTGTCAGGCCCTTTCGGGGTGCAGCACCTCCTGGGTACCCCTACCCCCTCAGCAGCCCCTCTGCGTGGCAGGAGGTGCCCGCTGTGTGCCGGGGCAGGTCACGGCTCCTCCATTATCCGGGGACAGGGTTCAGCCTGATAACGAGTCGCTTTTGTACTCGGGCAGAAAAAAATCAATAAATTGCAAGCGATGGGCGGGAGTGATAAAGGCAGAAATCCCCCCTCAGCTCCCACCCCACCCGGGCAGTAGGGTGTCCCCTGCATCCCAGGCTGAGGGGCAGAGCCCAGCTCTCCATCTCTTATCCCTTCTGCGTCCATGGCAGCTTGGCCAGAGCAAGCCCAGGCTGAGCCCAAGCAGGCGTAGCCCAGCAAGGCTCGATTTAAACCCTCCTCACTCCTTTGTCGTCCCCAAGGCTGCCCTGATTACTCGAGCACCCAGGACGGCAAAGCCGGGATAATCTCCTTAGCCCCTTTGGAGAGATTTCCCTTTGTGAGCGGAGGTGAAGAGTGGAGATGCTGCGTGTTCACAGCTTAAGACTCTTCCCAATCGGCTCCCTCCATCTTATCGGAGCGGTGCCATCACATCATTTCACTAGTTGAGTTGTCAGGATTTATTCCTTCCGCCGCGCACTCGCCGCTTCTAAAAACAGCAGCTGGGGCGCGCGGCGGGGCCGGGCCGGGGCTGCCGGGGCTCCTCCGGCTCGGCTTTCCCTGGATGAGAGCAGGAGAGCCCTGGGAGGCTGGGTACCCATGGATGGATGGATAGGTGGATGGATGGATGGATGGATGGATGGATGGATGGATGGATGGATGGATGGATGGATCCATGCCACTGCTGGGAGCAGCACGGAGCCAGACCAGCTCCTGTGGCCACTGGTGTTTGCCCACGGATGTTCTGGAGATACAGCCACCTCCACGCATCCACATTTGCTTTCCTTGCAGGAGTGAGCAGCAGGGAAGGGCAGAGGGGGCCCAGACAACCCTGCCATTCCATCCCAAGCTGCTCCCACATCTCTTTGCCCCAGTTTCATCCATAGGACTTGAATTACATCCAAATGAACTGCTCTGCCCCCCTGGCAGGGATTCGGGCTCAGAGGTCCATCTGTCCGTCCATCCATCCATCCATCCATCCATCCATCCATCCATCCTCCCTGGGTGTTCCTATGCCATGGGACATCCCGTGCTGGGTTGAGAGCAGACACCACCAGTCCATCCCTGTGTTCCCAGTCTCTCCATCACTAGAACTTGTGTGGGGACCATTCCCGGCACGTGGCCTCCCAGGGCTGGCACAGGGCACTGTGTTTAATCGGCACAGCATGGCTGATACTGGGATGTGATCCCATGACACCCCGATAGCAGTATTTATCCTGATAGTATCCAGGCAGCTGCAAACACTGCGGAGACCTCCGAGCCCAGATCCCAGCAAGGGGCAGAGCAGTTCTGATGTGATTCAAATCCTATGGATGCAGCAGGGGCAAAGGGATGCAGGAACTTATTGGCATGGCATGGCATGAATGGGTTTGTCTGGGTCATCTCTGCCCGCTCTTCCTTCCATGTTTTGCTCCTACAAGGACAGCAGATCTGAGTGCCTGGATGTGGCTGCATCTCCACAGCATCCAGGAGGAAAAGCGGGAGGCCTCAGGGGCAGCCTGGCTCTGTGCTGCTCCCAGCAGTGCCATTAATTTCCCGGGCCATAGGAAAGCTGTGGGTCACCTTGCAGAGGGGCTCTTGCCGTTCATCTCCATCATGCCCCATGTCAGAGTGATGCCTCACAGCTGCCTCCCTGCCCTGTGCCCACTGGGATCCTCAGGTTCTTGGGGACGTGGTGCCGGCCATGCCTGCACAGCCATCGATCGCCCGGTGCGTGGCCATGGTGTGATGACAGGATTAATCTTTGCTCCCTGACCAAGCTCAGCCTATTCCTTTGGAATCTCTGATGGGGAGATAAGCTGAGGCACAGCCAGGCAGGGGCGGAGCAGCCCCACACCCCGTGTTTCAGCAGCAGTTGGAGCACCGGGGTCCATGTCACACCAGGCAAGTGCACCTGGCTCACCAGGGGCTTTTCCCCCCTTCCTTCCTTCCTTCCTTCCTTGCTGCTGCTTTTCTTCTTGACCCAGAGCAAACAGTCAGGTCCCTGCCCAATTTGGTTAATGATCTGGGAGATAAACCCTCCTCCAGCGATAACAGGGCACCGCCTGCCTGGGACCGATGGCCAGGTGAGATACCTGGGGGGGTGTTCACCTGCCAGGGGGATCCCACAGGGAGCTGGAGCCCATGGACTTTGCTCCCATACTCTCCAGGACACCCCATAGTCTGGCACCAGCTCTTCCCAACCTCCCAGTGTGCAGGCAGGGGAATATGGCTGAATCCAGGGAGCAGAGGGGTGGGATTGCTCCCCATGTGGGGGCACAGCTGGCTGGCTTTGGGCTACACACAGCATCTCCCAGGCCTCCCCATCCCTCTTGGCATCATTTTCCCTGTTGCCACGCAGCAGTGCCATGTGCTTAGTTGGAAATATCACCTTTTCCCTCCTCTTTTTTGGTGCTGTGTCAGTGTGGGAGTGAGCATGGCACTGGCTCTGCCTGCCCTGCATCCCTGGCTTATCCATGCCCCACATTCCCAGCATCCTCCCACCCTGCATCCCCAGTACCCCCCTGCCCATGCCCCATCAGCTCCACCTTGGGATAGGGAGGAGGAGGAAGGTTGAGGCTTTTGAGGAGCTGGTGGGATTTATTCCCTGGCACAAACCAACCCTGAGGAGGGGCAAAAGCTGCCTCCTGGGTGCAGCAGGTGCCACAGGGGCTCCACTTGGGTACAGGGACACCCATCCCGATGGAGAACTGCTCCGCACTACTGGCTGGGGTTCAACACCACTGACTGGGGTTCCAGCACCCCATTTTTGGGTGGATGGAGGCCCTGCCAGGGTCCCAGCACCCTGTTTGGGGGTGGCTGGAGGCCCTGCCAGGGTCCCAGCACCCTGTCTGGGGGTGGCTGGAGGCCCTGCCCGCTGCCGTGGCCGTGGGGCGCTGGCGGGAGCGGGGCTGGCTCCAGCAGCACTATTTTTGTCCCCCTGTCTGGAACGGTTTTCTCTTTATCAGCGCCTGCGTGTTTTCTCTGCTGGGGATTGATACACAGAAGATGAAGTGCTCTGACATGGGAAGTGTCAGGCGAATGCTCTTATCTCAGAGACATGGTCTCCTGACCCAAACGCTGCTGATTACCAGTGAGACGGGGGGAAGGGGGGCAAAAGGGGGGGCACAGACAGGGAGAGGTGGCGGTTGGGCTCCGTTCCCCAAAAGCAGCCAGGATATTGGGGGTGACAAAGCCAGGGGGGAGCCACCACTGCTGGGGCTCTCCAGGGGATTTGGGGATTTGCCATCACCTCCTCAGAACTGGGATGGGCAAGGAGAGTGGGAAGCAAGAGGATGCTGAGGCCGAAGTGAATCCAACATCAGCACATCAGGAGTCAGATGGGAGGGCACTGGAAACATGGAGCAACGTGCACCATACGAGGGTCTGACTGCCCTGCTCAGCCCTGAGGCCACTGTGATGGTCACTCTGCTCCCTGCCTGACCCCAGGTCCTTCATAGAAAGGAGCAGCTGGACAAGGGGCTGCTGCTGCCCCTCTTCAGGGTCTGTTTGTGCCAGGTAATAAATCCTATCAGCTCCTCAAAGGCTTCATCCCTCCTTCTCATCCCTATCCTGAGGTGGAGCTGATGGGGGCATGGGCAGGGGGGTGCTGGGGATACAGGGTAGGAGGATGCTGGGAATGCAGGGCAGGCAGAGCCAGTGCCATGTTCGCTCAGAAACACACTTTGCAGGGATGAAATCCGAGCTAGAAGCAGAGCTGGGATCCCCACAGCCGAGGTGGCTTCTGGAGCTTTCCTGGCTTTTTTGTTTTTTTGGAGCTCCAAGCCAGCTCCAAGGGCTCCCAGGTTGAGGACTGTGGGGATGGGAAGTCAGAGCATTGGGAATGCCCCAGCAGGACAGAGGGGCTGTGGCAGAGCCCATCCCTCCCTTCACCAGCACACTGGAGGCTGCAGCACAGGGATGGAGGGTGGCACGTGCCAAGCATGGGGACCAGCCTGGTGGCCCCAAACTCCTCAGGGACCTTTGACACCTTCACAGACCTCCTGATGGGCAGCAGGTTTTGCCGAGGGGCACTGGCTGCTCCCCTGGGATGCACTCAGAGCTGTGTCCCCAGCAACCCGGGGTGTGTGGAAGGGACCCGGGGTGACAGTGGGACTCGGGTGAGCACAGGTGACACCACCCAGCGCTTCCAGTCACTCACCTCACCTCACCCCAGCGCCGGGAGGATCCAGATGTCAGCCCTGCTAATAAACACATCAGATTTCAATCTCCGCAGCCATGGGATCTCTTTATCCTCCCCGTGCTCTCAGCTCCAAAAGCAATTTTGCCTTCAGAAAGAGCAGCCTCCTTCCCACCCACCGGCCCCGGGCACCGTCTGCCTCCACCTCGGTGCCCTCAGGGCTTTCTTTGTCCTGGCGTGGCGATGGGGAGACCCCATAGATTCCCTGGGGTGGTAGGAGCATTCCCAGTCACGGATGGGTGCCTGGGGTGGGTTTGTCTCGCTGTCCCCCAGGAACAGCTTGGTTTTGGGGTGCAGCAAATGCAGCCAGCGCTCATCCGTCTGAGTATTGGTTACCTGCCATCTTATCTGCGCTCCCAAAGACAAAGGCACAGTTAAAACATTTTAGAGCAGCCTTCATAGCATATTAACATGTTATCTAACCCATTAAACCAGAGGCTTATCAGATAATCAAAGCCATTAAGCCCTGAAGCTGCTGCGACTTTGGGTGCGGGGATGGGAAATGCTCCTTCCGCTCCACGGCCGGTCCTGCCCGGACCCCCCGTGCTGTGCCGGGACCCCCCAGCAGGCAGTTGGATCCCACCACCCACCACGGGCACGCAGCTCTGGGACACCCCCCAGCAGCTCTTGGCTCCAACTGGGTGCCCGTGTCCCCGGGGATCTGGGGTGCTGCAGCTTGGGGGCCGTCACGCTGATGCTGTGCCTGTTTCCCCACAGATGAGCTGGATCTGGAGGTGCAGGATGGGGAGAGACGGGTGCGAACCCGCAGGAGCCTCCCCGAGGGCTTCTCCTGGGGACCCTTCCAGGGCAGCATCCACAGCGAGCCAGCATCGCCCGGGCACGGGGACAGGGTAAGGAGCCACCCCCACAGGGATGGTGAGGGGGGAAGTCCCAGAGAAACGAGTTGTTTGGGAAGACAAGTCCATGTGGGAGGGATTTGCCCTGCTTGAGCATCTCACCCCTTGGGAATCTCCTGGTTTGGGTGCTCAGGTGGTTTCCCTGCCATATGTGGAGGTGAGAGTGTTCCCACAGCCAGGGGGACAGGATGCTGGCTGTCCCCTCCTGTCCCCTCTGCACTTGGCTTCAGGTTGCTTGGTGGCTTATGTTGTCTGTGGATAATCATGAGATCTGGATTTCCCACTCCATATTTGCTCCCTGGGGCCTCTGGTTGTGCCTGGAAGGCACCAGCAGCCATGAAGGGGCTGGAGAGGAGACACTGAGATGGCACTGAGGGGCTGTTGGTGCCATCACTGGGGTGAGCAGCAGAGGAGAGGGGGTGTGTACCCATGAGTGTGCACATGGGTGTGTTTTAGGCTCTGGATCTCACATCCTGGCCACGTCCTTGCCCCTACACCCACCTCGAGCCTCACACAGACAGCTCGAGCCCAGGATCCTCAAGGCCTGGCTCCATCCCCACTTCTTCCTCCTTCTCCTCTCTCCTTTGCTCTTTTTTTCTTTTCCTTTTCTTTTTTTTTTGCTCAGGCCCGTTTATCTTTGCTGAATTAAATCCTTGATTAACCCTTATCTGCCCAGTTTGGCTCCCTATCTCCCGGTTGGCGCCGTGTGTCCAGACACCCGGTACAGGATGATTGATTCCTCAAAGATATGCGCGGCTTTTTTCTGATACTTCATTTATTGTCTAAATATTTTTGCTCCCATTTCAGCAGCTCCCTTATCGAGCCCGGCTGATGATTCCCAGCCCTGCTCTCCTCTGCCACTCTCCTCCCTCCCTATCTCTGCTCAGGGAAGGGAGGAAGGAATCGCAGCCCCATCCCTGATACAGGCTGTCGCCCTCGGGTCCCTTCGTCTCTGTCGCTGGCGGCAGGGGGGGACATGCAGGGGGTCCCCCCAAATCCTGCCTGGCTCTGCTCTTCATCTCCATGTGGGAGATCATCCCATCCTGGGTTTTTAGTGGGAGCTGGGAACACTGGATGGCATGGAGCATCGTGTGTGCCCATGGATTGCTAATGGAGGAAAAGGAGGAGGAGGAAGATCCCTGCCTGCCCCCCCAGCTGGTCCCATAGGGCTCCCCCGAAATGTCCTTGCTCGGGAGGGTGTGGAAACCCACTGGCAGCCACTGTGGGGGTGCCAAGGGACTGTGCAGCCCCCCTGGGGCTGTCCCCCGACTCCATCCCTGCCCCGTGTCCCCCGCAGCCGCCCAGCCCGGGGTGCAGTGAGGGCACAGGGCCGTGCCCATGCGCCATCCCGGCGGATGCAGAGCAGATAGGGTTTCTGATGGTTATCGCCAGTGAGGAGCGCAGACACACCGACCTCTTTGTTCCAGGGAGAACAAGGAAGGGCTTCACAGGGGCTGGGGCCTCTGAGGGGAGCTGGGGTGGGCACCCTGGGGTGCTAGGAGCACTTTGGTATGCTGAGAGTTCCTTTGGGGTGCTGGGAGCACCTTGGGGGCTGCAGGACTCCTGGGCACTGCAGGGACCTCTCTCCATCAGGGGGTACCCACAGATTCCCCCATGCACAGAGCAAAACTCCAAAGGGGCCCTCCCTCCCTCCTGCCCACAGCGGTGCCACCATGGTCCCTGAGGGTGCTCAGCCCACAGCACCCATCCCTGTGTCCCATGTGCCCATCCCAATGTCCCCAACTCCATTTCCCATGTCCACAGGGCCAGGCAGGTTCCCTCAGCACCGAGGGCTGTGCACATACGTGTGCAAGCGCCTCACACACGTGTGCAAGTGCCTCACACGTATGTTGAGGGGGGATTTTATCATGCTGCTGGCACTCAGCTTCTGGCAGTGATAAGGCCCCAACTGGCTGTGACTGTCAGGCTGAGTTGGAGGGGTTGGAAATATTGGGATGGATAATTAGATTTCATATCGTTACTGCGGCAGCCATCGGAGGATCAGGGAGATTAATTTCGCCCCCCTTATGCTCATTAATATTCATTAGAATGCAGGGAGGCAGAGCTGGGCAGGGGCTGAGCAGGGAGTGCTGTGGCCACCCCTGGCACCCCCTCACCATGACCCTGGCCTGTTTTGGGGAGTGCTGTGACCCCCCTGGCAGCCCCTCACTGTGAGCCTGTCATGTTTTGGGGAGCAGTGCTGACCCCCTGTCCCTGCCCTGGCAGAGCCCACCCGTGACACTGGTGCTGGGGGATGAGAGCTGCTGGCTGTCCTGCCTGCCCCTCGTGCCTGGAGAGCCTGATGCCAACACTGTCATCTACAGGAAGGGTTGGTACCAGCGTCTGGGGGGGTTCAGAGGGAAAGGGTCCCTGTCCATGCCCCCAGTCCCAGTGTCTGCTCTCTGTGTCCCAGTGCTGGTAGTCCCTGGGCTCATCCCCTGTCCCAGCCTCCCCAGTTGTCTGATGCCAAGGGGGCTGGGGAAGGTCCCAGCAGGGATGGCACAGGGATGGGTACAAGGGTGGCACAAGGATGGGTGTAAGGGTGGATTAAGGGGTGGATGTAGAGATGGGTGTAAGGATAGGCGCAGTGATGGGTACAGGGATGAATGCAGGGATGGGTACAAGGATGGTGTAAGGATGGGCATAAGGATGGATGCAGGAATGGGCACAAGGATTGGCACAGGGATGAGTGCAGAAATGGTTGTAATGATAAGCACAGGGGTAGGTATAAGGATAGGCACAAGGTGGGTGCAGGGATGGGTGTAAGGGTGGACTCGGGGATTGGTGCTACTATGGATGCAGGGATGGGCACAGGGACCGGTGCAGAGATGATACAAGATTGGATGCAGGGATGGGTGTAAGGGAGAACTCCGGGATGGGCTCAGGGATACATGCAGGGGTTGGCACAAGCCAGAGCGGTGGCTTGGGGCAGGCACAGCCGTGCAGGGCTCAGACACGGGCAGACACCGCCATCTCCAGGCCACGGCTGGGAGGAAACACTGGGCGCTGCCAGGACAGCAGGGACAAGGCGGGACACAGGGGACAGGTGCCCCAGAGGCACACGGGCAGCAGGGCGGGGTGCAGGGATCCGTGCCCACCGCCATGCCCCCATTCCAGACGAAGCCCTGTGGTGCCGGACCACACGCGTGCTGCAGGAGGACGAGCCCGTGAGCGCCTTCGTGGTGGCAGAGCCACCAGCTGTCCCCAACCACAGCGTGAAGGCTGAGCCCGGCGAGTCCCCGTACCCAGCGGCGCTGCACTCGGACATCCAGCTGCTGCCACAGCAGGCCGGCATGGCTGCCATCCTGGCCACCGCCGTGGTCAACAGTGAGTCCTGGGACACGCAGAGGGTGGCATTGCCTGCAGGACCACAGCCCTGCCAGGCCTCCCCAGCCTGGCACACAGGCGGTGCATGTCCCTTGTCCCTTCCCCTTTGCAGAGGATGTCTTCCCGTGCAAGGACTGCGGGATCTGGTACCGCAGCGAGCGCAACCTCCAAGCACACCTGATGTACTACTGTGCCAGCCGGCAGAGTGCCGGCGCCGGCTCGCCCGCCCTGGAGGAGAAGCCCAAGGAGACATATCCCAACGAACGCGTCTGCCCCTTCCCCCAATGCAAGAAGAGCTGCCCCAGTGCCAGTTCCCTGGAGATCCACATGCGGAGCCACAGCGGTACGGCATGACATGGCATGGCATGGCACCCTGCTCTGGGTGGAGGGGCAGAGAGGCTGTGGGATGGCAGCACGGTGACCAGTTAGGTGAGATTCTCCCCAGCTGCATTACTGGAGGTGCAGAAATGGAGCACAGTGAGCAGTTAGATGAGATTCTCCCCAGCTGAGTTACCGGTTTGGAGCCGGGATGGAGGACGGTGACCAGTTAGATGGGGTTCTCCCCAGTTGTGTCACTGGTTTGGGGCAGCTCACTTGTCGGTCTTCCCCCATCTCAGCCCTGTAAAGATGGAGGAATTTGGCCCTGTGGGGTGTCCCCATTGTCCCCGTCCCCCTTCCTGACTGTCCGTGTGTCCCGCAGGAGAGCGGCCGTTTGTCTGCCTGATCTGCCTGTCTGCCTTCACCACCAAAGCCAACTGCGAGCGGCACCTGAAGGTGCACACGGACACCCTGAATGGTGAGTATTCCCATGGGAACAGCCCTGTCAGCTCTGGCACAGTCTGGGGATGGGCACTGGCTCCTCCCGCCCTGCCAGCTGCCCACTCAGCCCATGCCATGTTACCAACAGGTGTTTGCCACAGCTGCGGCTTCATCTCCACCACAAGGGACATCCTGTACAGCCACCTGGTCACCAACCACATGATCTGCCAGCCAGGATCCAAGGGCGAGGTGTTCTCCCCTGGATCAGCCCTTCCCACTGCCAAACCCCTCGCTCCCGGTGAGCCATGGGGGACACGGGGTGGCATCAGCACTGAGGGCACTAGAGGTGTTGGGAATGGGGAACAAGGTGACCATCCTTGTGCCAGGGGTGTTGGTAACAGGGGACAGGGCACCATCCCTATGCCAGGGATGTTGGGAATGGGGAACAGGGCAGGATCCCTGTGCCAGGATGTTGGGAACACGGAACAAGGCAGCATATCTGTGCCAGGGGTATTGGGAATGGGGAGCAGGGCAGCACCTCTGTGCTGGGAGTGTCAGGAAAGGGGGACGTGTTGAGCATCCCCTGTGCGAGGATGTGTGGAAGAGGGAACAGGGTGAGCATTCCTGTGCCAGAGGTGTCAGTAATAAGGGATGGGGAAGCATCCCTGTGCTGGGAGTGTGGATAACAGGGGTGAGGGCAGCATCCCTGTGCCAGAGTGTCAGGAGAGGGAGACAAGGCAGCATCCCTGTGCTGGGGCCATCTGTGACACTGGTGCCTGTGTCCCCTGGCAGGGCTGAGCCAGCCGAATAACGCATCCCTGCGGAAGTGCAGCCTGCCAGCATTCCTGCCCGAGGGGCTGCCGGCACTGCCACAGCAGATGGTGCTGCCCGGCCCCTTGCCCGCCCCACCGCCCGGCCCTGACGCCACGCTGCCCCCAGCACCACCTGCCTCACCCCCCGACGCCAGGGCTGGCAAGCTCTCGCCCCCAGCCCAGCCACAGAACGGAGAAGGACCTTCATCAGCATCATCCTCCTCATCCTCCTCCTCATCCTCCGGCGAACCCGTCCGCATCAAGGAGGAGCCGGCCGGCAGCCCGGTGAGCGAGGCAGAGGCACCAAAAAGCGGGGAGGGGGCTGGCAGCCCCGACGCCGGCTCCCGGACCTCGTCCCCCCGCAGCCTGCCCTCGGCCAGGGTCAAGTCGGAGCTCACCAGCCCCACGCCAGGCTCCAGCCCCGTGCCCAGCGAGCCGGGGACGGGCACGGCCGGTGGCACCGTCTTCCTCCCCCAGTACGTGTTCGGCCATGAAGCTGCGGTGGTGCCACAGGCGTCAGAGATCCTGGCAAAGATGTCAGAGCTGGTGCACAGCCGGCTGAAGCAGGGCCACGGGGGCACGGTGCCACCCACCATCTACACGGGCACGCCAGTGCCCAAGGGTGCCACCTGCTTTGAGTGCGAGATCACCTTCAACAACATCAACAACTACTACGTGCACAAGCGCCTTTACTGCTCCAGCCGGCACCTGGCCGAGGACAGCCCTGCTGGGGCACGCAAGCTCAAAGCCCCCGCTGTGGCACCCAAGGGTCCTCCCACCCCGGGGACCCTGCTGTCCCCCCCGGCAGGCAACGGGCAGGGGACACTGGCAGGGGACAGGGACACCGGCCGCGATGCCACTCCACCAAGCACGGCTCCAGAGGTGAAGGCAGAAGAAGGGGGTGGCAAGGCGGGGTCCCCGGAGGCGGAGGGGGCCTCTGGGCGGTGCAGCGAGGATAGCCAGAGCCCCGGCAGCTCAGCGGGGGACGAGGGGGACGAGGACCCCAGCAAGACGCTGTGCGAGGCCTGTAACATCCGCTTCAGCCGCCACGAGACCTACGTGGTGCACAAGCGCTTCTACTGCGCCTCCCGCCACGACCCGCCCCTGCGCCCCCCCACAATAGCGCGGGGGGTGGGCTGGTGACAATGGCCCTTTGTCACCAGGTGACAGGGCCACCAGCCACGGCCTCGGGGGGCCGCGAGGATGGGCGGGCAGGGACCGCGACTCGCGGGGACGGCGACATGCGGGGACGGCGACACGCGGGGACGGCGACACACGTGTCGCATGTGCCCATCTCCCCAACGCCCCCGGCTTTCGGTGGGGGTCCCCACCCCGCCCTTGCACACGCGTGTGTCACACCCCAGCCGGGTTTGGGGGGTCCCCACCCCGCCCTTGCACACGCGTGTGTCACACCCCAGCCCGGTTTGGGGGGTCCCCACCCCGCCCTAGCACCCGCGTGTG
>JAOXXN010000162.1:1638700-1656558 GCA_026770055.1 Myrmophylax atrothorax | reverse complement strand
GGGGGGGCTTTGACGTCCCTTCCAACCCAACAACCCAAACCATTCCATGGTTCTGGTTTTTTGTAATTCCACTTAATAGGATTTCCCTAACATCTGTGCAGCTGCATGGCAGCTGTCTTAGACTACCCTGCCATTTTTTTTAGGACAGAGAGCAGGTTTTATAAAAGCTTTATTTAAACTTAGTGAAACTCTCTTCCACTTCCTTTGGCTTCATCTCAGTGTTTGCTCATTTATTTGCTTTTATTGGCAATCTCCCTTGAGACCATTCATGAAAATCTGAAATGAGGAGAAGGGTGGAGACCAGGGTGGAGTCTCCATTCCTTGCGTCAGTGGCCTGTGCAACGTGAGGGTTTCCAGAGCCGTGGCCACCAGATATCCCACGGTGGCTTCCTGGATGTCTCTTGGTGTCAAACACAGTGCCTGTGCCTGGACAGACGTGTTGGTGCTGCTGGTGGAACTGGGAAGTCCCTGGGCAGGGAGACCTGTTTGTTCCTGGGACTTTAACGTGACACACACCTCGTGGAGCCTGGAATATTTGCCAGGGTCAAAGTTCAGGCTGCAGGATCTGCCCCCAGTTGTGCTTTATTTGGCATCAGGTCAGGGAATGCTGCTCCTGCTCCCCCCTCAAGGCAGGGAATTTTGTCCTTGAGCATTCCTGTGGCACAAGTGGCTTGCAGAGCTTCATGTGTGCCCACTTTGATGTGGGTAACAGGGCCTCATGTCAGGAGAAGGTATCTCAGCCCCTACACTTGGTGCTCAGACACTGCCAGAGGGCAAGGTTGGATGGGATATTGTGAAGGAATCTTTCCCTGTGAGGGTGGAGAGGCCCTGGCACAGGCTGGGCAGAGAAGCTGTGGCTGCCCCATCCCTGGGAGTGTCCCAGGCCAGGTTGGACAGGGCTTGGAACAACCTGGGCTGGTGGAAGGTGTCCCTGCCCATGGCAGGGGATGGGACTGGATGAGCTGTGAGGTCCCTTCCCACCCAACCCATTCCATGACTCTGCACCTGCAGCTCCAGAGCACTGTTTCTGTGGGATGCACTCTGGTGCTTTCTTTGCCCTCAGGTTTTCTGTAAAGCTCCTAATTGGAAGTGTTTGCCATTAACAAGACTTGAGGGGCTCATAGGCTTATTCCTGTATTTAATTAATGTTGTGTGTCCATCCATCCCTCTCTCCTCCCTGCCATAATAAGGCTCTTGTACATTCATCCATCTGTGTCTGGATTCATTTCCCCTCTCCAGGAAGGTGGGAGGTGATGAGTGTTTTTCCATGTGTGTGAGAACAGGTAAATCTTGACAAAGCTGGAGAGAAGTGGAATGTCTCAAACAACATTATTCCTTGATGGTTTTTAAATAGCTGGTGGGTTTTTAGTGGCTGTGGGGCTGGGAAGAGGTGCTGGCTGCCAGCAGGCAGGGGTGTGACAGCTCTGTGTCCCCACAGGTCACTGTACCTGGGGCATGAACTGCAGGTTCATCCATCCCGGCGTGAACGACAAAGGAAACTACTCACTGATCTCCAAGCCTGAGCCCTTCTCCCCCAACGGAGCCCCTCCCATCGGCCCTCACCCTTTGATGCCAGCCAACCCTTGGGTATGGACTCCTTTTCTATGGATTCATGGCTTCTGCACCACGTGCCCTATCCCTGAAAGTGTCCAAGGCCAGGTTGGACAGAGCTTGGAGCAACCTGGGATAGTGGAAGGTGTCCCTTCCATGGCAGGGGTTGGAACAAGATGAGTTTTAAGGTCCCTTCCAACCTAAACCATTACATGGTTCTGTAATTCTGATTTTTCTCTTGCTCTGGAGAAGTGAATACATTTTTTTGAGCTATTAACTTCAGCAAAATTCAACCCATAATTGGATATGTGATTTTTAAGAGGTGATCTTGGAGTTGCTTATGGAAGGGAATAATTTTCCATGTGTTTCCCAGCTTACATTCTCCTGAGGCATCTCCAGAGTATCCGGAAATAACTCTGAGGTGACTTTACAAAGCATAAAGTTGCTACTTAAAACTAACTCAAGTTCTGTCTCCTTCCTCTGCTCACCTTTCTGCAGGGAGGGCCAGTGGTTGATGAAATCTTACCCCCACCTCCTCCAGACCCTCCGACAGAAAGTGCCTGGGAGAGAGGACTCCGGCACGCTAAAGAGGTAAATGTTTTCCTCAGGGAGCTGCTGTCTCCAGAATCCACTGGCCTGTTTGGGAGCAGGATGCTGCAAGAGCTCTTTTTGGAGCACGAGTGGCTTGCTGTTTCCCCTCTTCCTTTTGCCTTTTGATCTGTTAATTGTGTTTGTTGTATATCATGGTTGTTATGCAGCCAGGAGGAGCTGCTATCCAGGTTTGGGGGTTTTTATAGTTAAAAAACACAGGGAATTTGTGGCCTTGAAGTCAGGCCTTTCACAAAGCAAAGCTTTAAGCTGATCCAATTTCCCTCACTTCAGTACCTGTTTCCCTGTGTCTGATCTCTGCAGAAATGGGCTCAGCAGGGGTGAAACTCCTATTTCCTGCTGTTCTGAGCTCATGGAATAGTGATTTACACTTTCTACATCAAGTGAAGTCCAGTATCCTGCACATTCTGAGTCTTAGGCAGGAGAAGGGGCTTTATTTGGGCAGGATTCTCCCAAGTAAAGGATTTTCAATGTTGCCATTTCTCTGTGCCTCAGAAACGGTCTCTCTTTACACTGCTGCTTTCATGTTATGACAGGTATTAAAAAAAGCAACCATGAGGAAAGAACAGGAGCCTGACTTTGAGGAGAAGAGATTCACTGTGACTATTGGAGAAGACGAGCGGGAATTTGACAAGGAAAACGAGTTTTTCCGTGACTGGAATTATCGCATCACCAGAGACGTCCGAGATCCAGCGTAAGGCTCAGTCTTGGGTTTGCTCCATGGAAGGGGTGGGTGGGATCACAGTGCAGTAAGACAGTGTTTATTAATTTGCTTCTCCAAATTGGAGGGATGCTCCCCTCAGAAAATGGGAACAGCTTCCATAAGGCAGGATGGACAGAGGTTAAAAACTTGAGCTGCCTCCACTTGCTGCAGTTCAACCCCATTTTCCTTCCCAGTGGTCTTCACACCTTCCTGCCTTCAATCTCTTGACATTCTGCTCCCTCATGGACACTGTTCCAGTTGTGCTTTGCCTGCCTCACACCAGTGCATTCTTCTTACTGGTTTTCCTCACTTTTTGCTTCTCCCAGCCATGAGAATTTTCAGATATTAAAGCTGAGGCTGCAAAGTTGGAGTATGTTCAGTGTCCAAGGGCTGCAGGCAGTGGTTGGACCCAGCTGGGGGTTTCTTTGCAAGGCCATTGGTGCAGCAGCTGATCTTAACAAGCATCTTAACTGGTCCCAGATAAACTGGGCACTAAGACACTGGTCAGAACACAAAGCTGTTACCAGGCCAAAACAAGCAGCAAAATTTAAGTGTTTAGGTGATTGTTTTTTAAGGAGGTAAAACTTAAAATGATGAAGACTTGGCTCTGGGAAACTTGCTGAGTAGTTCTTGAACCAAGTAAAGGAATGGGAAGAGAATTTTTGAGGGAGAGGCTTGTGTTCTGCAGGAATAAAGGTGAATCTGTCTCTCCTTACTCCTGCATCCTCTGTTCTTCCTACATGGACAGATAATGGAAACATTTTCACACACAGAGTGTTTGCAAAGCTTGGCTGTATTTGGAGTGAATGAATTGCAGAAGAACTCTGGAAAGGAGTAAGGAGTGGGTTAAGCGTTTGTTCCGCAGTCCTCGATTTGCTCTGGAGTGCAATTCCTGTCCCTGTTCTAAAGAAAAACCTGTGTCCTCAGTTCTACAGCCTGAACCAAAAGAATTTTTAAAATGAGTAATATTTTCCTGGGTTGAAATAGCTCTTGTTCTTCTGCTCCTCTGAGAAGGCTTTGTGTGGCACTGGGATTCATCCCCAGTGCTCTGGGGGTTGTGCAGACATTGTCTTTGTTGGATGACTCTGTGAGCACCACCAGCAGCATCTGGGCCTCACTGATGGGGGAATTGTTGTGTTAAGCACGGGACTGGTTTTCATACAGTCAAAAAAACCCCATTGCAAGTAGCCAGTGTTAAACAAAGTCATCAAACAACTGTGATGCCTGAAAATTCAAGGGTCTGTAACCAGACTGTGGCAACAAAATACCTTCATTGTGTGTAAAGCTAAAAATTATGACAGTGCTGCTGCTGCAAAGTCTAGAAAATGGTTATTTTTGTCAGACACAGTTTATTGCACACTTTGGCACCTTGCACTGGAGGTGCAGCTGGGATATGGAGGAATGCTCAGCTGGGATGTGGATAAATGCTTTCAGGAATGTCTTGTGACATATGGAGTTGTCTAAATAGTTCATGAATCCCTTTTTCTTTTTTGAATAACTATAGGGAGGTGGACATCAAAGAAAACATTAACTATGGGTAAGCAGGTCTTTGATTCCAGTACTGTTGCAACTGTAAGAAAAAAAATTCCTTTTCCTTTTTCCATTGCGCTTCTTAAAACTTCCGAGGCCACAGAGCCCTGTCCCGAGTTTGCTGGGCAGGTTGTTGGATTGGATTATGTTGGGGCTGATACCAATTATTTTCTAAGGATGTAAGCACTGGATTATCTAAACACACAGCAGTGACCCTTTTTTCAATTAACAGAAACTCCACAAATGTTACGGGGGGGGAAATTCGAGCTCAAGGTTGTGTTAAAAAGTAGAGTTTCCTTCTTGGTGTGGCTTGAGATGTTTTGTGTCTCTTTGAACACTTGATGTCACTGAATCCAGACTGTTTTCTGGTTGGCATCAGGAGTTTGTTGCTGAGTTAAGCATCCATAGTCAAGATTCCCTGCTTGTCTTTCCCTTGGCTTTTTACTTCAGTCAAAAATAGAAAGTTTAAACCATTTCAAAGCACTGAAAGAAATACATGTGCCTCTTGACTTGCAGGGCAGCACTTACATCTTAGCCTGGATTAGGTTATTTGGCATATTTTAAAATGCAAGAGAAGGCCTTTTATTCCTTTTACTTATAAATCAGAGTCTCATTATGAATAATCTGGAATTTGGGAGCACTTGCTTTATAATCTTAGCTCTGCCACTGACTCCTCTGTGGCCATGGAAGTTTCTTATTCCCTGTACCCACCTCCCCATCTTTACAGTGATATTTGCACTCCAGGTGGTTGGATGTTGTTGAGTTTGAAAATGAAAAAAGTCAAATAATATTAACAGAAATCAACAGGAGGAAACAGATTTATGGAGAGTGGGTTTTAAATGCTTTTCCTCCATGAAAGTTATAAATTTGGCACTTAAGCAGCATGTCCCTCATGTGTTGGAGGGCCAGCAGTGGAGAATATCAGCTGGAGAAGTGGTTGCCTTCATTCCATGGGGTAATTCCAGATGCAGGGACAGAGTGTTGCTGCTCTGCCCCTGAGGCTCCACTTCTCCCAGTGGAAAGCTCAGCAACAGCAGCTCCCGTCCCGTACTGGTGGCACTGGGATGCAGCCGTCGCTCCAGTGGCAGGGAATGGGGAGCCCACCATCCCTTCCACTCCTGAGGGTGCCTGGGATTAGCTGTGGGTGCATGGACAGAAAGCCCAGCTCTCAATCAATGAGGTAAAACACATCCTGTTCCCTTTGCAGACATTGGAAGTGGCTGTAAAAAGCAGTTTCTGTGTTTTCCCCACATTGATTTGAAGGCTGAATTTGGTTCTTTTTTTGGTGTTTATCAAGAAAGGTTTGTGCTTTTCTCTGATAAGCTTCACGTAAAAAAGACTCTCTGGTTGGGATGTGTAGCAAATAAACCTCTGGATGGTTGTGCTCCATTGAACGTGTTTTTTCCTGTCACAGTGACTAAGACCTGACCTAGAGTTGGTAGTTTACAGTGACCAGGTGACACTTCCCTCTCTAACATTCCCTGTTCTTCATTGTAGGCTTGATCCCTATTCAGATCCCTATTATGACTATGAAATAGAGCGGTTCTGGCGTGGTGGGCAGTATGAGAATTTCAGGGTTCAGTACACGGACCCCGATCCGTACCGCAACTACAGAGTAAGTGAGATGATAACTCCCCTTCCCACTCTCTTCCAGGTCCTTCTGCTCCTTGTCATGGTTCCAGTGCAGTGGGTGAAACAGGACTCTTTAAGATGCTTCATCTTGCAACTGGTTAAATCTTGACTTAATTACAGCACAGAGCACACTGCAGGGGAAGGGATGGGAGGATGTTGTGTTCCAGCATCATGAAGGCAAAAGCAATGCTCCAGGCTTGGGAATGAGTGGCTGGAAAGCTGCATGATGGAGAAGGACCTGGAGGTGCAGGTTGACAGCAGCTGAGCATGAGCCCAGGTGGCCCAGAAGGCTGATGGCACCTGGCTTGCACCAGCCATAGTGTGGCCACAGGACCAGGGTAGTGATGGGCACTGATGAGGCCAAACCTGGAATTCTGGCATCAGTTTTGGCCCCTGAACCCAAGACAGACATTGAGGGGCTGGAGCATGTCCACGAAAGGGAACAGAGCCAGGAAGGGTCTGGAGCAGCAGGAGCAGCTGAGGGAGCTGGGGGGACTCAGCCTGGAGAAAAGGAGGCTCAGGGGGGACCTTCTCACTCTCTGCAACTCCCTGACAGGAGAGGGGAGCCAGGGGGGGTCAGGCTCTGCTCCAGGAACAGGGACAGGACAAGGGGAAATGACCTCAAGTTGTGCCAGGTGGGATTCGAGTTATATATTAGAGAAATTTTTTTCATGGAAAGAGTTGTCCAGCCCTGGCACAGCTGCCCAGGGCAGTGGTGGAATCCCCATCCCTGGAAGTGTTAAACCATATGGATGTGGCACCTGGGGCTGTGGTCCATGGTGGTGCTGGGCTTGTGGTTGGGCTTGTTGATCTTTTCCAACCTTAACAATTCCATGTCCGAGATGGGAAGGCGGTTCCTCCTCTTGCACACTGACTGGTCCTCAGTGTACCAGGCAGTTATCAGTGCTTGCAGCCACATCTGCTGCCATTCTTGGACATTTTAGAGAGGGAGGGAGTTTCCAGGAAGTAACCTGGCTGAGGAACAGTTTGCTTGTTAATTCTTGGGAATGATGGAAGTGATTAGATTTGGGCAGGTGTGCTCTGTGTACCCACAGAGGCCCTGGCATGACTGTCCACTGCTGGTGGAGCTGCACGTCAGGGATTGAGTCAGGGAGGCAGCAGCCAGGTGCCAAAATTCCAGGTGCCGTTGGTTGGTGCACCAGGAGAAGAACTCAATGGAAGCCAGGCTCTTGAACCCCTTTCTGTCCTCTTCCTCTTGCCCTCATGCCAACTTTGTGCCTCTGGAGTAGTGGCCAAAATAATCAGTCCTGCTCAGTGGGGAGGTTTTCAGTGATTTTCATCAAATCCTTGAAAAACTGGTTTTCCTTTTGCCATAAAACCTCGTTGCTGTTGTGCAGGAGCAGGGGCTGGTTCTTGCTGTGGTCACACATGATGCACCACCACTTATTTTCATGGTGCTTGTTTGTAAAGTTAATGAGCTTGTTATAAAAATGATTAGCAATGAAAGAATTGTAAACATCAATACAGTTATTCAATAAGCTTAATAAGCCCAATTTATCTGACTGTTGCCTTTGAAAATTGCACCTGTGATGAATATGATGTGGCATTGTGTTTATGTCCAGGTTTCTGCCTGTTCAGCAAGCAGAGATGGCCAGCAAGCTCCAGATTATCTCCACATTCTTTGTATCCGGGCTATTGATCCCAATCCTTTGCTCCAACACGGGAGCATGGATGTAATTCCTTGCGGTCCAGACTTACTGCCTGCTTTGCTGGGAGATGTTTCCAAAGCATCACAAGGACTTCTCTCTTTCTTTTTGTTCTTTTAAAGGAAAGAGAGCGAGAACGGGAAAGGGAAAGAGAGAACAGACAACGGGAAAGGGAGCGGGAGAGGGAGCGCGAGCGGGAACGGGAGCGACGCCAGCGGGAACGGGAGCGGGAACGGGAGCGGGAGCGCGACAAGGAGCGGCAGCGGCGGAAAGAAGAGTGGGAACGGGAGAGAGAGCGAGTGAAGAGAGATGAGAAGGACAGGCAGCACAGGGACCGGGACAGGGACCGAGACCGGGACAGGGACCGGGAGCGGGACAAGGACAAGGAGAAGCCAAAGCCCCGGTCCCCGCTGCTGCCAAGGTAAGTGTTCGCTGGGATTCGGGCTTGGAGTTTGAGGTGATGTTGTAGCTCAGATCCTCATGAAGGTCCCACGTTGTTTGTAGCTCCTGAAGTAAGTAGTTACTTGAGCCTTGTGGCCACTGTGTGGAGCTCAAACATCAGTGAGAGCTGAGGGTGCAGAACCTGCTCTGAAAGGAGAGTCTGTCCACTGGCATGGGGGGATGGAGATGGTCAGCTCATCCCTCTTCCCTTGAGGCTAGAGGAGATTTTGGGAAGCTGGAGGAGGTTTGGGGAGACTGAGGGATTTATGCAGATTATGGTGACTCCCTTTGAGGCCTTGACAAATGTCTGACAAGAACCATGGCTGGGTTTGCAGTTTGTGGGTAGCAAAAGTATCTGGAGATTTACCAAGTACAGCTCCAAAATGAAAAGGTGAAGGGACTGCATGCCTGGAAATAAGTTTGTGCTCAGTGGATTTGCACTGTGGAGTCAGGTTTGTTGCCCCTGACTGCCCATTTTTTTACTGGAGGTCCTGGTTCTGACCTGTGTGAAAGAGCAAATGGAACAAGACAGACTGAAAGTCCAGGAATATGGTTCCTGTTTTGTTTCTCTGGCAATTATCTAAGTACCTGTGTGTGTGGAATGTTTATTTGTGAAGCACTGTATAAATATCCCAGCTGAATGTGGAACTTGTCTGATGGGAAGTTCTGATTTCACAACGTCTTTTGATTCAGAATCATGAAAAAGTATCACATTCCTTGCTGAGGGACATCTTGGATGGAGCTTGGAGCAACTTGGTCTAGTGGAAGGTGTCTGTGCCCATGGCAGGGTGGTGGAGTGAGATGATCTTTAAGGTTCTTCTCAGCCCAAACCATTCCATGATTCTGTGACCTGCAGGAAAACTGGTTTGCAGTTTCTTGGGAGGAGTGGCAGGTGGAATCTTCCAACAGCATGTTGAGGAACATTTGAACACACAAATGTGTGTTGGGGCAAAGAGGGATGCAGGGAAGCTGTTTTCCAAGATATGTTGGAGCTTCTCCTTCTGCCTGATGTCTGTGTTGTTTCTCTGCACTGGAGGAAGGTGTGAAACGTGATGAGCATGAGAAGGAGTTTGTTCTAATGAAGAGCAAGGCTAAGAACACCAGGAATGAAGTGCCACATGGAATTGTGTGGTTCCAGGGCTTAGTTGTGAATCTGAGCTGGAATTTTTACTTGCATTACTAGAAGGAAAGCTGGTTTTTGACCATGACCCTCTTTCCCAAGAGGAAGTCACCGTTTCAGATCAGTCTGAATGTATCTTTGGAACAGTAGCAGTGCCAGAGCAGTTATAGGAATCCATTTAATTACACGCTTTGTTTAATTACAATCTTCACTTACAACCACGATTTGTGCACCTTGATTACCACATTGCCTGTTGGTTTGTGCTCTCCTTGGCTTGGTGATGGGACAGATCTCGCTGTCCAGAACCATGTGATGGAGATGATGTCAATGAAAGTGACATCAGCTGGTTGGCAGTTCAAGGTGTGAGTCATGAACAGTCACCGTGACCGGGATTGCTGCGCCCAAGGCTGAGCCTGCTGGTTGCTCCTTCCCTTGGCACTCATGGAGTCATGGGGCAGGGCTCTGTGTGGGAGAGTTTGAGCTCTTAGTGCTGCCCAAAGGGTGCTGAGTAGCAGCAGTGGCTCCACTCACCAATCCTGGATCCATCTCGCTGCGTGAAACCATGTGTGTGTCCAGAGATGGGATTTACAGTGTTCATGGTGCCTTTTGGGTATCAGATTCCCTGCTTCCCTCTGGCACAGTGGAGCTGTGGCTGCCTCTTGGATCTCCAAAACAGGCTCCTTAAGATGAGTCTTGCTAATTTAAAAATAATTTTTGGTGCACCTCTTTGTTTTTTTTTGTTTAAGTGTGCTTTGGAGAGAGACTTTTCAAAGGGCATGGACTTATAGGACAAGAGGAAATGGCCTCAAGCTGAAGGAATGCAGGGTTAGATGGAATATTGGGAAGAAATCCTTCCCTGGGAGGGTGGGCAGGCCCTGGCACAGGTGCCCAGAGTAGCTGTGGCTGCCCCATACCTGGAAGTGTCCAAGGCCAGGTTGGACAGGGCCTGGAGCAACCTGGGCTGGTGGGAGGTGGCCCTGCCTATGGCTGGGCCTTGGAGCTGGATGATCTTTAACATCCCTTCCAACCCAAGCCATTCCTTGATTCTGTTCTTGCCAGCAGCAGATCATAGGGAATCTACTGCTGGAAGTGCCTCAGCCTCGTCCTATAACACTGGCCCTGGTGGCTGTAGGGCTGGGCAGAGGAGCAGCAAACAGTGATTGCTCCTGGCTCCATTTGTGCAGGCTGGTGACAAGAGTTTTTGGGTTGAATGAGGAGTTAGTTCTGAGCAGAAAGCTTTAAAATCTCCCTAGAAACCCTTGATGAGCACCTTCAGGGGAGAGTGAAATTAATGGGAGTACTTACCAATAACCCCAAAAGCCCTGTGTTGTTGAAGGCAGCTGTCCAAGTTCTCTTAATCCCAGAATCATGGAATCCCAGACAGGGGGACCTTAAAGCCCATCTCATTCTGCCCCCGTGATGGGCCGTCAGTTCCCGTGGCTGACACCCATGTCCACAAGAGCACTTCCTCCAGCACTGCAGGCACGTGGGTGTCTGTGGAGAAAGGCAACCTGCAGAAAGAAGTTTTGGAACAGCTTTTAACAGAGTGAAAGCATAATTCCTTCCACCTTCCCCCATGGAGAGCAATCCCTCCTGCAGCACTCGGCATTTCCCGGGAGCCTCTGCCGCGCTCGCGGCTGTGCCATCGTGTCCCACGGAACCCTGTGACAGGCTCCCAACTTCCTGGTGGCAGTGCAGTGGTTGGAGCCGTCCCACCTTTCCCCCACGTACCTCCGTGCCCGTCTGCAGAGGGGCAGCTTTGGGATTGAGCAGCTCCCGAGTTTGTTTAACATGGGAAACGCCTGAGATTGCTCCGCGCTTCCCGGGAAGCAGGATGCACAGCAGTGCCACAGCACTCACCTCTGGGGCTATTTATAGACTCTGGGCTTTCCCTAATTACTGGATCCCAGCTTTTGGCAAGGCCAGCCCTTGCAGGTGTCACAGGGGCCGGCTTGGGCTGCAGGTGCCCGTTAACATTCCTGCCACTTCCAGAGCCCACGCCGCCCTGCTCCGCACTCATTAATTAATCAGCTGGGGAGGTTGGAAAACTGCTCCACAGAGGTTGGAAAACTACTCCAAAGATGTTGGAAAACTCCTCCACGGAGGTTGTGTAAGCAGCAAGGAGCTTTGCCAAAGGCAGAGCTGAGGGTGTCAGTAATTACAGGTGATGCCAGTCGGTCCGTCGGCGTAGGAGCTCCCTGGGGTAGAGGCTGGAGGAAGGAACAAACCATGACCTACAGAATGGAAGGGATGAGGGGAAAAACAAACAGCAAATAGCCAGGAACATGGAAACAAATTCCCTTTCATTGAAAGCAGGAAGGTTTAAGCTGATCTCTAAACAACAGCAGAGCGAGCTTAAGGCTGATAGTTGGAAGAAGCCAGAGGATATCCTGGCATTGCTAATTCTTGAGGATGAGGAGGGTTAAAATTTAACCGAGATTTAAACCTGGTGGATTCAAGGACAGGTGTTTACCTTAGAGAAAAGAAGAGGCTCCAGTGGGATTGTCACATGTGGGTTGGCCTTTTTGGAAGGAATTCCAAGAAAGACGGAGAGGGACTTTCTACAGGAGCATGGAGGACAAGGAGGAATGGCTTCAAACTACAAGAGAGTGGGTTTAGATGGACTATGAGGAAGGAATTCTTCCTGTGAGGGTGGGCAGGCCCTGCCACAGGGTGCCCAGAGAAGCTGTGGCTGCCCCATCCCTGGGAGTGTCCCAGGCCAGGCTGGATGGGGCTTGGAGCAACCTGGGATAGTGGTAGGTGTGCCTGCCCATGGCAGGGGGTGGGACTGGATAATCTTTTAAGGTCCGTTCCCACCCAAACGATTCCATGGTTCTGTGAGTGTGCAATTTCTGCTTTATGCCTTGGGTTGGTTATTTTTTCCTCAAGATGAGCATTCCAAGAAGTTCATAATCTGAGGTTGCAGTTCTGGTAAAACTGTTCCTCCCTCTGCTCCTCCTCTTCACTCCTCAGGCATCGAACACTTAAACAAGCCAGGACACTTTATGATCAATTAGAGGGATAACTTGGCTGTCTGTCCTCCTGCTCCCCATCTCCAGAACAAGTTCTGATGCCCCAGGCTTGGCCTGATTTTTGCTGAGTGCAAAATTCCTTCTTTCTCCCTCTGTGTTGCCAGTGGAGCTCCACGTTGTGCAAAGCACTTCAGGGATAAAGAATGAAATATGTTATCTGAAGAAACCTAGAGCAGTGCAAGATGTTCTGACCCTTAGCTGGGAGCAAAGGCTCTACACAGAGAAATAATTCATTTTAATCCTTCCATTGTTGCCATAGGCCTTTATCCCACTGGCATCCAAGTGAATCTGGTTGTTCCAGGAGCACGTGAAGCAACGTGGTGGTGTGGGACCTGTTGGTGGTTGTATTCCCAAAGCACTGAGGGGCATTGAGGAGCTCATTCCTGAGGGGAAGCAGAGGGGCAGGCACTGAGCTCTTCTCTGTGGTGAGCAGTGACAAAACCCAAGGGAATGGCTGGAGCTGTGTATGGGGAGGGTTAGGTTGGATCCAGGAAAAGGTCCTTCCCCCAGAGGGTGGTGGGCACTGAACAGGCTCCCCAGGGCAGTGGGCAAGGCCCCAAGGCTGCCAGAGCTCCAGGAGTGCTTGGACAGCACTCTCAGGGACAGAGTGGGAGTGTTGGAGTGTCTGTGCAGGGCCAAGAGCTGGACTGGAGGATCCTGGTGTCTCCCTTCCAGCTCAGGATGTTCCATGAGTGCGTGGGGTTGGACACACTGGCAAGGGCAGCAGGCCCTTGGCTGTGGTGGCACTGGGTGGTGTTGGCCAGGTGAGGAGGCACAGGAGGAAGCCATCCCGTGCTGCATGTCCATGAGATGGACATTGGTTTCTTTCCCATCTGGATTTCTCTCCATGGAATGCTGTGGGTTCTGGAGAGGAGCAGCATGGTGAGGCTTTGGGTGAGGCATTGTCACCTCCAGTTCTCAAAATCTGTCCTGACATCCGACCTGAAAGCTGTTCCCACACAGACAAGACAAGCCTCAAGTTGTGCCAGGGCAGGGTCAGGTTGGACATCAGGAGGAATTTCTTCATGAAAAGGGGAGGAGGAGGAGGCTGTTGTCCTCGGAGGTGTTCCCAGGAGGTGACAGCAGCTGAAGCTGCCTGACTGAGCAGTGTCCCAGTGACCCATCCTGTGATTATCGCACACACAACACTTTTTGGGAAGGAAGTGCCTAAAATCCTGCTAATGGAGAGCACTTAGACAGCTGTTAAAAATAAAAATAATCCCTGCAAGAGGGAACACGGGAAACTGAAAGCAAAGTCAGAAAGGCCAAGTTATAAATCCTTGTAAAATCCTTCCGGCAAGGAGCGTTTCGTCCCAGCTTCTGTTGAGGTGTCACCTGGCTGGTGAGGTGCTGCAGATCCTGAGATGAAAGGTACGTGATCCCATGGCCACACTCACCCTTGTGTTATTTTTCCAAGCTAGTTCAAGTTGACTTTGTTAATCTGTGGGCTGAGCACATTAATGAGCAGGATAACCTGGAGTCTGAAATCAATGAGTGCAGGTTATCCAGGGCTTGCAAGCCAGGAAGCATTGGAATGAGCCTGATTAGATAAAGGAGTGGCAAAAAGAAGGGAATGCAAATGGAATGATTCATGGCTCTGTGCAGTTGGATCACAAACCAACTGAACTCGGTTTTTTGGAAGAATCTGTAACTCTGAGTGTTCCTGGGTCATTGTTGTCTTTTCCCACCGGAGTGGTCTCTGTGCTGCCAGCTGGATCTGCTCCTTACTTTTTGGGTCTGGAAGCTTTGTGTGAAAGCATCTGTACCTCAAATACAGCTTGGGGTTTTTGGTGGGTTTAATGGTAGCATCTCATCCCCCTGCCTGAAGATGGTGTGGTACGATGGTGGATTTGGGGTTCTCTTAGTTTTTGCTGTGGGAATGTTGGCATTTCTTAAATCCTTTGTTCCTTCCCGTTCTGCCACAGGGGGAAGAGCAGGCAGGACGGTTCCCACTTGTCCTGCAGAGTAGGCAACTGTGTGCTCTTCTCTTCTGGGTTTGAGTTGGGTGTTGCTAAGACCCTGGAATGTTCTGATTTAGTCTCATATCCATCAGAAGTCAGGGAGAAGGGATGAACAGCCTCCATGAGGAGGCTCTCCAGGTGTCTGCACCTCCCTTGGGTGGCTTCTTGGAGCACAGTGACTTAAGGGAAGCAAATGGCCCCAGGCTGTTGGGGTTCCCAGGCTGGAATAAGATGTATCTGCTCCAGCTGGAGCTGGACCTCTGCTCCTGCACATTCCAGATGTCCCACACAGCATTGCCCAGAGGAGGATTTCCCTTCTCCCCATGGACAGAACATGCCCTGTGCCACTCCAAGGTTCTTTAGACTCACAATCCAGTGCCCTGCATGGAAACACATCTGTGATAAATGTGATAACAACTTGTTTACATCCCTGTTTTTTGTGGTGCAGCTTCCAGCTGGAGCACTGGAACCTGGTTAGACGGCTTTGCTTTCGTTTCTGCTCCCAGTTCTTTGGGAAGTTAATGATAAGAAAAGCTCTGCTCTGGTGCCAGGCTGGGAGAGCTGGGAGCGTTCAGCCTGCAGGGAGACCTCAGAGCCCCTTCCAGTGCCTAAAGGAGCTCCAAGAGAGCTGGAAAGGGACTTTGGAAAAGAGTCTGGAGTGACAGGACAAGGTGCAATGGTTTTCCACTGCCAGAGGGCCAAGTTAGATGTGATATTGGGAAGGAATTCTTGGCTATGAGGGTGGGCAGGCCCTGGCACAGGGTGCCCAGAGAAGCTGTGGCTGCTCCATCCCTGGAAGTGTCCAAGGCCAGGTTGGACAGGGCTTGGAGCAACCTGGGACAGTGGAAAGTGTCCCTGCCTGTAGCAGGGGGTGGAATTGGAACTGGATGATCTTCAAGGTCCCTTCCAACCCAAACCATTCCATGATAATAAAATCTCTCTACGAACCAAACCAAACTTTTCCAAGTTCTCCACGAACCATTCCTGTAAACTGAAGTTTCTGTCAGTCCCTATTGGCCCTTGAGGTGCTGCCTCTGCTTCCCCAGTAAAAGACAAGGATTTCGAAACCCTCAGTGGAGATGAAGGGCAGCGAGTGACTCAGATGTGGATCTCAAGGAATGTGTTTTACTTTGGCGTTTCAGAGCTGGAGATCCTGGGAGATGTCCCACACTGGATTTTATTAAAACCTGGGAAGTCTGGGGCAGGATCTCTGCGTGCTGGTGCCTCTCATTTACAGGCGGCTCTTGAGGCATCAAATGCTCAGCCCTTAGGGTAGATCACATCTCTGATAAGTTTATCTCCCTGCTGTGATGATTTCATCCTGGAGGTTCAGATGGTATCTCCACTCTTTAATTTCCAAGCCTCTCCCCACCAGGCTTTGAAGAAATCCTTCCTTCCCCCCCCCTTTTTTCTTCCTTTTCCCTTTTTTTCTAAGCACAGATAACTCAGCTTTAGATGGAAATAGCTTGAAAAAATCCTACTCTTTGCTAATATTTCACCAAGATCAACAAGCACCAGCTCCAAGGTCCAGCGTTTCCCATTGTAGACACACGTACGTGGGTTTGGGGAGCTGTTGTCTTCCTTTTTGCCGAGACAGGAAAAATTCCAGTGTGCTTGCGCCCTGCTGGAATTTACTTTGCAGCAATTCCAGGTCTCTTCACAACTGCCTTGGCACATGGCTCATCATTCCTCGAGTCCACTTCCTCTGGAAAATTCCACTGCCACTGAAGGAAAAGGCAGTGCTGACGCAATCCCAGCTTCCCTGCGAGAAGCTCAAAGGCTTTTAAGTCATGGCTGGACTTCCCTGCTGGGGCAAACAGAGCGGTGAGTGTGGCTGGAGGAGCAGCCCTGGAGCCCGGCTGACGTCACCGCTGCCCGTGGGTGCCAAGCTTTGCGTTCCCTGCGGGAGCGCGAACCCCGGGACGGGGAAGGACGGCTGAAACACTTTCCGCAGGAAGCTTCTTTTCCCCTCCAAGATTAGAAATGCTTCAGCAGCATTTGCATAATACATGAGGAGAGCAGCAAGAGCTGTGCAGCTCTGCTTTGCCCCCTCCAAACCCTCGCTGGCTCCGGGATTCCTCTGGGAGCCGAGCGCGTGCGGTCGGGAGCTGCCTGACCCGCACCGGGGGTGTGCTGCCAGCTGGAGCTGCCTCTGTTCCTCCTCTCCCTGCCAAAGCCACGTTCTGCTTCAGTTCTCTCTTGATTGCTGTCGTTAAATTCCAGCCAAAGAGGCATCAGTGTGTTCGATCTGGAAGATGAGGCTTTTAGTGGCTTTAAGGGTAAAATGGGCTTTGGAAGTAGCGGAGCTCTGCAGCCCTTGCTGGTGCCTGGATGATCCTTGGGGCTCTGGGAGGAAATGCAGGTGCTTTTGGTCAGTCTCTTGTCCCTTATTCCCTCTAATTTATTTTTTTTAAACCTTGTGGCATAGACTTATATCATGGTTTATCTCCCAGGGAAAACCATCAAAACTAATTAAGGAGTTAATTCTGAAATACTGGAAATGTTTCCTAGAAATTGCATTTGGTGAAAAGGGAAACTGGGATTAACATGTGAATTATTCTGCTAGCCACTCTCTTTGCTGAGGTGTGTGAGGTTTGCCTGCAGCCTGGGAAACTGGTGAGGATGAGGATGAACTCAGGAGGTGATCCCATGGCTCACCATCTCAGCACCTTCTCGTCCATGTCTCAGCTCCTTCAGCTGGTCAGACCTTGCCATGGGCAGGTTGGACTCACTGACCCAGCAGCAAACCATTCTTATTTTTCAGTGTATTTAATTAAGGAGTTGGGAGCTCCAACAAGCACTGGATCCAGCACAAGACGGGAAGGAAAAATCACCTGTTTGTAAGAGTGAAAGTGAGGAGGAAACCTCCCCCTTCCCATCTCCTAGTAGAGTCTTCAGTGGAGCTCACACAGGCTGTAATTGGGATGTTCCTCTTGGCAGTGGCTCCAGCTCACTTTCAGCTCTGACTCCTGAATTCCACTGGAGAAGTGGAGCTGAGCAGCATCAGGTGCCAGTCCCTTGTTTTAGGTTAAAGGAGTTTCTTTGGTGATGCCAAACATTGGGAATGCAGGCAGCTCTTGAGGAAAGGCTTTGAAAAGGCCCTGACAGAGCATCATCCTCCTTGTCTGTAGCATGTTTACTGCTGAGTCAAAAAGCCAAGCACATCCCAAAATGAGGCTTTCTGTTGTGGTTTTCCGGGGGGAAAAACCTTTCCTCCAGAAAGTGACTTCATCCAGAGAGAGTTGCATCAAACCAGGTACTAGGTGCAAGTAATGAGATTTGCTTTCAGAGTCAGCTTTGCTCTAAGCTGTGGAGCTCAGCCTGAGTTGTTGCCATGTGGAGTTGGAGCTGAGCTCCAGATCCCTGGATGTGCCGGTGGATGTGGATGTGAGTTGGGTTTTAGCGAGAGAATAAATTCTGAAAAATTGTTGCAGGAGAAAGTTGAGCCTGAGAGGGGCAAGGCCATTCATTAGTTAAGAGATTCATGGAATATCTTGAGTGGGAAGGGACCCACAGGGATCATCAGTCCAACTCCTGGCTCTGCACAGACACCCCAGCAATCCCACCCTGTTCCTCAGAGTGTTGTCCAAACGCTCCTGGAGCTCTGGCAGC
>JAOXXN010000162.1:1603157-1619643 GCA_026770055.1 Myrmophylax atrothorax | reverse complement strand
TGTACGTGTGCTGGCACACCTGGCATATGCATGTATGGATATGTGCTCTCAGCTCCGCGTGGGTGTGGAGATGCACCAGGGCTGATACCGCTCTGTGTGTGTGTGTGTGTCTCTGTGTGCCTGTGTGTGTGTGTGTCTGTGCGTGCACATACGTGTCTCTCCGTGTGTGCATATATCTGTGTATATGCGTGTGTCTGTGTGTACATGTATGTACATGCAAATGTATGTGTGTGCACATGCGTGTCTGTGTGTGCACATATGTGTGTGTACACACATGTCTGTGTATTCATATGCATGTGTTTGTGCACACATGTGTCTGTGTGTGTGTGCACATGTCTGTGCACAGCAGGGTAGTGTGGGCATGCAGATGTGTGTGTATATGTATATATATGTGCACATATGTACATATGTGCTTGTGTGCACACACACGTGATAATGTGAGTGCTACACATGTGATGGTACCTTTACATGTGCACATGTGTGCCTCTGTGTGTGTGTGTATACATATATATGCTATTAACACACACACATATATTTACATTTATGATTGCAAGTTTTTATGTATTTTTATATATTTTATATTATTTTAATTTAATATATTTTATATTATTTTCTTTCTTATTTTACTTGTTTTGTATTTTATTTTTATTGGATTTTTTCTTTTAAATACATATATATTTTATTTCATATGTAGTTTTGTATCATTTAGTTATTTCTATTTCAAGGGTATTTATTCTTTCAGGTGCACACACACACACACACAGAGGTATTTCCTGTCTGTGTCTGTGTGTACATAGATGTCTATAGGTGTGTGGGGGTGTGTGCACAGGTGGTCTCTGCATGTGATGGGCTGTAAATGTCTGTGTGCACACGTTATGTTTGCACATATGTGTGTTACTCCCATAGCAGTTGGGTTGTGTATCCACGTGTGCTGGCACTGTGTGTGTGTGAATATGCTGCTGTGTGTCTCAAGGTGTCTATAGAGATGTCTACACATGTGTATAAATGTACAGGTAGTTGTTGTGTATGTACAGCTGTGTATGTGTGTGTTTGTGTGTGTCATGCACACACATGTGCCAGTGTTTTAGGGTTAGAGATATGTATAAATCTGTTCTGGCCGTGTATATTTATATTTATATTTATATTTATATTTATATTTATATTTATATTTTAATATATGTTTATATACAAGTATTCCCTGTGTGTATAAATGTGTGTATGTACAGGCAGTCACTGTGTATATATAGGGGTATGTGTGTTGATATCGTGTGTGTACATGCATGTATCACATATGGTGCTGGTTTTTTAGGGGTGGAGATATATATATGAATGTGTATATATATATATGCATGGCCATATATATATATGGATATATGGCTACACAGATATATAAATATATTGGTAGACACAGATATGGAAATATATATAGATACAGACATAGATATCGATAGATACAGAGATATACAGATACATAGATACATACAGATATACACAGACGTGCCCACGCTCGGGGTGCTGCTGCACATGTGGGTGCAGACTCACATTAGACCCTGAGATCAGCTCAGTTGGTTAAAACTTGGTTGTAATAATGCCAAGGTCATGGGTTCAATCCCCTGTGTGGGCCATTGACTTAAGAGTTGGACTCCATGATCCTTGTGGGTCCTTCCAACTCATAATGGTCTGTGAGTCTGCAGTTTTGGGGAGGCTGTGCTGGTGCTCTGTATATCGAAGCGCCCATGGGTTCTGAGGGTGCCAGCTCACCCCTGAGCCCCCTCTGTGTGTGTGTGCCGGGGGGGGGGTTACAGCTGTGCGTGCCCGCGGTGGGCAGTGCCCCCTGACCCGCTGTCTCCGCAGGGCTGGCTGGGTGCCCTGGCGCTGCTGTGCGCGCTGGTTTCGTGCCGGGGGCTGCGGCGTCCCCCGCACCCCCACACCGTGCTGTGCTACAGCGGCGCCGAGCTGGGGGACGGGGCCCCCGCGCAGCTCCTGGGGCGCAGCCTGCGCTGGGACCGCTACGTGCCCGTGCAGCTGGTGCCGCAGCTGGAACAGCTGGAGAGCGCCGGGCACCGGCGGCACCGACGGCACCGCCCGCGCTCCTGCCCCGCGCTGCAGCTCCGCACCGACCTCCGCAGCGAACCCCACGAGCGCTCCATCTCCCCGTGGCGCTACCGGTGAGTCCGCGATACCCACCCCACGTGTCGGGACTCCGATCCCCACGGGGGCGGCCCGGGGGGCGCAGGGAAGGGTCTCACGGAGGTGTCCCCGCAGCATCGACGAGGACGAGAACCGCTACCCGCGCAAGTTGGCCTTCGCCGAGTGCCTGTGCAGCGGCTGCGTGGACGTCAAGACGGGCCGGGAAACGACGTCGCTCAACTCGGTGACCATCCACCAGACCATGATGGTGCTGCGGCGCAAGCCCTGCCCGCGCCCCGCCGGGCTCGGCCTCGTCACCTTCGAGGTGGATTACATCAAGGTGCCCGTGGGCTGCACCTGCGTCCTGCCCCGCACCGGGCGCTGACCGCACCCCCCGCTCCCGTGGAGCCCCCGTAGCGTGACCGTGTCACCGCGTCCCCCCCGCCCGTGCTTGTTTTAGAGCACCCACCCCCACTGGGGTGTCCCCCCAGCCCCTCACCTCGTTATTTATGAGTTATTTATAAGCCTTGCTGCCGGGGGGGCTTTTTTTACCCCGTATTTATTGGTGACCCCCCCGGCCACAGCTGCGACTCCGGGTCCAGCATCACCCCACGGTGCTCGAGCCCCCCCGGCTGGACCCTGGGAGTGCTGCCTGGGCACTCGCTGGTTATTTATTCCCCAAAAGCTATTTATTGTCTCCTCTCTATGTGCTATTTAATGCTGCCAATAAAACCTGACCTTCCCCAGCAAAGTCCCTGCTCTGTTCCCAGTCAAGGCAGTGGGATGTTGGGGACTGGGGGCACGTCCATGAGTGTCCCATAGGGTAAGAAGAGGCTGTGGAACACCCCTCAGCCCCAGCATGGGGGGCAAAGCACCAGTGCAGCCAGTGCAGCAGGGCTGGGTGAACTGGGAGGTGACAGGGAAGGCTGCAGGACGCAGGGGTGTCCCCAGCACCCCAACACCCACACCTTTCCCACAGGTCTGCCCCCGGGCATGCCCATCCCATAGGCCTGGTGCCACCTGCAAGGGCCATCCCACCTGTCCTGGCAGCACCTGAGGGCCTCTGGGTGGCTGTGCCCCCCCAAAAAATGGAGTTTGTATGGGGAGAGGACAGAGAGGGCCTGGAGCAGCTGATGATGCCCAGCAGGCAATATCAAGGATCTGGCACCCACATCACACCTGGGCACCTTTCAGCACCCTGGAGTGGAGCAGGGGAGGGAAATGCTCCCTAAGTGCCTGGAGGGATGTCATCCCAGGTTTTGGGGGCTCCTCTGGGACTTGCTGTGCACCTCCAGGGCAGGCCCCTCCACTTTTATCCCACTATTGAATCCATAGGGACTTTGGGAGGGGACCCTGGGTTTGCCCATAATTGCACCGTTTGGCCTCAAAACCCACCTCAATCCAGCCCAGGGAGCAGGATACCCCCCATGGCAGTGGGAGGCTCCCCCATGGAGTGGAATGCAGGGGCAGGCAGTGCCTTTCCCACTTTTTATTGAAAGAGCAACTGCAGAAGTGATAAAAACCAGGGAGAGCTGGTGATGGGAGCAAAGCTGCCTGAACCACCTCGGCAATGGGGGCCTGGGGAACCCGCCGGGAAGCTGAGGATTCCCTGAGAGCTGGGGTTCCACAGGGATTTGGGGATCCCCCAGGGAACTGGGGGCTGCTTGGAGAGTTGGGACACACTCAGAGAGCTGAGCATCCCCAAAAGCTTGGGGATCTTCTGGAAGCTTCAGAGGCCCTGGGAGTTGGAGACCCCACAGGGAGCATCACACCACTAGGAATTTGAGGAGCCCTGGGAGCTGGAGACACCCCTGAGAAGCTGAGCATTCCCAGGGATTTGGAGATCCCCAGGAGCTGGGGAGCTTCTGGGGTCCAGAGACTGCACAGGGAGCTGAGCACTGCTGGGGATTTGGGGATCACTTGGGAAGCTGAGCATCCACAGGAATTCGGGGCTCCCCAGGAGCTGGGGAGCCTCTGGGAGCTGAAGATCCCCTAGGGAGCTGAGCATCCCTGGGGATTTGGGAATCCTTTGGAGAGCTGGGGAGCCCAATGGGAACTGATGATCCCCAGGGATTTGAGCATCACCAGGAGCTGGGGATCCCCCAAGAAGCTGAGCACATCAGGGATCTTGGGGGTCCCCTGGAGCCGGGCCCTCCATTTCCCACAGCGGATCCAGGGAGCAGCTGGGAAGCAGGAGCAGGAGCAGCAGAGCAGGGCAGGAGGGTCCCCTGCTCACTCAGCCTCCACAGGGATGGGGTTCACCTGCCCCCCCACCTCTGCTGGCGGCCTCTTGCGGGCATCGGCGGGGGGCCGGGGCGGGGGGTTGCTGGGGGGCTGCTTGATGGTGCCCCCCACCTGTGGCCGCTCCCGGGGCTTCTGCTCGATGGGTGTCCACTCCTCCCCACGCACTGCAGCCTGCCAAGCCAGGGGGCGTCAGGGAGGGCATCTTCTCCTCCTCCCAGCCCCCCAGAGCCCCCAAGCCCCCTCTGCACTCACCAGCAGGTAGATGCCACTGGCAATGCCCAGGCAGACGGTGCCCAGGATGGTGGAGAGGAGGAAACCGGCAGGGACAGCCAGGCTGTGGGAGAGATTTGGGGTTCAGAGGGGTGTCAGGGGGGCTGGACCCCAGCCCTGAGCCCACACCCCACTCACGCGGCGTGGAGGATGGCTCGGATGTAGTAATTCCTGGTGAGGGGCCCAAACAGCTTCACCACGGCTGTCATGTACTTCTGGCCACTGCAGAGCAACATTGAGGGGGTCAGAGGGGGTGTCCCCACCCAGGGGCACCAAGGAACCCCCACCTCCATGCTGTCCTGCACAGAGCACCCTAAGGAACCCACCTGTGGGATCCAGCTCTGCTCCCATCCCCAGTGCCACAGCCTTGTCTTTGGGAGGGTACCAGGACCCCTGGCCCAGAGATAAGGGAGGGGGACACACCACTTACCACCTCTCCATGGTGGTGCCCTTTTTCCTCTTGCTCCTGGGATACTCGAGCAGGCAGACCAGGACGCCTGCTGCGCTGCCGGGGGGTCAAGGAAAGGGGGAATCGTGCTGGGAATAGTCCCAAGACACAACCCTTCCACCAAAAAGGGGCTGTTTGGGGCAGGGAAGGCACGATCTGGGACCAGAGTGGGGAGGAGGATGTGACAGCCCCGTCTGTGCTTCCCACTCCGACTGGGACAGGGTTTTCCCGCAGCCCAGCCCCGAATGCTCTCGGGAAGGATACATGGAGTAGGCAGCGAAGTACCAGCCCTTGAACTGCCCCGCCACGGCCACGATCCCGCCCGTCACCAGGACTGCGGGGACAGAGAGGGATGGAGAGGTCCGGCCCGGGATGTGGCCCCCAGGGCAGGATCCGGACCCCCAGTCCGGCATACAAACCCCCAAACCAGGATACAAATCCCCAAAGCCAGGGTATAACCCCCAAACCAGCATTCAACCCCTCAGCCTGGCATGCATGTCCCCCAGTCCGGGACAGAAATCCCCAATCCAGGATACTGCCCCCCAGATCCGGGATACAACCTCCAGCTCAGGATACAGCCCCCCTAACCAGGATACAAACGCCCAACATGGGACACAACCTCCAAACCCAGGATTATGGCCCTGGGGACCCTGACATGTAGGATGTCTTGGATTGAGGGAAGGAAAACAGGGGTCTCCATGGCCCCGGGCACCCCGATATATGGGGTGCCAGGGAGATGCTGTGTGCGGGACCCCCTGGATTCAGGGAACTCGGGAGTTCCAGGCTTGCGGGGGCTTTTTTGGGGAGGTTTCTGGCCCCGTGGCCGGAGGAGGAAGAGAGAAGAGTAGGAGTAGAGGAGGAAGAGAAAAGGAGGAACCGGACGCTGCAGCCCTGCGCATCCCTCGCTGGGACGGGACTTCCCGGCCGTCCCCCGGCGCTCCCCCGGCAGCACCGGGACCCCCCCATCCCTCGGGGCCGTGTCTGGGGGCACCGCCGGGCGCTCACTCCCTCCGGCTGCCGGGTCCCCATCACCCCGCACCCCCAGAGCCCCCGCACTCACTGAGCCCGGCGGCGAGCGCCTGCTCGTTCGCCCACATGGCCCACTCGATCTGCCCCATGGCACGGGGGGGGATCGGATCGGCCCGAGCGGCTTCGGCTACTCCCGGCTCCGTTAGGCTCGGTCCGAGCGAGTGCGGCTGGTCCCAGTCCTAGTCTCGGTCCCGTGAGGCTCGGTCCGAGCGGCTGCGGCTGGTCCCAGTCCGAGTCCCACTCCCAGTCCCAGTCCGAGTCCCAGTCCCGGTCCCGGTTCGGGTCCCGTTAAACTCCGCTCTGCTGGTCCCGACCCGGAAGGCGGATACAAAGTAACCAAGTACCGGACACGCCCTCTTTGCCTTCGGCCACGCCTCCTTCTGTAAAGGCCACGCCCCCGAGGGGACACGCGGGGACAGGGGACAAGCGCGGGGGGATGAGGATGGCGTGGGGGGACGGGATCTGTCTGGCCACAGCAGGGAAATCTGAGGGGCAGGGGACAGCATCAGCCCCACAAGGGACACTGGGAGACACGGGACATGCAGAGGTGACAAGGATGGTCCAGGGGGACAGGATTAGTCCAAGGGACACTGGGGGACATGTTGGGGTGACAAGGATGGTGTGAGGGGACAGGATCAATCTGGTCCAGGGGTACAGGATCAGTCCAAGGGACACTGGGAGACATGGAACATGTTGGGGTGACAAGGATGGTGTGAGGGGACAGGATCAATCTGGTCCAGGGGGACAGGATCGGCCCCACACAGAACACGAGGGGAACAGGATTAGCCCCTGAGGGCTGTGGGACAGAATCAGTTCTGCAAGGGACAGGGAGGGGACAGAGGATGTGCAAGGGACAGCGACCACGTGGGGTAATGGGGACTGTGTACGGGGACAGGATCAGCCTCAGGCACAGCCATTAGGAGGAACAGTCCCCACTCCTGCCCCTTCTTTTGGCTGGCACTGTCCCCCCAGCACCACACATGGAGCCCAACACTCCAAAACAGAACCAGGAACTTCTATTTTCTTACAAAAGGGTAAAAACCAGCCCTGGGGTCACATCCTGCCCCAGGGCTGGGACAGCAGGCCTGGCTCAGGGTCCTGAGCTCCCTGGGTGGCACTGGCAGAACCTTCCTGGCATGTCCTGGTTGTGCCAGGGGTGCCACCAGGGATGTCACCAGGGCTCAGGTGCAGCGTCGGGGCAGCCCATCCGCTCCCAGGAGGTGCTGGCTGGGATCATCCACGAGCTGGGGACCAGGGCCAGGCTGTGGGGCAGGACAGGGGTTAGGAACACAGAGGAGCCCCGCTGACTGTGGGGACTCCCCTCAGGGCTGAGGGGCAGCTCTGAGCCCCACAGAACCCCAAAGGCCACCCCATGGGTCGTGCCAGCAGGAACATGTCTAGGGAGGGGGTCCTGCACACTCCTATGGGGATGGGGACAGGGATGGGGTGCCACACACACTTCTAAGGGGATGGGGACAAGGTCTTGCACAGCCCCCTGGGGTTAGGGGCAGGGATGAGGTCATGTGCACCCCTGGGGACAGGGATGGGGTCCCACCAGAGGCCAGGCAGACGCGTCCCCCTGCCCACACTCTCCCAGCTCCCCCAGCCCCTCACCTTGGTGTGCAGGATGTACTGGACGGCCCCCGGCACCGGCTCAGTGACCACGGCGGCCACCAACTCCTGCGGCAGCGTGGCCGAGCCCACGGGCAGCCCCCGGACAAACCTGTGGCACAGCAAGGGCTCAGTTCTGTCCCCCGCAGCCCCCTGCCATCCCACCCCCAGTAAGAGATGGCACTGCCTTACTGGTCCCCGTTGGTGGCGGGGGGGAAGCTGCGCCTCACCACCTCCACAAACTCATCCACCGTGTCGGCCAGCGCGAAGATCACGGCGTTGGGGCCGGCGTCGAAGGTGTAGGCGACCTGTGGTGAGATCAGGGGGCACATGGGGACCTGGGGAGGGCCCACAGCACCACGGCACACACAGAGCCGCGGCTGGTACCTTGGTGCGCCCGTGGTGGGCGTTGTAGCGATGTGCCAGCGCGATGATGTGGCGCGAGAGGTCACTGAGGTAGAAGATGGGCGGGAAGGTGTCCAGGCAGGTGGCGTGGAACTGGTTGCTGTCCCTCATGGCCAGCTGGCCAAAGCCCTCGAAGTCCCGCTCCTGGATGTGCTGTATCATCTGGGCCAGGCGTTCTGGGACCACCACCTCTGCCCGGTGCTGCCACGGCACGGGGACAGTCACCCCAAGTTGGTGACACCCACGGCAGGTGGGTTGTGGTCACTCCAATTCAGTGACACCCATGGCAGGTGGGTCACAGCCACCTCAATGCAGTGTCACCTGCAGCAGGTGGGTAGTGGTCACCCCAATTCAGTGACACTCGTGACAGGCAGGTCACCATCACACCAATTCGGTGACACCCACAGTAGGTGCATCATGGTCACCCCAATCTGGTGACACCCACAGCACTGCAACTCTTTAGGTGTCACTCCACACCACTCCATTCCAAGGGAAAGGGGACCAGGTCCCTGCCCAGGCAGGATGAGGCCTGTCCCCCCATACCTTGAGCAAGGGGCTGGTCTCCACACTGGTCTGCATCCCTGCCGTGCTGGCCACCGGCTTCTTCTCCCCACTGACCTGGGGGGGACACGGATGGTGGGACACCCCCTGGGGTTGGGGTGCTCCCGAATCCCACCTCTCGGCGCTGGGTCCGATCACACACCATCCTACTGCTCACCACTAGCACGAGGACCCTGAGCTCCGGCCAGTGCGTCTCGGGGGCCACTTGGTGTGCCAGGCTGTCGGTGCCATCGGGCCGCTCCCCGCGCTGCCACTGCACAAAGCCCCCCCACATGCTGCGGCAGGCGCTGCCCGAGCCCCGCCGCGCCACCTCGGACAGCTCCTCCTCCACGCCATAGAGCCGGGCCAGGGCTGACACTGCGGGCACAGGCACAGGGCACACCCCTGTCACCCCTGCCACCCGCTCCTGCTGCCCTCCATCCCGTACAGCCACAGGCAGGGCACAGGTCGGAGGGGCAGACACCTCTGCCAGCCCTTCCTGCTGCCACATGAGGGGACAGGGTGAGAGGGGACGCCCCTGCCAGCGCCGTTCCCTGTCCCACACCCACCCAGGCAGGCGTAGCCGGCGGCAGACGAGGCCAGTCCCGCGGCTGTGGGGAAGTTGTTCTCGGAGGCGACGTGGACCTTGTAGGAGAGGAGGCTGCAGGTGGCCGAGTCCCCAGAGCCACCCCGGCGCTTGCGGGCCAGGCGCCGCACTGCGGGGACAGGGACAATGAGGGGGTGGCACTGGGGTTCCCCTGGCACCGGGGACAGTGGCCGTGAGGGGGTGGCACTGGGGGCACCTCCCCTGGCACCGGGGGGGCTCGGGGGTTACGCACCCTCCCGCAGGCAGGCCTGCACCCGCGGGTGCCCCACATCGGCCTCCGCCCCGTTCAGCCACAGCCGGTCCTCCGTGAAGTCCCGGCTGGCCGCGGCCGTGGTCGTGGTCTTGAGCTGTGGAGAGAGAGGGTGGGGGGCTCAGCACCCCTGGGCATGGGGGGCTCAGCACCCCTGGGCATGGGGGGCAGGAGGGGCCAAGCCTGACCTTGATCCCGAGCCTGAAGCTGAGCCTGAAGCTGAGCCAGACTCACCTGGTCCTGGTGCAGCGTCACACTCAGGGAGGAGTTGATGGGCAGGATGAGGTCGGTGTCTCGCTTGCCCCCTGTAAGAGAGCGTGGCATGGCATGACATGGAACAGCTTGGGATGGCATGGCACAGCTTGGAATGGCATGGAATGGCACGGCACGGCATGGAAAGCAGGGACACAGCACAGCATGGCATAGCACAGCTTGGCACGGCACAGCTGGACATGGCACAGCTGGACATGGCCCGGCCCGTCACGGCATCTCTGCCCCCCGCACCGCCCGACCCCTCCCCGCAGGGGCCAGGCCCGCGCCCTCCCCGCGCACTCACAGTACTTGATGACGGCGATGTTCACCGGGGCCGTGCAGGTGGCCATGGCGAGCGCCCGCTCCGCCGCCATCGCCGCCGCTCTCCGCCGGCCTCAGGCCCCGCCCCCGCGCCATGCACGTCACCCTCACCTGTGGCGCTTTCCCTCCTCGCCATTGGTCAGCACCGGAGGGCCCGGACCGCCGCGCCCAATGGCAGCGATCGTACCACGGCGAGGCCCCGCCCCCTGGGACGCTGGGAGGGGCCTGCAGGGGCGCCATATTCGAGTCGGGAATGGGGTTGCGCATGCGCAGGGGGTGCCGGTGTTCCCAGTGCCGCTCCCAGTGTTCCCAGTACCGCTCCCAGTTCCGCTCCCAGTGCTCCCCACACCGCTCTGCCTCCAGCACCGCACTGCTCCAGTGTTGCCCCAGTGCTCCCCGTGCCCTCGGTGACCCCAGCCCCGCCAAGGCACCACTTCTCCCAGTGACTCCAGCAGTGCCCCAGTGTCCCCAGTTGCCTCCAGTGTTCCCAGTAATACCCGTGCTCCCAGCCCCGCTGTAACCTCCACACCCCAGTGCTCCAAATATCCCCAGGACTCTGCTAGTGCTGCCAGAGCCTTCAGGGCCACCACGATCCCAGCGTCTCCAGTGCTCCTAGTGCCTTCCCAACTCCCAGTGCTCCCAGTATGCCCAGTACCAAAGCACACCAGTGCCTCTCCAGTGCTGCCAGCACCCCATCAGTGCTGCCAGCATCCATTCGGTGTTCCCACTCACCTTGCAATGGTCCCAGTAGCTCCAGAGCCTCCAGTGCTCCCACCCAGTGCTCCCAGTACAGCAGGGACTGGGAGCCACCCCCAAGCACACTGGGTGTTATCCCAGAGAGTGGGTGGGTGGCCTTTGAACTGGACACAGCTGGAAAGACAAGCCCTGAGTCTGGGGACAGAGCAGGATGGGGGGCAATCCTCCCCCCCCCAATCCTGCACCCCAAAAGAGCCCACACGTGGATGAAACTGCCTTTATTGAGAAAAATGGTTTGCTACAAATATGTCATCGAGTTAATTCTGCAAAAAACAGGACAGCTCGTTAAAAGTTCTGATTATGCAAAAAAGTGGTGGGTGACACACTGGTGGGCATGGCAGGATCCCTGGCATGGGGGGCTCCTGGCACAGAGGGATCCCTGGCATGGGGGGTTCCTGGCACAGAGGGATCCCTGGCATGGGGGGATCCACAGCACAGAGGGATCTCTGGCATAGGGGGATCCACAGCACAGAGGGATCCCTGGCATAGGGGGGGATCCACAGCACAGAGGTATCTCTGGCATGGGGGGATCCACAGCACAGAGGGATCTCTGGCACTGGGGGGCTCCTGGCACAGCCCAGCACGGCCAGATCTGACCCCTCACACCCAGGGCCTTAAAGTGCTTTACAAAAGCAGCTGTTGCTGTTCCTGCTCTGTCTCTGTGGAGAAAAAAAAAGGAAGGGAGCAAGGAAGGAAGGAGACCAAGGATAACAGTGCTATCCCAAAAGCAGGAAGCTCAGATGGAGGTTGCTCCAGGAACTGAGGATCCCAGCTGAGAATAGGACAGGGAAAGCCTCCTGGTTCCCTTTGGGAAGATGCCAGTGCTCTCCATCCCACCAGGAACATCCTCCAGGGTGGGCAGGTGCCAGCAATGCCGGGCAGGTAAGAGAAGATCCCATTGCTACTCCAACCCTTTCTGTGCCCTGCCAGGGTTTCTCCTTGTGGGGCTGCAGATCCCAAAAACATACAGTACTACTAAAATCAAAATAAAAAACAAGCAGGTATTGCTAGAGCAGAGCTGGAGCCAGGTCTTGGATAAGCCTTGGGAGTTCTCCGAGCAGGGGGACGCAGAGGGTTCCTCTCCCACCCCTCTTCCCTGCAAATCCTGCTGGAAGGCATCACAGTGGCTCTCAGGCACCACCCTCTCCCTCAGCTCCATCACTGGGAGCCTTGGGCTCATCCCATCACCAGTGCCATCTCCCTCCCACCCTCTCCCAGCCCTCCAGAGACAACTCCAGATAGGGCAGAGAGAAAGGGGATGCAGGGGATGGGTCACCAGGATGCTACGGAGCATCTCGGATCAACAGTGATCTATTCCCAGGGAAAGACTGGGAATGGGAGATGCCATCTCCTATTTCTGGGGGGATAAGCAGCTCAGTGTTCCAGCTGGGATCCTGCAAGGACAGACATCCCATGCACACACATCACCTGGACATAATCCAGCTGCTCCGTACCAGTGTGGCACAACAATCCTGCCTGCTCCCTCACAGGCACAGGAATTCTGAGGGAAGGGAATGACCCAGGAAGACCCAGGAGCAGCCCAGAATGACTCAGGAATAGCCCAGGAAGAGCCACAAAGGACCTGTGTGCACTTCCCACCACCCCGCAGAGTCCAACCCGCCGTTCCGGGATCCAGCTCCTGCCTCCCGCCCCATTCCAAATCCACATGCTCATTTGCTTGGGTTTTTTTCTGTTTAAAAATAAACTTTCTTAATAATGTTCCATAAAAATACTCTTGTCCCGGGTGACAGGTATTGCAGTGTGAAGAGGAACAGCTTCAGATCCCACTAGAAAACGTGGAAAAGGCTTCACGCCGGTTCGTGTAGAAAAATGCAAGGATTCAGTATCCCAAGAGCCGGTACAAAACGAGGAGGGGGTTTCCCTGGATGCCAGATGCCATCCCCAAGGGCTTCTCCAAATCCACTGTCCTCATGGGGAACGTGAGGGCAAGTCTCATCCCGGGATTCAGGTGAAGGAGGCAGCTCCTGCCTCCAGCACAGGGGTCAGGACAGCCCAACATCTCTAGAAAAATCCATCGAGAGTTTAAAAAAAGATGCTCCGTGCTGTTTTCCTCCTTTTTAAAAGGATGTGGATGATTCCAGTCTCAAATTAGGGTGGTTTGCATCAAATACATCAGTTTTAGGTACCTATTCGATTGCAACAGAGAGCAAGGACAAATAAGTGTGCCAAAAGCATCTGATAATAAATAGATCTGGACACAGGGATATGCTCCGAATACGGATATGAAATGCCTGACCAGGGACTGCTCCCAGCCCTTCAGTGCCAGCTCCTCCCTCCAGATGTCTCAGCTCAATCACCAGGACGCTGAGGAGACTCCACCTTCTGAAACCAGGTGGGATTTGCCCAGAGCAGAGGGCACAGAGGCAGCAGTGGGGCTCCAGGGGTGCCGACAGGATCCGTGGCTCCTGGAAGGCCGAGTGTGCAAAAGGAGCTGGGGCAGGGAGAGGGATCCCCCTCAGTTCTCGGAGAGGGACAGAGCCAGGGCCGCCTGCAACGCTGCCTCCTCATCGATGTTGTAATCCTAAAAATAAAACAGGATGCTCAGGAGAGCTGGCACAGCCAGGGCTCACCACCTCCATGGGGCCCTGCCTGCCCCTGGTCATGCCATGGAGGCTGTGGGACTCCACTCCTCTGGCACACAGATCTCAGGAATGCCACCCGAGCTCTTTGGGGTGTGCTTTGTGCCCACATCCCTCTCCTGCCTGGAATCCTACACATGGCAGCAAGAATGGAACATGCCACACAAGCTGAGGCCAAAGGGTGAAGCTTTCTAGCAAGGCCACGGTTTTTTCCAGCACTCTGGGTCGGGTTTACCCAACACACCAATTGCTCCTGAAGATTGGATATTCTTTTCCCTGACTTCTATCCAATAAAAGCAGGATGGGAACAAAACCTCCCCTGGGTCGCTGCAGCCAAGGCTGGGCCATCACACCCTCAACCCCACACAGGAGGGGGTCACAGACCCCCCATATGAAAGAGCCACACCCCTCAAACCCCAAGGCTGGGCTGTTCCCCTCCCCCTGCTCCTGAAACCTCAAAGAAAAGCCTTTTTGTGTTAAAATTCCTCAGGGGAAGAGTTTAATGGAACAATCTTTGTGGAGAGCAGGAACATCTCCCTCTCCTTTTGTGAGGACAACCAGCTCAGCACCCCCGGTGGGGTGGGTCTCACGGGTGGGGACACGTGTGCCACATGCCTCCCGTGGAGCCCAAAGGAGGATCTGTCCCCTTCCCAGTGAGATGGGCTGATCCCAGCACGGGAAGGGAAGGGCTGGTTTCCCCTCCCAGCACAGGGAGTGGGGCTCCCCTTTTTTTTTTGACTCACCACAAAGGTGTCGTAGGAGAACTTGTGCCTGTGGAGCAGGTGCTGGAGGAAGTTGGCACTCTTGTAGCTGGGATCCCCCCAGGGCATGGCTGAGCACACTGGGCACACCTGTAGGGACAGGGACACGGGAATGGTGACACCTGGACATGGATCCTCTGCCTTGACCTCCCTGAGAGTGAGTGTGCCCCCCACTTTCTGATAGAGGGTTATGGGCAGAGAATGTGCTAAACAGGGAGCCTCTAACAAAGCAGAGGGATTTAAACAAATGAAACCATCTGGAGACACATTTGGATTTCCAGAAGCTTCCCTGCACATCCCAGCTCGTCCTCATGCCCCAGCACCACTCACCACTTTGTTGGGGTCATTCCTGTGGTTTTCCATGCAGTGCTTCACCAGTTCCTGCTGGTCCAGGTTCCGGGCCCCGCAGTACGGACACACGAATGTGGAGCGGTTGGGAATGTTGCTACAGAGAGCAAAGACAAGCTCAGATCCCCCGGGAAGGGGCTGGATTGGTTCCTTCCAAACTAACCCAGCTGAGCTCTGTGAGAGCAAAAGTGAGCCCAGCCCCTTCCCACCCTGTGGGTCCTTCATCCCAACCCATGCTCCAAAACATGGAGCAGCACAAGGGCTGTGGGTGCCAGGAGGGAAAAGTGCTGATATTCCTCTCTATGACTGGCCAGGGAAAGGGAAAACACATGCTTGGATTTTTGGGGTGTGCAAGGAGGGACATGTTTCCCCACCCAAGGCACAGGAATACCTGGGAATAGGCTGGGATGTGGGGACAACTGGAACAAACTTGGGGCAGTTGGCCATCTGCTCCTGCACCTTGGCACAGGATGAGACGTGGGAGCGCATTTTGGCCAGGGTCACCTGGAGAAGAAGGACAAGAAACATTCCTGGGCGCTTTTCCCAGCTTTCCCCAGCCTGGAGTGCTCCAGAGAGTTATTGTGACCCAAGGGCAGGACGCAGCATTTGGCCTTGTTGACCCTCACTCCACTGGCCTCAGCCCATGGATCCAGCCTGTCCCAATCCCTCTGCAGAGCTTCCTGTCCTCCAGCAGATCCACATCCCTCCCTCATGTGGGGACCTGCTGAACAGGGAACCCCACACACCAAAGCAGGGACAGCCAGGAACTCCCCTCCCCTGGCACCACAGCCGTGGGATCAGGATCAGGATGGGGACTGGCAGCCTTTACCTTCTTACTGCAGCCTCTGCAGGGAGCCTTGTAGGACGAGAGCTGCTTCTCCACACTGGAAGCCTTCTCCACCTTTTTGGGATCGAAGGGCACGCGGCAGAGCGGGCACAGCGGGGATGGCACCTGCAGGCAGGGCTGCAGGCATTCCCCACAAAACCTGGGAGCACAGAGCGGGACTGAGCACCCCGGGAAGGAAAGTGGGATCCCAGCAGGGCACACCCACTCCCAGGGACTCCCAGCACTCCAAAACCCAGGGATCAGCAGCCCAACTGGGAAAACTGGGAGGTTGGGAGAGGGTGAAAGGAGGCCAAACCCCCAAGGAGCTCCCTGCACGTACAGATGATTCTGCTGCTCCGAGATTGGATTTGAAAGGAACCAAACAAAAATGTTGCTGGGTATCCAGGTCAGGCAGGGATGGAGTGAGCACATTAGAGCCCGGATCACTTCCTTCCAAGGTCCTTTTATCCCCAGGAGTGTGGCTGAGGAATCCAAATGGGGAGGAGGTGCAGGAAAGCACCGCCAGGCACAAGGCAAAGCAGTTCCATCCCCAGAATCCAATTATCCTGGCATTCATGACCCTTCCTACCCAGCTCCCATCATCAGGAACAGGGAATGAAACACCTCAAACCCTCTGCCACAGCAAGGGGAGTGGGCCTGAGGAGGATGGGGGGGATCAGGAGGGGATCAGGAATCATCTCCAGCCCCAAACAAGCTGGAGGTGAACGAGCAAGGCAGCGCTGGAGCTCCAAGCAAAGCCACAGCTCCCTTGGGGGTGTCCCCAGAATCAGACGGAAAAAGGGATCAAGGTGTCCCTGAAATGCTGGGGGAACAAGTGGACAAGAGTTTGGGATGTCCTGGGGATGGGAGCCAGGTCTGGGAGCAGAGGGAGCTCTGGATGGTTAATGGGACATCCAGCATTGGCTCCACACTGGGAGACACGGTGGGGCGGACAGAGGGAAGGATTTGGGATGGGTGGGATGGCAGTCTGGGGATGAGGGATGAGATGGGGGTCCTGGTATTTGACTGGGGGTGGGATGGGGGTCCTGGAACCAGATTTAGGGGGGGTGAGATGAGGATCCTGGGAT
>JAOXXN010000162.1:1578460-1598789 GCA_026770055.1 Myrmophylax atrothorax | reverse complement strand
CTGCCAGCAGGGGTGAGCATGTGGGCAGAGGGAATTCCAGCATTCCATACCCCCTCCAAGGCCACTCCAGTGGCACTGCTGAGTGTCCCTGTCCTTGTCCCTGTCCCCGTCCCTGTCCCCACAGGGCTGAGAAGAAAGCTGCCTATATCCCACTGCTGTGCTACAGCTGCCGCCTCACATTCAAGGAGCTGGTGAGGCTTTTGGGGTGCTCTGGGGTGGTTCTTGGTAGGGATGGGGGTCCCCAGCCTCACCCCCTGCTCTTGCAGGGTCCCCTGACCACGCTGCCGCCCTATGTACGTGCCGAGGCCCAGCGCAGGATCCACAGGTAAGGGGGGTGGGGGTCCCCTCTCCTCTGGCTCAGCCCCCAGTGCCATATCCATCCATCCAGTGTGTCTGTCCCTTGCAGTGCAGAGATGGAGCAGCAGAAACAGAACCAGAAGCTCAGCAAGAGATGAAGGGGTTTGGGACAGTGGGGGACACAGACCCACATACCTCTGTGGCATTGCCGGGGCAGGTGCCACCCCCACTGTTCCAGCCAGGGGCAGAGAGAGTCCCCATGCCCCATTTATTGGGGGCCAGGGTTGCTGGTACCCCCAGGGCAGCAGGTCCCTGGTCCCCCCATCCTCCCTGCCCCAGCTGCCTGTCAGCCAGGGAAGCCTCAAGTTTGTTTTATTCAATATCTGTATAAATAAACCATTTGAATTAATAAAAAACAAAAACAAACTCGAAGTTGCAAGTGTCTAAAGTCCAACTGGGGTTGCCAGACACCCCCCCAACTGGGGGGGCTATAACTCAGGACCCCCATCCCGGAGGTGGGGGGCTATTGCTTTTGAGTTCAACCTGGTTCTGGAACAGGGCTGGGGACAAGAAGGAAGAGGGCACAGGCTGGCTCCTGACCTCCCCATCCCCACCTGGCAGCCAGGGATGCCCAGCAGGTGGGGGGCCACCTCCTGTCTGCCTCCCTGTGAAGGCACAACGTGGTCTGTGCAGGTCAAACGGCTTCAAAACAACTTAAGAAAAACATCCAGAAAAACATCCTCCCTCAAAGCAAGCGGCCAGAACCCCACATCCCACTGCCTCCAGGGCAGGATGCGGCCCCAGCGCCGGGGGGCTGCTTAAGGCATTGGCGGTGATGCCCCTGTGAGGGGAGGGGACTGGAACCCCTTCCCCTTATTACTTCTCCCGTGTCCACTTGATCATGGTCTCGGGTGAGCGGTAGAGGAAGATGAGCTTGGCATAGAGCTCTTCCTCCAGCTCCAGCTCACCCGTCTCCCGCACCAGGAAGATGTCCTGGCACAGCTTCAGGATCCGATCCACGCACGGCAGCTCCTCGAACATGATAGAGTGGGAGATCTCACTGAAGAAGCCCCGCACGAACTTCCCGATGACCAGCACGATGGACACGTACAGCCCCATGACCCTGCAAGGGGGACACACATCCTGGATCCCTGGATCCCACCATCCCTTCCCTTCACACCCCACCACCCCCGTCCCCTCCACATACCCGTAGCCAGCCAGGAAGCCCAGGCTGGGGGGGCTGACTTTGTCGTTGAAGATGACCATGGGGAGGATGTTGCCCTCCTCGGGAGAGGCGTCTTTCAGCCGCAACACCCACCACTCCACAAAGTTGTCAGTCCCTTGGCCCCTGCGCTCCCGTCTCAGCTGCATCTCCACCTCCATGTAGCTGTCCTCACCTTCTAGGGGGGTTGAGACACCATCAGGGCACAGCACAGTGGCTGCTGTGCTATCAAGAATGACTTGTGGTGGGGTGACATGGTGGGATTCAAGTCCTCCCCATCTGCCAGGGAGTGACACTACCAGCCCACAGTGGCTGGTGGGGACCCATTGATGACATTTTGAGGGGCAGACATGGTGGGAGTCATATCCTCCCCATCTGCAGGGGGGTGGCACCCTCAGGGACCTGCTGGTGTGACCCCAGTACTGACTTTATTGGGAATGGAATGTGGTGGAACTCATGTTCTCCCCATCTGCAGGGGAGCTGGCACCATCAGGGACCAGCACGGCCACTAGTGGGCACCCAATGATGATTCTTTTTGAGCATGGGAACACTGGGACTCACTTCCTCCTCATCTTCAAAGGGGTGGCACCATCAGGGCACAGCATAGCAGCTGTTGTGCCCTCAGTGCTGATTCCTTTGCAGGTCCCATGGTGGGACGTACCTGGCAGGAGCTGATAGACAGGGTGAGCTTCAGCATCGCTGGGCGCCCGGATGTATTTGGGGAACAGATTGGGCACTACCCTGCAAGAAAGTGGGGTGGGGAGGGGGGTTACACCATCCTGGTGAGCACGGGGGTCTGGTGTCCCTCCCCTCAGGGGATACTCACACGGGGGCGTTCCTGGTGCCCTCCAGCAGCTGGGCCAGCTCCAGGCGCTCGGCCGTGCCAGGGTACAGGCTGGTGGTGTGCCTGTCAAAGCTGTGCTCCGCTGTGCCCCCCTTGCTCAGGTCCCTGTGGGCAGGAGAGGCTGAGTGCGTGCAGGGAGGGTGCAGGCAGGGCTGGACCCCCCTCACCACGCTGGCAGTACCTCTGGAAGGACCAGGTGAAGTGGAGGGTGATTTCGGAGGTGCCATTCAGCAGCTCCCGCCGCAACTGCTCTCGGCTGGGGGGGCTGATGCTCCACAGCGAGCCTGAGCTGCCCTCGATGCGAGCGGTCACGATGTCCTCGTAGCCATAGAGGCTGATGAACTGCATGGCCGTCTGCCACCGCGGGGGGGACAAGGCTCAGTCCCACCATGGGGACTCTGCCAGACCCTCCTGCCAAGCAACCAATGGGATGGAGCATGTGGGTTTGGGAATGGGGGGGGGATTTACCGGATTCTCCTCAAAAAGCCGGCTAAGCTCTTCATAGTCCTGGGGGGTGAAGGGTTGGATGGATGGCTGCTGGACACTCATGGTGAACAGTGGCTGAGGGGGAAAGGGGGCCATCAGCAGGGCAGGAGACCCCAGAGTCCCATCAGGAGACTCCCAGCACCCACCGCCCGCATCCTCACCTCGTACCCCCCCAGCTTGACGGTGACGGTGACGTCAATGGGGTGGTTGACAACGCCCACCACGGAGCGCACCAGAGACATGAACAGCAATGGGAACCAGATGATGCACACGAGGAAGAGGATGATGAGGCCCCCCATGCCATACTTCACAATCTTCTTCTTCTTCTGCCCCTTGGGCTGGGGGTATTTCTGGGATGCAGGGAGAAAGCACATGTTGTTGGGTGCACTCAGGGGGGCCCCGAGCAGCAAGGGGCTTAGTGGGAGGGCCCTTCCTGGCGTAAGGGGGCTGTACCTTCTCAGTCTCACGGCTGCACTTGATGATGAAGATGTTGGCATAGATATCCTCCACACACATCCAGTTGGAGAGGGACAGCGTGGTGTCTGTCCAGACCCAGTCCATGACAGCCCGCAGCTCCACCAGGAATGGCACAAGGCGAAATCTGGGGGGCACACAGGGAGACGAGGGTGGTATGGCACCCCTAGGGTGCCCGGGGGTCCACGTGGCCCCATGCCATACCCCTGGAAGAGGAAGAGGTTGAGGTAGTTGTATTTCTTGGTGAGGAAGTTGCCCAGGATGCGGGTGGGGTAACCGCAGCGGATCTGGTAGGCCGACAGCACAAAGTAGATGCACTTCACGAAGTACCAAAGCTGAGCCACCATGTTGAGGTTGAACAACCTGTCAGAGGGACGTGTCACCCCTCAGCCACCTGCCCGGCCAGCCTGGGCCTGTGACACAAAGGTGCCACTCAAGGACCATGCCATGCCGTGGTAGGGCATCCTTAGGAGATGCTCAGTACCTCTCAGTGACGGCCGGCACGATAAAGAACATCCAGATGTGGATGCCAAAGACGAGGATGACCTGGAAGATGAGCTTGCCCAGCACGGTCTTGCGAAGGTAGAGCGCGCGGTCGACGATCATGGTGCTGAACTGGAAGAGCAGCATGACCAGGAAAGCCTGTGGCACTTGGTTTTCTGACAGTGAGGAGGTGATGTCGGTGGCCGCCGTGTGTTTCTGGGATGCAGGAGAAGTCAGCATAGGGTCAGGCCTCACCCTGCAGTGAGGGCTGGCTGGTCAGTGCCCTGCAGGACCCCTCTGCTCACCCCAAAGGCCCAGAAGCCGAAGACAATGATGATGAAGTCGACCACGTCAACCAGGAACATGATGGCGTAGACGTCGGTGGCTGCGCGGTTCTCGGTGTGCAGAATGTCCCTGAAGAACTTGCGCACCGGCCGGTATATGCCCTGTGCTCTGCAGGGGACAGAGGGGACAGGGCACACAGGGGACAGGTGACAGCGGCTGCACTCCACATCCATGCCCCACCCCAACCAGCACTGCTGGCACTCACGTGGTGACGAAGAAGTGCATGACCCACAATGCAAATGCCTTTGTCTTCGTCTGAGCGTGGGTCTCTTCTGCCTCTCCTGTCTTCTGCCAATCTGATGGAAGTGAGGCTAAGCACACAGAACAGTTTGGGTCCAGCAGGGTCACACCTTGGTGGCGCCAGTCTTGCCACCTTTGTGAGGGCTGGGCACTGGTGCACTCTTCCTCTGATGCTTTCCTCCCCAGAATCGTCTTCCTCCTGAAGCGGAGCGTCATGGCCTCGCTTCCCTCTTCCTGCCCCATGGCCTTGCTTCCCTCTTCCTGCCCCGTGGCATCACGCTCCAACTCTGAGTCTGGCTCTTCTGGAGCCTCCATCCCTTCCTCAGACTCCACCGGCGGTGAGGGTGCTGCTTCCTCCCGCTTCTCCTCTTCCTCATCCTCTGCCCACTTCACCTCTGTCTTCTTGGATAAGGTTTCCTCCTCCTGATCCCACAACCCGTAGGTCTGTGGAGGCACATGGTCAGGGGGATGGGGGTCCTGACATCTCCCAGCCCTATGCACCTCAGTCCCCACCTGCAGCATCAATTCCCAACAAGCAATGGAGGGAATCCACAGCAGAGCCATCAAGCACCCACTGGGTTCTCTCCAGAGCCCCCAGAAGCACCTCCAGCTCCCCCAAAATGCCCACCCAGGCACTGCTCATGCCCCAGGGCTCACCCGCAGCTGGGAACGATGGAAGAAGAGGACCAGGAGCTGCAGGAGGTCATACTTGAGGTAGCTGGCACTCTTCTCCAAGCCCAGGATGCGAGGTGGGAAGAAGGGTTTGCCCTCGTTGCGCACGAGAGTGGCGTAGCTGTTCCAGGGGAAAAACCCAAACTGGAAGAGGTATTTCACCACCACCATCACCTGTGGAGTCGCTGGGGTCAGTGGGTGGCAGCGGGGGGCTGGGTGGCATCATCCCCTCTCTGGCCACCCTCTGCCCACCTCAGTGAAAATGATGGCAGTCATCCAGAAGCGCTTGGTGGGCCGGGGGATGGAGAGCATGGCCCAGAGGAAGATGAGGATGGGCAGGAAGAGGGAGATGACAGAGGCAGTCACTATGTTGTTGAGGATGATGACGAAGTAGCAGACCAGCTCAGAGTGGGCGGTCGCACAGCGGTACGCGGCCAGCAGCAGCTTCAGGAACCGGTTGTGGGAGTGATAGAATTGCTCTGACTGTTTCAGCTCCCTGATGCTTGCCTTCCTGTGGGGTGAGGGGACGGGCTGAGCCACCCCTGCCGCCCCCCAGCCCCATACCCATTGTCCCCACATCCCTGTACCTGATCAGGAGGAGCTCGCTGGCCGTCAGCCTGCGGGTCTGGAGCACGGTCAGGTGCTGCCGAGAACCAGGCCTGTCCTCCTGGGACTGCAAGGACATCACCTCCTCCTGGTTGCCCTCGGGGGAGGTGAGCTCCCCTGGCTGTGGCACTGCCAGCTGCACGCTCGAGGGGGATCTCTGCACCTGCCTGGAAGCAGCACCATTTAGGGAGTCTCCAGTCAAAGAGCTGCGTGGGCTCAGCTCCTCCAGGGGCTGCTCCGGGTGCTCCGGCTGGGGCTCCTCCGGGTGCTCCTCTGGTGGCCCCTCAGGCTGCTCCTCTGACTCCTCCACATAGATTTCGTTTGGGAACGCCTTCTCCATCTTCCCTCCCTGCAGTGGGCACGCAGGGGGTCAGTGCCAGCGTGGGGCTGCCATCCCCACCGGTGCCCCAGTATCTCCCCGGGCTCACCGCAGCCAGTCGGTGAGCAATGATGTATCTCTCGACGTAGAGGATGTTGAACATGTCCATGTACTCCTGGGTATGGTCCTCCATCCACTGGGTCAGCCCGTCCACCACGGCCTGGAACAGCAGCCACAGGAACCGCAGCGTGTTCAGCGCCCGATGCAACGCGTTGCCCGGCTCTGCCAGGGCAAAAAGAGGGGTGGGGAGTCACTTGGTGCCCACTCAGACCACCCCAGCATCCCCCTGCTCTGCAGCCCTGCTGCCCACCTCCAGACAGAGTACTAGAAGCTGCCATGGTCACTTCCTCCTGGTATTCAGTCTCGTCAGATTCGTCCAACTCTCCCGCTCTCCCTTCGTAGTCCTCTGCAAGGGTCAGACCCCCAGGGAAAGGGTAGCAGCAACTCAGCAGAGGATGGACATAATTTTTGGGGCTCTCCCATTCATCATCCCACTCCTTCTTCCCCACATCCACTTCAAAAACGAGTGCAGGCAACCAAAGAAGCTGCACAGCTTGTGCTCAATCCCACCAGAGTCCACACACACACTGAGAGCCCCACTGCCAGGACAACCAGCAGCCACCAGGCAAGGCTGTGTCCCCTCCTGATGCCCCAGCCCTATTTTGGGGTGTCAGACCCACCTTCAGAATCCTCAGCATGGGGTTGCTGCCGTTGTGCCTGCCGGAGCACCGTCCTGGTGTTGGTCACCCAGGCCTGGTGGATGAGCTGGAGGAAGGATAGAGGCCATCAGCACCCTGTGGGCGCTGCCAGCACCCCCAGCCCCACTGCAGCCCCCAGCCCTACCCACCTGGAAGGGGCCATGCCTCCCTGTCTGCAGCTCCTCTGGCACCTCCTCTTCCTCCTCCTCCTCCTCACTGTCTGACTCGAAGAGGTAGTATTCCCCGGAATGCAGCACTGCCAGGGTGGCACAGAGTGTCACGGCATGGCTGTGTCATGGCAGGGATGGCACGGCACAGCCGGTGCCCAGGCTGGCCCTGCTGCCACGTCCCAGGGCTCTCTGCCTGGCACTGTGCCGAGGGCACCCCTGTGGTGGACCCCAAGTGGGGACATCACCGACTCAACTGCCATGTCCCCACAGTGGGACCCCTCTGTCACCAGCCTTCGGAGGTGACCCCAAACCCAGCCTGGCACTCCCAGTCCAACACCTCGTTAGTACCAGGGAGCAGGAGCCGTGGTTAAGGGGACACGCACGGGGACAGGGGACATGCAGGGTGTCACCTTGCCCAAAGCACTGCCACCAACATTCCCCAACAGGTGTTAGTGGTCCCGGCAGGGGGACCTCACCGAGGTTATGGCCCCGTTACGGCCCTGTGCCAGGGCAGTACCTCCGGCGTGGTCTAACCCTGGCCGCCACCACCGCTCCCTCTGCCAGGACAGGTCCATTGGGCCACGGGGTGCTGTGGGATGCCAGATGGAGGGCTGAGAATGGCCACACTCGGTGCACCCACCCCGGGCGTGGGGGGGAGCCAGGGGTAGGGAGAGAATCACCACAATGCTCCATGGGGCTCCACCAGGATGGGCATCAGCGATGGGTTGCAGTCCCCCTGTGTGCCCAGAAAGGGGTTGGGGACACAAGAGGGACTCTCTGGCTCTCACCTGTCCCAGCCTCATCCTGCCCCTGCTCTGTGCTGCGGTGCAGCATCTCCTGCCGGTATTTATCCTGCTTGGCTCGGATCCGCTCCATCCTGGAGGCAGAGGATGCTGTGGAGCCCGTACCCCAAAGCCCCCAGGGGCACCACCACATATACACAAGTGCCCCAAAGTGCTGGTGGCTTCAGGGAGGGGAGTCCCAGTGTCCCCCACAACCCACTCACTGCCGCTTCAGCTGAGCCAGCGACCTCTTCTCAGCTTTCTGGTGAGCCTGCAGGTTCTTCAGGATGCTGGCCTGGTACAGCACGACACCCCTGTGGGGACAGGGATGATGGGAGGCTCAGGGGCAAACCCTGACACCTGCAGGGACCCTCTGGGACCCCAATCCCACCTGGAAGGCTGCAGGTTAGAGGCTCTGAGGTCCCACAGGACGTGCACATAGTAGGTGCTGAGGAAGATGCGGCGTTGGAGCAGGAGGAAGAAGAAACAGATGCTGTCCAAGATGATTCCCGCCTCCTCCACGGGCAGTGAGCAGTCATGGTCTTTGCCCATCTCCTTGGCTGGCAGGCAAAGGTGCAGGCAGATCAGGCAGCAGCCCAAACCTGCACCCCCAAGGCCATCAGACCCCCCAGACCAGCAGCTCACGGTCATAGTAGCCTGTGACGGTGCAGACGAGGCTGAAGAGCTGGATCACCCAGCAGAAGTTGTCCTGCATCTGCTGCACAAAGACGCAGGAGAGGAGCTGTGGAGAGAGAGGGCCCACACGGGGTCTGTCACCACCTGTCCCTTCCCCAGAGAACACTCAGGGTGATCCTTGAGGAGCCCATGGCAGGGACAACGACTCACCGATAGCATATTTTTGGAGATGATGACAGTGATGTTGTAGAGGATGAGGCAGTCCCAGATCACCAGGCGGGGGCGGGTCGGCTTGCACAGGATGCTCATGCCGAAGAGGAGGAGGTAGAAGCAGGCCAGCAGGTAGCCAAGGCCGAAGAGGCTATTGCGGTTGGACCCGGTGATGAAGATCATCACCAGCACGAGCCGGAAGAGGTGGCGGAAGATGAACACCTTCACCATGTCCAGGTAGGACCTGCGGGATGGGGCACTCAGAGCAAGGCCTCTGTGCCCCCCATGCTCCAGCCATGGTGGAGTCCTGTCCCAGCACTGGGGTGGGGGCTCCCGGGCCACAAAGGGCTCCCAACCTCATCCTAGGGGATCCCAGCACAGCAGCTCCCACCGCCTGAAAGTCCCATCCTGTCCATACACCAAAGGGTCCCATCCCAGGGGAGTGTCCCATCCTGAGTGGGGTTTCATCCTGTCCATACCCCAAAGGGTCCCATCCCAGGGGAGTGTCCCATCCTAAGGGTGTCCTATATTGTCTATACCCAGGGAGTCCCATCTCAGGGGAGGTGCCATCCTGAAGATACCCCAAGGGGTCTCATTCTGGTGGGAGAGGTTCCCATTCAAAGGTGAGGTCCCATCATGTCCTTACCCCAAGGGGTCTTATCCCAGAGAGGTTCCATCCTACCTATATCCCAAGGCATCCCATCCCAGGAGAGGTGCCATCCAAGGGTGGAATCCCCTCCTGTCTATACTCCAAGGGGTCCCATCCTAGGGTGGGTTCTCCTTTCCAGCCCATGGGGGATCCCATGCCGAGGTGTCCCAGCCCGAGCTGGGGTGCTGTGCCGCGGGCACCCACCGGCAGTGCAGGAAGTTGGATTCGGAGTCGTAGGGGTCGTTCTCGCGGTCGAAGCGCTCGTCGTTGTCACCCGCCGCTGCCCGCCACACCTCGGAGCGCTCGGCCTCGAACACGCGCCATTGCTGCGCCGCACACAGCAGCAGCACGAAGTCGTCTGCGGGCATGTTATGGGTTTAGCCATATGCGTTTTGCCAGCTCAACCCAAGACAGGGCACACGGCTCAGCCCAGGGGCTCCCCAGAGTGCTGGCACCCACCAGCCCCTTCCCAAAGAATGGGGCACCCCAGGCTTTTCCTCAACAGGATTCAGGGTTCTTTCCCCCATGGGGGTGGGGTTTTCCTCATGCTCTGCCTCCTCTGGGGTGTGGCTTTAATTAAGCTCCTCCCAAAGGAGGGTGGAGCTCTGCAGGCCCCTCCTCCCATAAAGAGGGTGGGAGTCCAACAAGCCCCCCACCAAAAGGGGTATGGATCTCCCATAGCCCCTCCCCAGTGGAGGTGGGTACTGCTTAAGCCCCACCTCCAAGGGGGCAGATTCTTAAAATGCCTCCCACTCTTCCTTCCTGTTCTTCCCCCTCCTGGAAGCAGGATGGGACCCCCACAGTCGCTGGGCGTGCTCCAGGGGCACTTAAGTGCCATGGGCTTCAGTAGGGGTACAGGGCACCCTGTGGGCAAGGGATTCCCAAAGGCTGAGAGGATACTCACTGATGAGGTTGGTGGATTTGGGGGGCGTAAAGAAGTCAGGCAGGTAGAGCCACTTGATGAGTGCCGAGTTCATGGGGACACTCCATCGCCACGGATAGTCTGGGGGGCCACAGGAATGCTCAGTGCCAGCCCCTCCTGCAGCCCCTTCCCAGGCTGCCCACACATGGACCACCACCTCCCTGAGCCCAGGAGAGGCCCCCTGTGCCCCTTACCCACGCAGAGGGCAGGTGGCATGCCCACGCACAGCAGGTACTGGTAGAGGAAGAAGATGACGAGGAAGAGGCAGTACTTGGGCCAGAGGCGGGCGATGGCCGCCCGGCGCCGCAGTGTCATCATGGCCACGAGCCAGCAGCCATGCAGGATCGCCAGGAAGTTCATCCGCTGCCCGATCAGAGTCACCATCATCATGAAGCAGACCTGGGGTGCAGGGGGGTGCAGGGGCTCAGCACTGGGGTGCTGCAAGCAGTGGGACCCCTCCCACAGTGCCCTGCTCCCACCTCCAAGCCAAACTTGTAGTAGAAGTAGTTGATTAAGTATTTGGCACACTTGATGAGGTCACGGTCAACGTCCCTGCGGAAGACATTCTTGAAGATGGTCTCAGTGATGGGGGCCACCTCCTGGTACTGTGTGCGGTGGTACTGCTGGCGCCGGTACACCACCGCCTCAAACACCAGCAGCAGCAGCACCTGGAGGTGGTTCTGGGGGAAGAGGGGATTCTCAGGACCACGGCATGTCCTCCAGACTGGTCCATGTAAAGGGGATGCTTGGCACCATGGCATGAAGCCAGGCACCCCCCTGGTGGTCCTCACAGAGGGGATGCTCAGGACCATGGCATCACACCGAACATCCCTCCAGGTGACCCCTATAGAAGGGATACTCAAGACCATGGCATGCCACCAAGCATCCCCCTAGGTGTTGCCCAAAATGTCCTTGTGCCCACCTTGACATATCCCAGGTTGGAGAACCCCTTCCGGACACCAAACCAGTTGGCAGGATCCACAGGGCCACGGTACAGTACGGATTTCTCAATCTCCTCTGGGCTCAGATTGGTGGCATTGAGCAGCGGCTGCAAATGGGAGCACCCCAAGTGTCAGACCCCTCCTCCAGCCAGGGAACCCCCCGTGCTGCCACAAGCGCCCCAAGAACCAGCACCCCCAGGCACCTGGGTGCAGTTGCTGGCGTACTCGTGGGGCTTGACGATCTCGAGCTGGTAGAGCATCTTGCAGACGATGATGATGCAGGTCCAGATGGTGGAGAGGCACGAGGCCATGTGGCGGAAGCGGCAGTAGGGCGTGGCGAGGGTCCACAGCAGCACCAGCATGAAGTTCATCACCGAGACCTGGGGCAGCGGCTGTGTCAGCACCCCAGGGTGCCCAGCTGAGCCCCTCAACCCAGCACCCCAAGTGGTACCTCCTCCAGGGCCACCCAGACAGCATAAAGAGCCACCAGTTTGAGGATGTGGAGCTCCAGCACACGCCTCACAAAGACCTCCACATGGGTCAGCGTGTTCGCGAAGGTCCGGCCCAACACAACCAGGCGCTCCAGAACCAGATTCCATTTGTTGGTCTCTGTGGGGACACGGACCCTCATGGGCACCCCCAAAGCCACTCTGGCCCAGAGGACACACCAACCCATCTCCACAATCTCCCACACTTGGATGACACCCCAATCCACTCCTGCACCCCCCAACCCATTCCTGGCTGAGAGGGTATCCCAATCTACCCCTGTATCCTTCCAGGCTTGAAGGAGACTCCAACCCATTCCCTCCTAGTCCCTTCCTAACTTAGAGGATGCTCCAATCCATTCCCACATCCCTCCCAGCCTCTTTCTGTCTCAGAGGACACCTCAGTCTATCCCCATACTCTGCAAGCTTTTACCTGCCTTGGAGGACTCCTCAGTCCATCTCTGTACACTCCCACACTTGGATGTCATCCCAAATCCATCTCCCCACCCTCCCAGCTTCTTCCTCACTTAGAGGACACCCCATCCCACCCTGTCCCCCATCCCTGCCCTGTACCCAGTGACTCGCTGGATATGCTGGTCCCAGTGTCCTCGGAAGCAGCCGCATCCCGAGCCAGTCGGCTCCCCTGCAGCCTGTGGGAAGGAAGGCTCAGAGCAGAGACAGGGGGCTTGGGGTGCAGGGGTGGTCACCTGGCACAGAGTCCTACCTAGGGATGGAGAAGAGTGATGGACTGGGTATGTAGGCATACTCCAGGTCAGTGATGTACATGAAGGTGTCGTGGAAGTAATGGAGCTGGAGGATGCAGGCCAGGAGGAAGAAGCCCAGGATGATGATGTTGTAGAAGAGCTCAGAGACACTGTACTGCTCCAAGCCCATGTCACTCAGCCTGGGTGGGGAAGGGAGGGTCAATGTGGGGCCTCATCCATCCCATCCTGCACAGGCATTGAGCCTCCATGTCAGGGCTCAACTCCAGCCTGCCCGTGCCTGTTTCCCCATGTGCAATCCATCCCTTGGCCATGTCCTGGTGCCTCCACAGGGCTGGTGACAGCAGGGACTGCATGGCGGGTCAGGGACACTCACTGTTGAGTAGTGAGGCCTGTCAGGTTCCTCCAGTACATGGGGAATTCCTCGAACTGGAAGGTGTACTTGGCAATGAGCACCACCATGGTATATGCCACTACCAGCCACCAGAAGCCCTTCAGCACCTTGCGCCACAGGCTGTAGTACACCTGAGGGGACAGGGACATCAGTGGTGTCACCCTGGGGATGGTCATGGGCCCCCAGGGGTCGCCAGCCCCCCTACCTGGAAGAGGATGAGGCAGAGGAGGAAGAGAAGCATGTAGATAATCTTGTAGACGACAAGGCGGCCATAGAAGCTCACTACGATGAACATGCCGCCACAGACACAGATCCAGAACTTGGCAAAGAAATTCATCAGCACCTCCCCCAGCTTGCTCAGCAGTTCCCGCGTGTGGCTGGTATCTGCAGGACACGGAAGGGGCTGCAGGAGGCGGGTGGGGGGCACCCACGTCCCCCCCAACACCCACAGATGCCCAGCCTGGCACGGCATCCCTCCGTGGGGTGACACCAGGAGCCCTCACCTGACTCCGTGACAGACACCCTCAGGAGCCGGGTGGGAAAGGGTGTCTTCTGTAGCACCTTCTCCTTAACGAACTGCCGCAGCAGGGGCCAGAAGGCGAGCATGAGCAGGAGCTGCAGGGACAGGTGGTGAGCAGGGACAGCCAGGCGTTGGCAGGGACAGGGACCGGGGACAGCGCCGTGCTTACCTTCGCCCCCAGGGCCAAGCAGGGGATTTCGTGGTGCACCAGCCCCAGGTTTTCGAGGCTCATGAAGCCAGCATGGGTGGGCAGCTCATCGACCAGCTCCATGGACCACACATAGTCCAGGCCACATAGAGCGATGCAGTAGAGGAGGAGGAAGGGTGCGCAGAGTATGGCAAAGTTCCGACGGTTCCGCACCATCCAGATGAGGCACGACCACAGCAGCAGCACGAAGGTCAGCCAGCTGTGGTAGGTGATGCTCCACACCTGCAGGCAGCAAGGATGCAGGCTCGGCCCAGGAGGTGGTCCCCATGTCTCTGTCCCCTCCCCATATCCATGTCCCTTCCCCATGTCCATGTCCCCTCCCGGCTCGTTACCAGCATGGAGATGAGGGCACAGATGTAGCTCTGATTCATGATGATGACAGTGAGGCCATGCAGGGGCAGCCACTCCGTAGGACGCCTCCTGCCTGGCAAGCGGAGGGGGACAGTGAGGGACCCCTGGCTGCAGGCAGAGTTTGGGGAGGGGGAGGTGGTCAGGTCAGGCTTACGTTGGGTGTTCAAGACGTGGACGGTGCAGTTCTCAGTGCGGACGCTCGGCTTCTCAGTGCTGGAGGACAGCATGGGCTGGGGGGCAGAGAGGGCTCAGAGCCCACCCTGGAACCCTCAGAGCACCTCGTGCCCAGTCCCCACCAGCTTGGGCATTGCTTGAGGGGCACAGCCCCCCAAACCCACCTTGGTGTCCTCAGACACACCGCTCGTGTACTCAGCAACACCACTAGTGCTCTCAGTCACGCCACTGGTGTCCTCAACCACGGCACTAGTGCCCTCAGCAACACCATCAGTGTCCTCAGCCACACCGTCAGTTTCCCTGGGCCATTTCTCCATCTCCATCTGTGTCCCCACCGGCAGCTCTGGACACACCATGGTTCTCTGCGAGGGGCAGGAGCCAGCTCAGGACACCCCACTCCACCACCAGGGAGCAGGATTATGCCCCCTCCCCCTGTCAAGGCACCACACAAGGGTGCCCTCACACACTGTCCCCCACCTCCCCTCTGATGCCAGGGCTGGAGCAGTCACAGCAGGGCACACTGGGCATCATCGGCATCACAGGCACAGGGTCCAGCTCACCTTGTTGTACCGCCAGCGCAGCTTCACCAGTGTGCCCACGGTGTAGCAGAGCAGGAGCAGGACACCAGGGCTGGCATAGACAGGCCAGTGGTGGCTGGTGTTGAGCTCCAGGGTGTTGGGATGGGAGCAGTTGTGGTACAGGATGATGTCCTTGAAGCCGAACACTCTGTGGGGATAAAGAAGGTGGCATTAATCCCCACCACGATCAGGGCTCTGTGCCAGCATTGGCATAGCACAGGGCTCAACTGGGGTGGCACAGGGGCCCACGGCACAGCTTCCTCCCTGTGGACTCACCGTGCCCAGGTGGTGTTGGGAGGGAAGACCCCCTGGACAAAGGGTGTCTGGTAGGCATAGAGGCAGAGGATGTGGATAGAGGTGTAGATCCCGATGAGGACGAAGAGGATGTTGAAGGCCTGGTGGCTGGTGCGGAGATGACAGGCCCACCACAGGCACAGCCCCAAGAAGAACAGGTAGTAGATGCTGGAGGAGGCGGAGGGCAGAGTGATCCCTGGGGAGCAGCGCCCCATGGGCAGTCAGTGCATAGCCCAGCAACCCCCTGGACTGAGCAGCATCCCACTGGACTGAGCACCCACGCACCCTGGACCAAGCATCTCCTCCCTCCTTGACTGAACATCCTCTCCCCTCAGACCAAGCACCGCAACCCCCTTGCACTGAGTGCCTCCATTTTAGACTAAGCATCCCTTCCCCTGGACCAAGCATCCTTCCCCCAGACCAAGCATCCCACCTCAGACAAAGTTCTCCCTGGACTGAGCATCTTCCCCACCTTGCACAAGCATCCCCCACTTAGAGTGAGAATCCACCCCAGCAGCACATCCACAGATCCTCCCTACCTTCCCACGTGCACTCCCCATTCTGTACCCACCTGCCAAGGCCAGCATCAGGTTGGCCAGTCCCTTCCCAGCCTGCCAGAGCAGCCAGTGAACCTTCAGCCACAGCTGGTTCAGCGGCTGGACCGCATGGGCCGCGCATCTGTGCTGCCTCACATTCGCTGTCCTCTGCGAGACGAGGGTGGTGTGAGCTCCATGACCTGATTCCAGGCAGCCCTTGGCCCTGCCTCAGTTTCCCCACTCACAGGAGGGCAGGGGTGGCCGGGAGGGCGGGCACAGTGCCCAGCACCTGGCCGTGTTTATCTCATCAGCCGCCTGGAAAGCGCCTCCAAAGGGCGGCTGTTTTTCTTGGCACCAGGACATGGGTTCCCAGCACTGAGCTTTTTTCCAGGCTGCCTCCCGTGCTGGCCAGAGGCTCACGGCAAAGGCATCCGGCCTCCAGTTACAGCCCAGCACAGCCAGGACCAGGCACTGCAGCCTGGAGCACTGGGAGCACCCCAGAATGGGGCTGAGCACCCCAGAATGGGGCTGAGCACCCCGAGGGGGTGTCTGCTGGGCTGGGGGGGCTACGGGGGTTGTGTCCACCTGGGTGACCCTACTGCCATGAGCGCAGGTTTCCTGGTGACCTGCTGGCACTGGCAGGCAGGGCTGGCACAGCAGAGCACCCAGCCCTGCACCAGCGAGCTCAAGCTGGGTGCCAGCACCCCATAAATGCCTGTCCCACTGCCCGGCTGCTTTCCAGGATCCCTATGGCAACACCGGAGCAAACACGGGCACTCCTCCCTTGGCTGAGTCACCCCAGCTCTCACCAGGTGCTGTGATGACCGAGCCTTCCACCATGGCCAAACCTGCCCCAAACTGGGTCCCCACCCACCAGGGACAGCCCCTTGCCAGGCCCCTGTGTCCCAGGCTGTGCCAAAGGAAGGGACGGTGAGCAGCCCCTGTGCCCTGGGGAGGGGACAGGGAACTGGGAGCAGCCACAGGGAGGCTGGTGAGAGCCAGTGGGATGTGGATGGTGGGATGTCCCAGTGGCACTGGGGTTGGCTCTCACCCGCTCATAGAAGCTCATGAACTCTGGATGCTCACTGCAGGAGGCAGGGCTGGTCTTGGGGATGAGGTGGCACAGGCACAAGGAGATGATTGAGATCAGCAGGATGCCAATGTCGGGTGCCACGAGACGAACCACATTGGGAATGTCACTCAAATCCAGCCTGGCAGGGAGAGTGGGGCAGAGGAGGGCTCAGGGGTGGCCCCCCCTCCACTGCCAGCCTCCAGCCCCACACTGCCAGGGTACCCTTACCTGGTGACCCCAATGTGCCGAGAAAGAACCTCCCAGAAGCTGCCTGCAGGGAAGAAAGGGGACACTGAGTTGGGCAGACCCCATGTGGGTGGGCTCCAAGTCCACCCAGAGCACCCATCCCATGGGGAAAACACCTCACATCCATGGGGGTGCAGGATCAGTGCGGTGGGCACACAGCAGGCACCCTGACATGGCACAGGATGTGCCCAGAGCTGGGCATGTGGATGGGTCCCTGTAGAGCTTCATCAGCTCTTGAGCACCCAGCAGGATGGGGTCCCTTATGCCAGTTCGAGAGTCCACCCCAGGGCACCATGGGGAGCAGAAGTTTGGGTGGGTAAGGGTGGGCATGGGCACCCCTGTACTCACAGCTGTGCCCCAGCACCTGATCCACAGTGGGAATCGTGTACAGGCTTATCTGGAAAACCACGTGGGCGAGGACGAAGAGGCCGCTGCTCGCCAGCAGACACTTGAGGAGGCATCCGGTATGACCTGCGAGACACGGGCAGCTTGTCACCCATTGCCCGAGGTGGCCCTGGGGACAGCAGTATCCCCAGTGGGCACCCAGCACCCTGGGGAAGAGCTGGTAAGTGTGTAGTGTGCCCAGAGACGCCAGGGGTCTGCTCCAGGGACAGGGTCCCGTCAGGGCTTTGCCCACCTCACCGTGCAGCCAGCAGAGCCCAGGAGCACCCTGAGAGCACTACTGGGGAAACTGAGGCAGGGGGTGGTGCAGGGTGCCAAAGCCTAGGGCCACCCTCCCGCCCCGTCCCAGCAGCAGCCAGCTGGCACCGGGCACTTCCCAGGCCCCGCCGTCCAGGGACCATACTGGGCTGCAGTCAGCACCCCTGTCCCTGGTGGAATGTCCTGCTCCAGGGGGTCCCCCACACTCTGAGTCCCGTCAGCCCTTCCACCCACTGCAGCCGTGCCCCCATCGCCCCCAGTTCCCTGGGCCACGTGCCCATTTTCCTGGCCGTGGGCAGGCAATGAGCCCACCACAGCTGTCAGCTGGCCAGGGGCTGCTTTCCCTTTGCCTGGTTTTTCCTGTAAATCCAGGCGAAGGCTCTTGGCAGCGCCGCGATCCGGGGCCGTGCGAGTCCATGAAATATTCAGAGGGCAAAGCTTTTTAGCTGTGGCCGTGCCAGGCTCTGGGGGCTGGTGTTAGAGCCTGGTACAGCAGGGCTACGGGCACCCAGTGCCCACCTGCACCTGTGTGGGTGACCCCCTGTGCCCACCACAACACGCCCCTGTCCCTGGGCAGGGTGGAGGGTGCTGCTTGTGGTGTACCCACCCGGCAGGCACTGCCCAGCCCTGAGGTTTTTGGTTAATAAGGCTCCAAACTGGCCATGTCAGGAGGGCTATTAATAGCCACGCTGGGCTATAATTAACGGACTGAGGCTCCACGTGGTGAAACCGCAGGGAAGGAGGGCAGGTGCCCGCTGAAGGGCAGGTCACAGCCCCCCTGCTGCCCATCCCATCCTGCCCGCTCCCTGCACCCCAAGGTGAGCCCCTTACCTGTGGCAGAGCCCCGGGAGGGTCCCGGGAACCAGGGCAGGATCAGCAGGAAGATCAGGTACACCAGGGAGAGGGCGTTGTAGCGGAAAATGCAGGCTGGGGGCAGAGGGACAGGGTGAGTGCCAGGGAAGTGGCATGGGGACAGCTCCCTGATGCAAACCCCCACCCTGGGGAACCCCAAAAGAGACACCCCAAGATGCCAGGTGATCCCAGGGTAATGCCAGGTAGGACAGGAGGTTGAGCCCCACCCCAAGGATGCCAGTGCAAAAACAGGGACACAGGCTGGGCCACTCCTGGTGACCCATATGGGTGGCACAGACAGGGGGGACACCTGACATCCCAAATATGTGGGGACTAGATCCATGACCAAAATCTGCTGTGTTTCCACATCATTTCCACAAATTCACACTGAGGTTTGCAGGGACCCCCATAGCCGTGCTGGGACCCCCACCCATGACCGTCCCCAGGGCTGGCACAGCGCCCAGCCTTGCTTGGGGTGTGCCACCAGCTCAGCACCTTCCCCCTCACTTATTTTTAGACCTAAATTACAGCTTGTTTGGAGGAATGAAACCATTGGAGGAGCTGGGCTGAGCCAGTGCCCCGCGGAGCTGCCGCCAGGATGGGGATGGGGACAGGGATAGCACGGAGGGGACATGGAGGGGCAGCTGCCACCCCGGCTGGGGACACAGCGTTCCTGTCACTGCCTGAACGGTGACAGACACCGGCACATGCACCGGCACGGGCTGGGAGCATCCACAGGGCAGGCAGAGGCCACGGCGATGGGCACCCACCGAATCTGCCTGGCTGGAGAGGGGCACAGTCATGGGGAGCTGAGCCTTGTCACTGTGCCCCTGCTCCGGGCACTCCCAGGGCATCCCTCCAGCCTCCTTCCCACAAACCAGAGGGACACATCCCTGCGCTCCCACCCAGCAGCCCGGGGTGACCCCACTCTGGGACAGCCCAGGGAGGGGACAGCCACAGGGAACCGCTGTTGGGGACCCTGACTGTGCAGCCAGAGCAGGGACCTGCTCCCCTTGGCACCTCGCTTGGGGAGGGGGTGGCCCAGCGGGCAGCCCCTGGTCTGGCTGGGCACCAGGGACATGCTCAGCACCACAGCCCGGCACGGCCCTTCCTGTGTTTACGAGGTTTCAATGGGACAACACATCCTGGGGTGGGGAACAGCGAGGCCGGGGGGGACACGGTGCAGCCCCCTGTGAGCTCTCCGGCACCCCGGGGCATCCTCGGGCACTGCGGGGGCAGCGGGAGGGAGGGACCACCCAGGAATGCACCCAGGGCACGTCCTGGTGGGGACAAAACCAGTCCCCGCTCCTGCAGAGGCGTCTCCATCTGTCCCCAGCCCTGGGAAGCACAGCCAGAGCCCGAGCAGGGGTGGGGGGCACAGGGAGCCCAGGCTGGGGGCACTGTCACCCAGCGGCCACCTCCCCGCGGTGACCCCAGGCAGGACGCGCCACCTCCCGTCCCGCACGCTGCCGAGGGCTGCTGGCTGCCTTTCGGCACACCATGATCTCATGGAGCAAATATTCCCCTTCCCGCGCCAGCGGGGCCGAGAGGAGCCTTCCCGGCACGGGGGCGAGACGCTGCTCCGGCTGCCGTGGGAGCCGGTCAGCCCCCGCTCGGCCACTGGCACCTCCATCCCATCACCCACCTACCCACCCACCCACCCCAGTGCCCACCCGTTGGGTGAAGCAGCCCCACCGTGAGCCCCCAGCCCAGCCATGGACACGTCGAGGGTGCTGGTGGCACTGAGGGCACCACAGAGCCCTGCTGGCATCGCTGGGGGTCCCAAAGAGAACAGGGACTGTGGGCTCTGTGGGGAGACCCACAGGCATCGCTGGGGAGGCACAGACATGCTGACCCACTTATTTGATGCCACCAGCACCCATGGGCAGCTCACCCACCACCCCGGCTCAAGGCATCACCAGGAAACCTCTGGGCAGGATGGTTTGCTTTAACCAGGGATCAAGGATGAAAGAGAGAGGAAAAAAGGTGGTGACTGTGCCCCCCAGCATGGCACAGCCTGCCTGGGGAGCACTCACGGTGCCCAGCTTGGCACCCACAGGGATGCACCGGGGCGTGCCGTGCCAGCGGTGCGTGGGTGCTCCATTGGGGGAACCGGTTCCCCGCAGTGCTGACAGAGGGAAAGTGCCAGCATGGGGAGAAAAACCAGTTTGGCGTGTGGGG
>JAOXXN010000162.1:1529146-1543424 GCA_026770055.1 Myrmophylax atrothorax | reverse complement strand
AAAATACCTACAAACCCCAGAATTATTTTAAACCAAGAGTTCACTTCAGTCTGCCAAACAGATTCTGAGCTGGTGGGGTAAAATAAGGTGACAAAGTGGAGTTGCACTGACATAAAAGCTGAAGCACCCCGTACATTCTTGTCTTATAAAAATATAATCTCTGTAAAATATTCATTAAAATGAAATGGCCAAAGAAAAGACAAAGAGGGAGAACCATTTAATCATAAAAATTCTGCATGTGGAAAGTATTTTCTCTCTTTGGTTCTCATGGTTTTGAAATAGAGAGGAAGGGACCACTTGGCATTTCTGATCATAAACAAAACCCCAGGAGAAACATCCAGACACCCTGAGAGGCCACAGACCCTGCAAACTCCCTTGCCAGCACCTGAAGGATCAGTTTCTCTGAGGAATGAAGCAAATCTGGTTAATTTTTAAGAAGTGGGTGTGTTGCTGATGTGCTTTGTAGCAAGCTGGTACTGAGGCCCTCACCTGGGCAGGGCAGTGGGGCTGGGTGGGAGGACTGGAGGAAGTCTGGATGGAGACACTCCTGTCACTAACAATCGGTGGGGTCAGAAGTTGGGGGGTTCCCTGCAGCAGCAGGGCACGGGAACTGGGAAGCTCCCTGGGAAAGCAACTGGGAGCAGCAAGGGGTTAAGTGCTCGCTGGGCACGGAGGGACAGACTTTCCAGCTCTCTCCATCTGCCCCTCCAGCCTTGCCAGGCTCCTGCTCCCCAAGCCCAGCCTGTTATTAGCCAGTTGTGAGCTCCCTAATCCCTGGCCTGCAGCCTCCAGAACCCATTTAAACCCTGGGAAGAGCCAAAAATGCAAAAGCACTAATTTCCCTGATCAGCCAATAAAACAGGGCCCCTCCAGCCCAGCAAGGACTGGCCCCAAATGGACTTGTTAAAGCTGGGCTTTACAATTCCAGCTCCCACGCTGCGCTCCTTACAATCCCCAGAATGCCCCGAGACAGGGACAGAGACATGGAGAGAAGGTAAATGGGAATATTTCAATGGAAGTGGGAAAGCAGCTGTAGCATGTGCTTATAAAACAAACCAAAAAGGCTCTCTACAGATGTTGGTAGGATTTGATTGGCAAACAATTTTCTAAAAATATCCCGTGTTTTTAATGGACAGCTGGTCAGTGGAGCAGTTAATATTCTGCTTTTCAATAAAGCCAGAAGTTTAGAAGCCCATGAAATCCCATTTATCTGCACAGAGCTATAGATTCCTGAATCACTGACTGGAAAAATAAGGAGTTGCTTGATAGGTTGGAGTGGCCCTACCAATAATGGACTTTAAATGGATACAAAACTGATTGACCTTTCCACCCTGTGACACCACAGGCCTCTGGAACACACAGGGAAAAATACATTTTTTTGTGGGTTTTTTTTCCACAAAAGGACCAGTTAATGAAAAGGTATCAAAGCCTCTATAACATCCAAATTATAATTTGGATGCAAATCAAACAAGCAATTTAATTAAGAGCCTGCTAATTGGTACAATGCTCCTCGGCAGCAAATGCTGCTGTTTGAAAGAAGATTTTAGTCTCTGGGGTATTTGTTTAGACATTGCTCTGTTTACATTTCAGCTTTTGTTTCCTATCAAATCCGTGTAGCCCTGACTTCAGAACAGGCCACAGTCCCAAAGACTCCCAGGAAAGAAAGTGCTGGGACAATTTGCCTGGTGGCTCCAGCCAAAAGCTGTCTGGCCTAATTTAAGCACTCAGTGCCCCCTTCAAATGCAGCCTACTGGGAAAAAGCAAAATAAATAAAGAAAAACCCCTTCAGTAAATAAAACTACCATTTTACGACATTGGCTGAACCATCTTTTAAATTTTTAAGGCATTTCAACTTTATCCCTGCAAATAAAATGGACTATTACTATTTTTATGTACCGTGTGACAGCCAATATTCAACCTGCAGAGAGAGCTCCAAAGATTTTCTACCCGTTCATCAACAAAGGAGCAAAAACAAGATATAAATACACTAAAATATATTTTAGTTTATATGTATTATATATTGAATATATAAAAATATACCCTCAAGGTATTGTCCTGCATCAGAGTAACATACTACAGATACAGCCAAGCGAGCCCAGTCCTCTGATCCTTTGCTAGAAAACAGTATTTAATTCATCTTCCACAGCTTTCTCTCATTCTGTTTGTCAGTCAAAGCATTTTCAGTTCTCAGGATGGAAAGAAAAAAACCAGCTATACCATCCTAAAAAACCTGGGAATCTCCAAGTCTGGATTGCTTTGCTTTCCTGGGGCAAACCAGTCTAAATTAAGTTTGCTTCAGACTTGAAAACTATTTTAAGGGCAAGACAAACCACACTCTGGAGCACCTGGAGCATGCCCCTGGTTGCTTGGAAGGTTTGGTGATGTCTGGAGATATGTGATGTCAGAGAAGAGCCCAGAGGTGCCTAAGGCTGTCCCATACACCAGGATAACACAACCCAGACCAGCCACCACTTCATCCTCTGTTATTCCCTCAAGGCTATTTATTGTCAGACAGTTTATAACAAACACAGAGATTAAAAGCCACTTGAAGCACATTCCTAATACTTTATCCTGCTCACTGTCCAAGGTAATAGATGGAGTCTCCATCCCTGGACATGGCACTCAGTGGTTTGGGCTGGGAGACAAGGTGGGCATCGGGCACAGGTTGAACTTGATGGGCTTGGAGGTCTTTCCCAACCTCAATGATTCTGTGATTTCCATGTCCACAGGTAATGCCGATCAAACACAGTGGAAAGATCCCTCCCTGTGTTTAGGTGAACTCATGGAGCATTTCTCCTCCATCACAAAAGCCTGAAGGCCAAACCAGAGGATCCTGTCTACAACAACTCCTGCTTTCTAAGGGAGCCCTTAAAAGAGCATCAAAGGGCACCAAAACCAGCTCAGCTCTGCACCAGCTCTCACAGAGCATTTTGCACCACTGTGTAAACCTGTTTGCTGTAGGAGAAATTCCAAAATCCTTTCTATTTACTACTATTATTATTAAAACATAACATTCCCTGCCCATCAGGTGAACCTCCCAGAGAGCCCATCTCCCTGTCCTTCCCAGCAATCCTGTAACCCGGATTGCTTCCCTGTTCCTGAGCCTCTGCAGCCCTTGGTTGCACAGCTTATGCTCTAATTTCCAGAGCAAATGGACCACAGATGCTGTGTCAATATAGACATGAGACAAACACAGCCGGTTGCCAGTTTGGGCTCTGGGCCAAGAGATGGAATCACCACTTGTGTCAACGTGAGCCCTCTGGCAATTCCTCAGCCTGGCTCCAGCCCAGAGCGCTCCGGCTCCGCGGGCGGCTTTGGACAGTCCTGGGATGTGTCCCCCGGCCGTGGCTGCTCCTGCCAGAGCCAACCCCAGGGCAGCAAACCCGTGCTAATATCGGCAGGAGAAAAGCCCAGCTGTTAATTGCAGCCAGGGATGCTGTTTCTTGCTGTTTCCTGCCGTTTGCCACAGGGCAGGTAAGAACGCTGCTCTGGCTTTCCGGGCGATTCCCGGCAAAATCCTCCTGCAGTGGAGCTTGGGATGAGCAGACGCTTCAAGGTGGCACTGCCAGGCTTCACCCCCGCGGACCAGGAACCGCTTGGAACGTGTTAAGTGGCTGGAAGAGCCCCCAGAAGATGGGCAGCTCACGAGCCTCCCGATCGATGGCCGGTTCAGATGCTCAGAGGACCACGATGAAATGTCATTATTTGTGAGGTTCTACTTGACTTCACATCCCCCGTGCAGAAAAGGCTTTTATCGATCCCCTCGCGTGGAGGAGAAGGGCAATCAGACAGCCTGACTGGAATAACCCCTTTGGCATTTTGCATTAAAACAATAGGAGCTGCTGGCAGGCGCCTGCACCCATCCTTTAAAGTCACAGGAGCCTGGAAACCCACCGAACGCTCCTAACAAGCCGACAGCAGAAAGGTTGATGTTATCAGCCACTCTCCAACAACCAAAGGGCGTTTTCCACAGGTTGTTCTTAATTATTTTTCCCCCTTCTTGCATCAGTGCTCTTGCAGGGCACAAGGACTGTTCTGTGCTGGATACTCTTGGTGGCAGGCAGAGAAAACAAAATTTCCCCTCCTGCAGCTCCTGCTCCTGCCTCCTCTACACAGCATGAAATTAGGAAATTCCTGAGGACTTGCCACCTACTCAGACAAATCTATAGAGAATACCCAGTTCTTCCCCTTTCAGAACTCTCCTTCCAAACAAGAACAGCACTTTACAGGTATTTCCAGTTAAAGTCCTGTGTGTTACACTGCAAGAGGGGTCTCCCCAGGTTTATCCTTAGTTCTCCCTTCTGCTATTTTTATCCTTGTTGATTTTTGCTATAAGAGAGGTGGACAACAATGAAAAAGCTTTATATCCATCAGTCAGAGCAACAGGGACTCAGATCTGTGCAGGAGGGGGATTTCTCTTCCTCTACCACACTATTTAAAAATACAAACACATTTTTCAAGTCAGGCTTCCTTTCATCTCCCTCTGTCCCATTTATCACCTCTTGAATGTCAGAGATGTCAAATTATGTAAACATGAGCCACCTATATAGATGGAAGCCAGGTAAACAGCCCTAAATGAGCATCCTGTGCAATCCACAGGGAAAATGTCCCTTGGAGTGATTATTCCCACTTGCTTGTGCTGAGTGAGCCCTCCCTTTATGCTTTCAAGAGACCACCCCTTCAAGAATCAAAAAATCCAGTTAATCCAGCAGAAAAGAGCATCAAGGTATCCTCCAGCACTGAGAGAGACTACAAGACTTTATGACAGGAGTCAGACTAGAAAAAAAAACCTGCTTGGGGGTTAAAAAATAAACAAACAAAAAATGGGAAGAACAGAAGAGCACAATTCATCTGTGTGTCAGATGACAAGTTCTAATCCCAGGCCATAAGGCAGAGGATGCAGACCAGTAAGGGCATGTTACTGTCAGGGGACTTTGGGATGACTGTAAACCTGTGTACTGCTTGCATGGGATGTTTCCAGGGTAAATATTCCGAGTGCCATATGGAGAGGAGCCTTCAGATCCCTGTTCTGCTTTCCTAGGCTTTGCTTTCTGCAAGCTGTGTCTCCCTGGTGCACTTTTATTTGTGTGCACATTCTTTATTGCTGAACTAACTTCCACCCCGTTCATACCCAGCTTTCAGGTGAGGGGCCAAACTTGGCCACATCCTTCCTTGTTCATCCTGCTCAGCCTAAACAGACCCAGGACAGGCACCAGTTTCCCATTTTCCAGTATCAGCATGAAAATGTGGTTTTGGCTGCTTTAATGGCATAATCTCATCAGAAAGCCAAACAAAAAGGCACCGAGTATGGATCAAAACCAGGGCCAGTTTTCTGTATTGATGATTTCCCACACTGTCAACTACCCAGGGAGTTCTGCAAGTGAAAGGAGGTCTGGCTAAACTGGGCCTTGTATCTGTCAAAATAATGAGATACTCAACTACCCACAAAACAAACCTCTTAAAAACGTGCAGGCAACTCTTCTGCCACATCTGGCCAACTTCAGATCTCTTTCCAGTGGATGACATGCCAATCAGATATTCCAGGTCTGAGTGTGGACCTTCAGACACAGAGACTTTCCTATCTGGAAGTTTAATAAACCATCCCATTGGATTCACAATGAGGAAGAACCTCTAAATATCATAAAATTAACAAGGCCTCATTACCTGAAGTTCTGCTGGGATGGCAAATCAGACTTATCAAACTGCCAGAATTCCAAATGCCACAGATGTGCATGGATTTAAATACATTTTTCCAATTAAAATAGCAAACAAACTGGCTTTTTTGGTTCTGGAGTCCAATATTAACACAGCTGGGCAGTCACTGAAAGAGGCAACTGTATCACAAGGTGAGCTGAGAAACTCCTCCAAGAGGGCTCAGAACTGGTCTGCATTCTGATTTATTTCTATTTTTAAACTTGCAGGGCTTGTAATTAATGGCTCGAGGACACGAAGAAAATTGGAACAAATTTCAGCCTGAGCTTCCCCTGCATGTTGTTAATGGCTGGTCTGGCCACTAATGTGCTCCAATTTTCCCCACATCCAGCACATGTGATCCAAGCTGCAGGAAAGAGAGTGAATTTGTAATGGTCTCTCTGATGTAGGGGATAATTGCTGACTTTTATCAGACAGTAGTTAAACAAAGACTTGGAAAGAAATAAATATTCCTTAATTGCACGACTGGCATTGCTCGCAGTGGGAGAGCCTCTGGAAGGAGGAACTGGTCCCCATTATCACTGCTACACACAGACATGCAGAAATGAGCTGAGACCAATGCAGGGGTTTATTCATCCCCCAGCTGGGTATGTAAGTGTGGGTATGTGCTTTTATCACCATGGAGAGCAATAACTCATGTGGGAATTTTCCATGCACGTGGGAAAAGCATGAGCCCATCCCTACACCCAAACACATGGACATGGAAGCTCCCAGTGTCTCCCACACAGGGAAAATCCTCCACGGGAGATATATGGGTTTTACTCACACACTAGACAAATAAATTATCTCATTTGATCTGCGTGGAATTAGCACCGAGACAGAGCGTAAAATACATTTCCAGAGCCAACTTTGCTTTCCTCCTTACTCCCTGTAAAACAAACTTTGCCTCCTAGAGCATTACAGCCTTCAGAAAGACAAACACACGTATTTACAGCCCTGAATGCAAATGTCTCCCTTGGAGCTGACGTTTCCTTCTACCCCCAGGACATCCCAACGAAAGAATCCGTGCACTTTTATACCCACAAATGTCACCAGCACTTAGTTCTGCTGCACCTGTGATGCCTTGAGGACCCACCACAAGTTCAAAAAAAGAGGCATAAAAAAAATAAATCATGCAAACAATCCCTCCCCAGGCCCAGCCTGCTGTCAGGATTTTGCTGAGAGCTGTGTCCTAATGCACTGGGTTCATGTCTAAAGGTGTCACCAGCAAGGCACACGTGTGAACCTGCCACTCAGCAAATGCCCCAGAGGTCAGTACCTGAGTCTGAGGCAAGAAAGACACAAAAAGAAAGAGAAATAATAGTGCTTAACATCTAATTGTGAGGAGATCAGCCAGAAAATAACTAAAATGAATAAAATGTAAACCTCAGTGTGATGGGGGCTCACAGAAGTGCTGATAATAAACACATGATTTTAGTGCTCTTTCCACTTCTTTCCACTTTCCTACTGCTTTCCTTTTCTCCTTCAAGAAAAAACATCACAAACCCAACAAACCCATCCCTGTTCCACTTAAATAGTTCAGGGCACCAGGACTTTTTTGTCCTAGGAATTGTGAGGTGTGTGACCAATGTGGCATCAGGCTCCAGACTCCAGGGAATCACAGAATATCCCGAACTGGAAGGGAGCCAGAGGGACCAGTGAGTCCAACTGCAAGGGCACACCTGAAGGCCCAGGATTCAGCAGAGAAAGATTAATATTAAGGGGATTTAAGTGCTGATTAAAGGGAGCATCTTCAGAACAGCTTGGAATTTGCTCGTTTTCCTTTCTTTGTCCCTGATTTCAGGAGGGATGTGTGACATCACTCCCCTTAGATTTTCATAGGATTATAGAATTGTTTAGGTTGGAAAAGCCTCCAAAATCATCGAGTCCAACCATTCCCCAGCACTGCCAGGGCCATAACTGACCCATGTCCCCAAGTGCCACATCCACATGGCTTTGAAATCCCTGCAGGGATGGGCACTTCCTGTGCCAGGGCTCACCAACCCTTTAGGGAAGAAGTAATCCCTAATATCCAATTCAAACCTCCCCAGCAGATCTGGGAGCTCTCCAGCGACAGCAGCAGGGTGACATCCCCCAGTTTAAAACTCTGTTCAAAGGGTTGTCTGCCCCAGGGGCACCAGTGACCCCCGGGAGCAGGTCCAGGTGCTGTTACCTTGCCATACTCCTCCCAGGAGTTGCTCCAGGTCCAGTAGTGAGCTTTGTAAAGCCCAACTCTCACGGCCATCATCTCATTGCCACGATAATAGAATATGGGCCTGGGAAAGAGAGCAGAGCTGCATGAGAAACACCACCACACTGGGCTGATAAGGGAGACAAACACCTTAATGGAGTCTGACTTCCGACGTGGATATCAGGCAGGAACAGGCTGCCTCCTAATAGTCTCCTCTGCAAGGTTTTCAATTAACATTTCTTAAAGTGTTCATCAAGTTGAGAGCTCACACAGCGCAAGAATGAAACATTATCCAGCTTGGCTGCCAGTAATTGTTAATCCTTGAACTATCAGCCCCTGGTATTTCCTACAGAGCGTGTCGGTTTAAACATCAAATGGCTTACAAGTGCTGTGTGTGTGAGGGAGAAACTGGGATTCTCAGGCTCTGGGATGCTCAGGCTCCTCTCCCCAGCAGCACCAAGTGAACTTCACAGCTCTGCCATCAGGCTGTCAGTGTCACCCAGGCAGGGTGGCCGGGAGGACACCAGCTGCTGGTGTGTTCTGGATGACATCTCAGAAAAGCTCCATATGGAAAAACCTGGCAGCCAGACAGGCTGTATTTTTAACTCCCATCCATTTTCCTCCCCTCCAAATCTCACTTTGCAGCATGTAAACATACTGCTAAAACTGCATTTTTTTTTCCCAGAGGTTTCCCTAATTAAAAATACATCTGGGAAATGCAGCTCATTCACTACACCTGTGCATTTCCCTGGGCATCCCAGAAATGTTCCTGTTGGTTTCCCTGATAACACACACTTGGGTTTTGTAGGAAAAGCACACCATTTTACTGAAAGGGACTCTGTGCAGGAGAGAGGTTTGATTTGTCGGTGCAGTTCATCATACAAGGACACCAGACTTGGTCAGCATTTCCCTCCACTGGCTTTGGACACGAAGGTGAAGCTGTTTGTCACTGTCAGGGGGTACCAACATCTTTTCTTTCCTTCTGGGATACGGGTCAGCAAAACCCACTCACTCTGGTGATGCCACCTTGAAAAAACTGTCCCTAAATTCAAGATAAAATTTAAATATCCATGTGTGAATCACAGGAGTGGCCTTAGATCTCTTCTTTTAAAATCACAGCCTCACTGCAGGTTCTTGCACAAACAATGAGCCTTTGTCACCAGGAACTGCCACCAGGAACAAAGGGGAAACAACTGTGTCACCAGGAAGAAGGGAAAGGTGCTGCCAGCAGAGCCCATTCCTGATCCTTAACACACCTGAAAGGTGAAATAAAGGCAGGGAGAGACGTGCCAAGTGCAGCACCTGATCTAAACCTGTCCCATTAACAACCCCCCCCCCAAAAACACACCGAGTACTCCCACCTCCTTTTCCTTGCCATAAAGTCTCACTATTTGACCCTTTGACTGAAGGGTCTAGGTTTTTCCTTTTATCAAAAATCCATTTTCCTTTTTGAAAGAGGATTCCAGCTTATACTCAATATTCTGCTATTAATGATTTCTTTTTCCCTCATTCATTTTTTCCTTCTTAAGCTTAAAAGAATGAAACAACTGCATCTCCTGGAAAATTTTTTTGGGGGCTGTGGAAATTGTGACCTGGTCAGGTCTGGAAGGAAAAGACAAAGATAGAAAAAGCCATGATGTGCCTTGAGTGTGTTGTAACACAGAGAGCAACAGAGGTTGGAGACTGCAGTGAAATTCCCCTTAAAAACAACAAAGGAGCTTCACAAACTTCCAGAGGATGGGACAAGGAGGAGCCTGCAGGGCTCATGGCAGCTCTCAGGTAACTCTGCAGGTGTGCCCCTTGTTAACAGGCACAAAAACAATTTTACAGCACAAAGGCTCAAATCTATCACGAAAAAGAGCTCAAAGATGTTTTTCCACCCATACATTTCCTTGCTATCTCACAAAGTGTATGTTTGTATTCAGATTTCCCAGCCTGGAAGATTCCTCATCAAAATCCCAGCTAGAAGATCTCTCTTTACCCCTGACATGTCCAATAAAATATGTGTTGGAGGGGTATTTGCTGTCAGATCTCGGTGCCTGTTCCCAACAGTTGACAGCACACCACAAAGATTCCAGGTGTTTAACCCAAATCTATCCCTGCAAAAGCTTCCACAGAAGCAGGACCTTGGGAAGAGGGTGATCCCAGCTCACCCACAGCAGCACAGCCTTTACCTCCACTGCTCCCAGGCAGGGGCTACAGGGACCCAGCACACTCTGGGATGGGTAGAGTAATAAATAATGTATTCTCCCCTTCCCAGGCTACAGTTCTCAGGCTTTTATCTCCCCTCCTGCCATATGTTGTTCCAGGGATCCCTGCTAACCCTGTGACATTTTCAGCAGTCCCCAGACTCCACTGTATGGCAACATGCCACATGTCAGGAAATCCCACCTCAGTGGAGAATTAGCACAGTGGGAAGCTCTGGTGCTGCCCCACCTCACTGAGGGGGGACAAAGATGCATTAATTCAGTTTATAAAAGAGAGCTGTGAGCTTGCTTTAAAGAATAACCCCCAGTTTGGCATCCCTTCAGCTGGGAAGCAAGGCTGGGAGCTCTGGGCTCAGGACTAACCTGTCAATTAGTTTGCCCTGCAAGATGACAGGTAAAAGGTCGATGCCATCAATCTGTCTGTCACTGGGAGGCTGGAGACCCGCCAGGGAGAGGCTGGTGCTGAACAGATCCATCACATTGCCCAGCTGATGGCTGACCTGGGAAAATAAATCAACAGAAAACACATTTGCAAAGAGCCCTTCATAAAAATCCATAAGGAAACAGGTTCCCACCAAAGCTTCCTGAAAATCTCTCCCTTTACGGTGCTGCTGTCACCAGCAAAGCTCCTCTTAAAATAATAAGGGAAAGGAGATGCTCCTTATTTCCCAACTTCCAGGGAGAATTTGCATTTTGATTCATTTTTTTCCATTTTCCTCCCTTCCTTCTCACTTCTACAGGACCGAGTTGTCACAGAGTTCAACTTAATTTAGCAAATTCCAGCTCATCTGTGGATTGAAAAATCAGCACTCACACCAAGAAAAAAAATAGCCCTTGATTTGTTCCCTTCTCCAGGTCAACTCTGGGGTCCAGAATACCCTGAGAGAGTTCCCAGAAAGCACAGGGATAGATGGATAACAACAAAAAGAGCCTGATGACTTCATCTGCAAACCATTTCCAACAATTCAAGAACTGTAAAGTTGTGGTATTTTTAGTCCATATTTTAATAAGGGAGAAAAACATCTGGGTTTGGCTCCAATGGAGATGTTTAAGCTGCTTTTCTTTTTTTCTTGCCTTTTTTTTTTTTTGACTTTTTCCTTACTTGGAAGCCATACTTATCTCTCTGCTCTTAATTATTCATATTTTAAAACTCTAAAAAGTCTGTTCTGACTGATTCTTTCCGAATCTTTGCTCCCACCCTGCTTGGGGGATCTGCTGGAGGATGTTTAATTAGTCAGTGACACACTAAATTAAAGCAGATACATTCAAATCAAGAGCACCAGGATGCACCAGCACAAGCTGTGACACGAAAAGAGCATTTTTAACCACACCACTTGTTGGGAAACAAGGAACCATGGGATACAAACCCACATCTGTAAGGACAGAAGCACTTCTGACTGAAATCCAAGTCCAATCCCAACACTACAATGTTGGGACTATCAAAGACTTTTTATCTCTGAATCCTACTCAGAAAGAGCCTGTTAGCTGACACTAATTATTTAAATACAACAAATGATAATGTGATAAATGAGTTTTTGCGAGATACTGGCTCTAAAGGGGAAAAAAAAATGAAAAATGCTGTTTTTCCTGAGACTAAACCTCGCATTAGGAGACTGAGCTGAAAACTGAACACAAAGGAAGAATTAAGAAGTTCAGAAAAAAAGAACTGCAGAAAGCAACATGCAGGGGCCTAATTACAAGTTTAACATTACAATATCACATTACTTGATTACAGTAATTTCAATTTTTAATGGCTTTCATTCATCAAAAGGTGTTGGCAGGAACACCTCCTATTAAAGCTGCATGGGAGACTCTGCCACAACTGCTGAAGAGGAAACAAAGCTCAAAGCACAAGAGGAGGACTGGCCATGGAAATCCTTGCTGAGGAAAGCACTTGGATCAGATCACCAAGACCAAAAGGTTTGAGGTCAGGACTTGTTCCTGGACACTGAGCAGCCTGGAAAAGGTTGTGCTCAGCCTGTCCTTGTAGGAAGTCACAAACAGAAGGTCAGTGGTGGAGTCCCCATCCCTAGACTTGTTCAAAGCCAGGCTGGATGGGGCTTGGAGCAAACTGGTCTGGTGGAAAGTGTCCCTGCCCATGGCACAGGACTGTGTCCAGATGGTTCTGGAATATCTCCTGAGGGAGACTCCACACCCTCTCTGGGCAAACTGTTCCCGCACAGGAAAGAAGTTCTTCCTCACACTCAGGTGGAACTCGCTGGCATCAGTTCGTGCCCATTGGCTCCTGTCCCATTTCTGGGCACCCTGAGCAGAGTCTGGTCTATCCCCTGCCCTCTCCCTGCAGACACTGAGGAGGACATGGATGAAGGCCCTTCTCAGTCTCCTCCTGAGGCTGAACAGCCCAGCTCTCACAGAGCTGCTCATCTCCATGAGGTGCTGGGAATACTGAAGTCAAGGGATTACAGGTCCCTTGTAGGCTCATCCAGCGGCTGATTCCCACCAGGAGCGTGGTGGGAGAGCACCAGGATCCACACACCACCGTCTGCAGGGCTCAGGCTCCACTGAAGAGCAGCTCTGGCCCCCACCTGCTCCCTCCCCGAGTGCCACGTCAGGAGCCTGAGCCTTTTTATAATTAGAGCTCTCACAATTTATAAATCAAATCCACAAGTCCCCTCCGTGCTGCGGCCCCGTCCGTCGCCTCAATCTTTTGATAAGAGGCCCTGCTGACCCGAGGCTCAAGCCTCTAATATCCCCTAATTTATCCAGCACGTGGGGACAATCCTGGGGGGCCACCACGGTCTCCTTGTCCTGGCCCTTATTAACCAGCACCAGATGTAGATGACTCTCTTTAATCATCCAATTACGTTTCTGGTCTCAGACAACATTTTCCCCGTGAAGCAGAGAAAACTTCTTAAGGAAATTAAATGCCCGTGCCACAGCCACTTGGATTTATCTGTGCTCTGCAGCACCACATTGGAGGAGGGAAAAGCAAAAAAAAAGAAAAAAAAGGTTAATATTTATATAAAACTTTGAAGTATTTTCAGAGAAAAAAATAAAAAAAAATAGCATTTTTCTCCTGTCAACAGTGCTCTTTCATTCCAGTTGCCATTCCCACTTATTTATTTATTTATTTAAAGAAAAGAAAAAGAAAAACCCAGAGAGGGCAACAGCCCAGAGAAAATAAATAATATATAAAACTGAGGGAGATCAGATATTGCTGGTATCAGTGAGGAACAGCCGGTATTACGCACGTAAAAACGGATTTTTCCCCCCCTCCTTCCCCCCGTTCTTTTTAATAAACTCTCAGTATACACACACAACGTCTTTAAGAAAATGAAATCCTTTTGCTGTGGGCCATGGCGCTGGAAGAAATAGTCCCCAGTGCTGTTATCAGAGCTTTCAAGCTTTAACTCTGAATCAAAGGCGACAATTAATAAAGTTGCCCCCGCCAGGAATGGAAAGGAGGAAAGCTAAATATTTGAAACTGGGTGAACAAATGTCAGGGTGTTTTTAAATAAAATCCTTTTACAGTTATCACAGCGAGCAGACCTGATATCCCTGTCTAATTCAATTTCAATTTGCGCCCCATGGGAGATAGGGAAGAAAAGGTTGCAATGCTGTCTTTGGGTTGATATGTTCTTTTCTCCTTCAGGAAGCAGGCACGAGAGAGGAAGGGGAGGAGGGCGAGGGGAGAGAGGAGGAGGAGGAGGATTCAAATACCAACAGAATATGATTTTTTTTTCCAGCTGGATCCTTCCAGAAGGCAGATGTGATGTGGGGAATGTTGAAATGCTGATTTGTTGTGAATTCACCTGGAAAACGTAGCCGAGGAGGAAACTGCAGAAAGGCTGTTTGTGTGTGAATAAATAATCCTGATGGGGGACCAGAACTCAGTGAATGTTGATGCCAAGAGCAACATGCATTCCTGAGGCATCTTCCTCCTCCAAAAACCTGCAAACCAGCCAACTGCACCAATTATCCCAACCTCTATCCATATCCTGTCAGGAGCTCACAGTCCTGTCACTTCACTTCTTTTGTTTAAATCAAAAGGTGCTCTTTAATAAAAACAAAATCAATAAGATTATTAATAAGCTGCCAGATCGAAGCATGGAATGGTGTGGGCTGGAAAGGACCTCAAAGTTCATCCTGTTTCACCCCCTGCCATGGGCAGGGACACCTCCCACCAGCCCAGGTTGCTCCAAGCCCTGTCCAGCCTGGCCTTGGACAC
>JAOXXN010000162.1:1452017-1464055 GCA_026770055.1 Myrmophylax atrothorax | reverse complement strand
GGTTGGTGACAGCAGGCATGGGACCCTTTGTAACAGCACCATGACAGCAGTGAGAGGTGTTCATGGGGCTGGGGGGCAATGGGGCCCCCCAAGCTGGGGCAGCAGTGGTTGTTTCCCCCTCAGACCCCCCAGATGGCAGCTCAGCCCTTCCTGGAGGCCCACGCTGTGTGTGGCTGCCGTGGGGCAGGAGGGGAGGGAAGGGGGGCTGTTTCCTGGTAATTACCCCTCGTCCTTCCCCATCAGGCTGCATGGAGGGAGCTGGGGGGGACACAGCTTAAGCTATCAATGGTCCTGCCTTGATGGGAATAAAATATGCACTGAAAGACATGAAAATGGAGTAAATAAAAGAGATAAAAATGGAACGATCAAGCCAGCAACTTCTCCTCCTCTGATTAAAAAGAGGGAGTGGGGGGGGAGAGGGGATGCGCTGAGCCCTTGAAGAGGCAGCTGCTGCCGCAGCCGCAGCCCTGATAAAGGGGCTGAGCAGCCTGTTTGGGAGAGATAAAGTGAAGTCCCAGCGTTTCCTGTCCTCAATCCAAGCCTTACCATCAATATTAATACAGCCTGACAAACTGGCGTTTAAGATAGAATAAATATAGACTGGTGCTGCTATTACCTAGACCTTATTAATCTGCTTGGAGGCATTTAAATGCCGTTAAAAATATGGAGTTTACTCGCTGGCACTTCAATAGCTTTACAATCCATCAGCGTTTTGTTTTCCACCTTCCTCCCCTTCCCGAGGTTCTGGCTCTGGGTGCCCACTGACCTGTGCTGCTCCGGGCAGGGAGAGAGGTGCCAAGAGGAGAACTGAGGTGGGAGATTTTTGAAGGATGATGGCAAGGAGAACTGCTGGGGGCAGCAGGGCATGGAGCCACAAACTCCTCAGAGCCGGCGAGCGCAGCATCCCAGGACTGGAGCACCTTGGACCCACGTCCCCTGATGATGGAAAATTCACCTGCGTGCTCCTCACTAGGAGAAACTTGGGGCACCTACACCCCAAGGGATTCTGGTCTCCCAGGAGCAACAGCCAGACCCCCAAAACAGAACAGCAATGCTCCCAGAGCCCTAATTAGCCAAGGCCTCATTAGAGAGATGGACAGGCATTGAGCAGGTGCTTGGGAAGCCGATCCCAGTCCTGTCTCCTCTCTCTGCTCCTGGTCCTGCAGCAAGGATGTTGTGCCACAGCACCCACGTGGTTTTCCTCTGCCAGCCAGGTGCTGCAGAGACACCTTGGTCCCTGACACCCTTCCCTGGGCCATCTGTTCCCTCGGCACTCACAGGGTGGAAGGAACAGCCAAGGAGTTGTGAGTGCCCCGTGCGTGGCAGGGTCACCGTGGTATGGGGATGTGCCCATGGCTGCCATGCACATGGCAGGGAGAATCCTAGTATGGGGATGGATCCATGGATGCCCCTGGTATGGGGCAGGACTTGTGGGTGCCATGTGCATGACAAGGCTACTGTGATTTGGGACAGGATCTGTGGGTGCCAGCTGCATGGCAGGGACACTGTGGTGTGGAGACGGTTCCACAGGTGCCATGAACATGGCAGGGGGAACCCTAGTGTGGGCCAGGACCCATGGATGCCAGGTGCATGGCAGAGTCAGTGTGGTCTGGGGCAGGACCTGTGAGTGCCAGGTGCAAAGCAAGGGCACTTCATTATGAGAATGGATCCACAGGATCAATGGGTGCTGGACACGTGGCAAGGGCACCCTGGCATGGGGATGGATCCATAGGATCCATGAGTGCTGGACACATGGCAAGGGCACCCTGGCATGGGGACGGATCCATTGATGTCAGCACGAATGGCAGGAACCCCCCAGTATGGGGCAGGATCCTTGGGTGCCAGGGGCATGGCAGAGTGTGGGGCAGGGCCTGTGGGTGCCATGGACGGGGCAGGGCCACCACCCCTGGCGGTGGCGGGCGCAGATGGCGCGAGCGGGCGCGTGTGGGGCAGCACCGGCGCGGGCAGCGGGAGCCACACTCATTAGACGTGTATTATTCATCGGCAGCTTCTGTCGCCTGCCATCTGCTCCGGCTGTGCCGCGGGCGGGCGGCAGCAGCCGAACGGGGTGACAGGGCCCCGCTCCTGCTGTCACACCTGGGCTGCCACAGGGACCGGCACTGCACCGGGGTGGCACCCACAGAGCGGCTGGTGGGGTGTGGGACGTCCCTGCTGCCCCCTGGGATGATGGTCCATGGGGTGGGTGACGAGAGGAAGGAAGAGTTTGCACCCGTTTGGTCATGTCATGGGTGCCCCGGCCCATGGCACACCTGGCGCTCAGCCTTGGGCAGGATCGGGCCCTTCCCATCATAGAGGCAGCTCCAGCTGCTGCTCAGACCTGGGCTGGGCTGTGCATCCATGCCCAGAGCAGGACATTCCTCCTTGGAGGGCACAGCCAAGCTCATCCTGCATCCCAGAAACACCTTCATCTGCTCACCTTTTAATTAACACACTTGATGAACTTTATCATGAGAGCATGGCACCCCTGTGGGCTCTCCAGCGAGCTGCCTGTGTGGGAGGTGAGATCCCAGCATGAGGGATGTGCACGATGCCCCTGTCCCCCACCTTGGTGCCAGCCCTCACTGCATCCCACAGCTCACACAGGCCAGGAGCTTGTTGCTCTAAGTTGATAATTGCCAGGTTTTAATTACTCGGCAGCCAAGTGACCTTTTACATCTGCCAGTGAGGCCATGAAACATCTCCCTGCGTGGGAGCAAACGTGCAGCAGGAATGTGGCAGGGCTGACATGGCACCAGCTTCACCCAGACAGAGACAGGGGCACGGCCAGGATGAAAACAGGCCCAAGGTGTCCAGGGGCAGGGACCCTTCGACATCCCTGAGGAGAGCTGGGTACTGCTATCCATAGCTGGCCTTGGCCTGGGAGGGAGCATCCCCGGGGCAGAGCCAGTACTGGGTACCCCAGCATGGGGCAACATCCCCAGGGCAGAGTGGCTACCCTGAGCCTGGCACAGATCAGGATCTCTGGGACAGAGCCAGCACTCCAGGCTTCACCTGGCACAGGGTGCAGCTTCCTGCTCATGCAGGGCCCCCTTTGCTCTCCCAAGCTGCCCCTGGAGCAACCTCATCCCTCCTCTTTCCCTTTTCTCCTGGAAATAAGACACCACGGCTCAGCAGAGGCAGGTGCCAGCCCACAAACCGGGCACAGCCCCTGCCTGCACCTCGCTCCACGCGCCCCTGCCCACTGCCAGCCTTTGCCTCTCCCTCCCGCCGAAAGGAGCCCTTCTCCTGGTGATAATTACGGAAAAGTTCAGTGCTGAGAGAGGCGGGGGGAGGGATGTATTAAAATGCATGCGCACAGCTTGGGCCTCGCAGCAGATGTTGGCATAATTAGAGAGGAAAAAATTATGAAATTAATTTGTGGTTCAATGTAAATTTTGGCGTTGGGGAGAAAGCCGGCCTGTGCTCCCTCCGTTGCCACCGGGGCCGTGCCAGGGGTCTGGGGGAGCACCAAGCCTCGCGAGGGGGCACGGGGATGGGGAACCACTGCCCTTGGCAGAGATGGGCTTTGGCAGAGCTGCATCCTGGCTCCATCACACTGAGGGTGTGGAGAGGTGGGAAACAGCCCGGGAAGATGGGTGGGTTACCAGCCTGGAGAGATGGACAACCAGCCCAGAGAGACCACCAGCCCAAGGGATGGACCACCTGCCCCAGGGGGTGGATGACCAGCCCAGAGAGATGAACCACCAGCCCAGAGAGATGAGCTACCATTTCCTGTACATGAGGATGCAAAAAGGGGAGATTTGAGGAGACAAAACAAAAAGTAGGGTCCAGCCATGGCCATGGGTTGAGGTCTCTGTTGGCTCCCACAAACACATGATGGGTAACACTCTTGGTGGCACAGGCAACTTGGGGGGTCCTTCTCTTTAGGGGTCACAGGGTTGATGTGTGTGAGGACCATCCTTGTTCACACGGTGGTGACATTCCCAGACCACGCTGGAGCCAGACAAAGCTTTGCTTTCCACACTCAGCTTTTCCTATCTATTTTTCCTTTGGGAGCTGGAGAGGAATTAGTATCTGCCATCTCCTCCTGTCCCCCCAGCCTCCCCCAGCCTATGGGGAGGAGGTGCAGGCTCAGGTTAATGTGCCCATTGATCGGCACATCCTCTGGTCACGGCTCGAGCCGGTGCCTGTTTTGCCGTTCCTGGTGGGTGATGGATGTCCTGTCTCAGGGTGGGCACAACCTGCCACCACCACCTGGGAAATCAGGGTCAGTCCCAGGGTCTGCAATTGTGCTCAGCTGCAGCGTGGGGAGGGGGACCTTGCACTCCCACCTCTTGCAGCTGCGTTTGTTTGGGGGGTCTCTGAAATTGTGGCTGCTGAAGGGAGGGAGAGCTGCAGGAGGTGGGTCACAAAGGTGGGGATGAGCCAGCCCTGGGGCTCAGGGAAGCTGCTGCCCAACTGAGAGCCCCCAAAACTCAATGTGCCCTGAAAGTATGATCCCAAATTGGAATGGAGAGCACCCAGCATAGCTCTGAGCACTCCCAGGAATCTCAGGGCCTTCATGCCCCTGCCCTTCCCAGTTCCATGGTGCTGGTTTGCTGGGCAGCCCTAAGCACCAGGACCTCAGGGTGTCCAGGTGGCAAGCCCTGGTTCTGGCCACCCAGTCCCTTCCCTCCTCTTCCTCATCAGCTTCACCAGGGCTGGTCCTGCAGCCTGGGAGTCATTCCTGCACCCTTGTTAATGGATGGAATTAGTGGTGTGGGTGGGCTGGGCATGATGGGGTGAGTGAAGAGGGCTCTCCATGACCCCTACACTGGGAGCTCTGGGTGGCAATGAGATGTTATGGGGAGAAACAGGATGGGAAGAGCCGCCCTGCATCTCCTCATCCTCCTCCTGCCCCGCTGAGCAGGGCTGGTGCGACAGCCAGGCACGGGCACTGCGGGCGCACGGGCTCGTCCTGGAGCCCGTGTGCTCCTGGTGTGATTCCATCTGGCTCCATCTGCTCCCGCCCGGGCTCGGCGGGCCCAAATGTGGGTCGAGGCGAGCACGGGTGACACACCGCGGTGCGGCCGGGCAGCAGCTGATCCCCCCGGGCTGTGCGGGCTGTGCCGCCGGCCGGGATTACCCAGCTGCTGCCGAGCTGGCACAGGCACCGTCTCCTCCGAAAGGTTCCCTTCCAGGGGATTACGGATAATGCATCTGGAGCAGCACTCGCTCATCCAGGTTTGTGATTTATCTGAAAAGCAAATTCCAGTAATCTCGCCTGCCATCTGGCCCCCGCGGCCACCCCGGCTCGGGGCCGGAGGCAGCCGGGAAGGTCGGGGTGGGGGGCTCCTTGTCCCTCCCCGAGCATCCCCCGTGGGAAGGGCAGAGTGGGCTGTGGGTCCCTGGAGGCGGCGTGGGATGGTGTGGAGTGCCAGGATGTGGGCAGGACCCGGAGAGCTCGGTCCCTTGTAGGGATGTCCCTGTGTCCCGCACATCCCTGGATGTCAGGGTGCGGGCAGGACTCGGAATGCTTAGACCCTTTCAGGGATGCCCTGATGTCCCTGTGTGCTCAGACTCTTGTAAGGATGCTCCGATGTCCCTGTGTCCCACACATCGCTTTTGTGGGCAGGACCAGCAGAGTTTAGTGTGTTGTAGGAGTGTTCCTGCGTCCCTGCACGTCGCTGGATGCCAGGACGAAGACAGGACCCAGAGAGCTCAGCTCCTTGCAGGAACACGGACAGGAGGAGGTGATGGGGAGGAAGTGGGACCTCTGCCCTGCCCAAGGGACATCTGGCAGCAGGGATGTCCCGTGCCCCAGCAGGGAAGGCAGAAGAGAGCAGGATCCATCCTTTCCCCTGGCAGGAGTGGCCCAGAGGGGAGCCGGAGCCCCCAGCACTCCCCTCCCTGTCCCTCATTCCCAGCTCATTAAGGCTCTCCCATTATTCTGACATTTTGTGCGCGTCACGTAGCGGGAAGAAGTAATTTACTTAGAAGAAATTAAAAGTTCATTTTAATTGAGCGCACACTGCAGTATGCAAATGCGGGCGCATTATGTACACTGATGCGGAGACAAAGGCTGTAATCAACTGTTAACCCCCTCCGAGCCAGCCCCACGATCCACCACAAAGCCAGCACCGCTCCGGCCACTCCGGAGCCCTCAGAGCCGCATTTGGGAGGTCCCCTTCCGTGCAGCTCTGTGTTCTCATGGCAGGGTGCGGGATAAACCCCGTGTGCCAGCTGGGCTGAGGGAGTCACACAGGGATGCCGAGCATGGAGGTGCCCCAAACTGCTGTGACGCACTGGGATGGCTCCAAGCCAGCAAGAAAGGGTGGATGGTGGGGTAGGGGGTCTCTGGGGGTGAAAAAAGTAATTTTGGGGAGCTGGGATGGAGGTGCAAAGGCCAGAGGAGATGGGAATACATGTCTGAAGGCCAAAATAAGGCTCGCTGGAGCTGTGACCACCCTCAAATCCAGCTATTTCTCAGTGAGATAGCTGCACACAGCTGCAATGAGCCCGTGATATTCCCAACATCCTGTTGCTAATTTTTAATGTTTCTTTTACTACCTGTCAGACCTGAGAATGTTTTAATGGCAGTGCAAATGGAACCGGTTCGCAGATGCGAGATGACAGCCCGCTGCAGGAGACAGACAAATTACCTCCAGCCTCAACTCAAGATGTCCACCGACTCCCAGACAAAGGGAGATGGTGATGAGGGGTGTGTAATGAGTTGTCAGTGCTCAGCCAGGCTGCCCACCCTGGTCTGTTGGTGCCCTGTGGGTGCAGCAGGTCTGTGGGCATCCCATGCACTCAAATTCATGAGCCACAAAGGGATTTTGGGCGTGTCATGTATTCATATTATGGGTGGAGGATGCCAAAATCAGGGGAATGTGAAGACAGAGGTGTCCCTTTGAAGGGGACACCCCAAGGGTGACAGGGTGGAGCCAGCCACCCTTTGCAGGAATGATAATGCTGTTGGCAATCTCTTCTCCTGGCTTTGCCAAGGATGGCAGGGGTAGATCAGGGGCAAGACTTTGCCACCCTAGGGGGATGACAGTGACACTTTCACCCCGGAGCCACATGGGGAGGGGGGCTGGGGGACACCTTGGAGCATCCACGTTCCCCTCAGCCACCCTTCACCCGCCCTGTGCTCCCAGGAGCTCAACCCCGGTGCTCCCAGTCAGCTCCCCAAGGCAGCCAGGGTGGTCGGGGAGGATTTAATTGCTGCCGTGTAACCTTTGCATCCAGCCCACGTGCCGGCTGGGCGCCGGCTCCGCAGCTCCAGATGGCACCCGGGAAAGAGTTAAGTCCGCTGTGATCAACAGCAAGAAGCAAGTGGTAAACAGTTTTTCTCTCCCTCTGCTAAATTAATATGCAAATTCCCCCCCCCTTCCCTCCCCCTCCTTGCTTCGAAATTAGCGAGGTAGAATGCTTGGGCTAATTATGCATTCAAACGAGCAGGCTTCGTTAATGTGGCACTAAGAGGAGCCTGAAAATGATTGTGAGACGATGAAATTGAAATTGGAGCACGGCACTTCTAATGCATCTGGAGTCACTCTTGCGTGCCCTGGCAGATGTAACCTGGCAGTGACCGGCAGCTCCCGCTGCCCTGCCTGTGCCCAGGCACCCCCAGCACCCCCAGTGCCTCCCCTGGCTTCTCCATCCCGCTCCCAAATCAACCCACTTACAAGATTTCCCAGCCCAGTTCCTTGGGAATGGAGGAGTGGGATGGCCCTGTGCACCCAGAGCTCCTGGTTTGGGGTGAGGATGGGGATGGGGCAGATGCCCCTGAGCATTTCCAGGGCATGGAGAAGCAGGGTCAGGATTAGGGCTGATGGTGCTCCAGGTGTGCAGCTCCTGGCACAGCCCTCAGTGTGTCCATGCTGGTCCTGCTGGTGATGCCACCATCAGCCTCCATGCTCCCATGATCCAGGGCACAGCTGGGAGCCTGTTTCCCCTTCCCAGGTCAAATCCTGGCCCCTGAAGCTGCTGGCAGGGCCTGAGTGTGTTTGGTAAAACTCCACCTGAGCTGGTGTTCGCATGGATAAGCCTCTGGATGGATAAACCTTCTTCACTCCTGGGGATGCTGAAACCTGATGGCTGCAGGAGGGTCACGGGGGGATTCCCATTCCCACTGCCGTGCCCCAGCAGGTTTGGTGCTCAGCAGTTGTTGGCAGATCCCAGCAAGGACCAGACTGGTGACACATCTACATCCATTACATCACGTGGCCCTTGGCACAGCCAGGACTGAGCCCCCAGCCCAGGGTTGTCCCATGGCAGGGCTGGGTGGCACAGTGGCATCCAGAACCAGGCTGGGGCTGCTCCCACAGGACAGGAATCTGCAGAGAAAAAGCGGGAGAAAAGGCTGAAGGTGACAAGACAAACAGGGACACGTATTTTTGGGGATGTTTAAGCCTGGGGGTGAGCAGCTGTGGGCTGTGACAGGCACAAGGGATGATCAGGGATTCATGGGAATACCAGCTCAGGATGTCACCAGCCCCAGTCTCCTCTGGGATAACTGGTCACTGCCATCTGCATGAGCTCCAGTTCAGCCACCCAAGGGCTAAACCCCATTTCCCATGAGACCTCCATAGGATCTACTGAACTGATCCCTCTCCAATGGGCAGCAAGGACAGATGTTGGTGTTAAATAGTCATGCAAGGTGTGAAATTTCCTGGACCCATCCATTGGGATGTAAGGTCCAGTCCACAGCATGCTCCCAGCAGCCGGGCCATGCCGTGGTGGGCGGCCAGGAGGAAGGAGGCAGGGAGGGAAGACGGATGCTCCGGAGGAGGCTGCGGAGCCGTAAACCAGATGCACTGTTAGTAATCAATGAGTAGCTACAGAGTTTTGGTGCTCAACCATCAGGAATGAAGAGAAGAAATAAACAGACAAGGAGATGAATAACACCCCGGAAAGGAGCGGGGAGACAGCAGGGTTGCAGATCCTGGAGGAGACAGTCCCTGGGAGAAGGGTGGGATGGAATGGCATGGTTTGGTCCAGAGGGATGCTGAGCACCTGGGAGCAATGTTGAATGTTCCACAGAGATGCTGAGCACCTGGGAGGGTGTTGAGCAACCCAGAGGGGTACTGGGCATCCTGGAGCAATGTCAGGCATCTTAGAGGGATGCTGAGCACCTGAGAGTGATGTCGAGTGTCCCAGAAGGATGCTGAGCACTCAGGAGTGATGTTGACCATCCCAGAGGGGTGCTGAGCACTTCTGAGGACACACACCTTGGCAGAGGAGGCCACGGGGCTCAGAGAGAGCTGTGGTGTGCCAGGGCAGGGCCGGGGCAAGGGCACGCCCGGGGCACTGGGACCCGCCACACCGGCTCCGCTGCACAGCGTGCCCCGGGGTCGGGGCCAGCACACAGAGGGGGTTGTTTTCCTCGTCTCTCTGGTAATTTTTCCCTCTGACTATGATGCATAGCAGTGCTAATTCGGCACGTTGCCATTAATTCCAGCACAGCTGCCGCTCTCTCCCTCAAGGCATTTCGCTAATACTCGGCTTCAGAGCCTCTCAGCAAATTAACATCATTTGTTCTGCAGAACATGTTTTATTTCTACACTACATGCATAGCTTATTACTCCTCCAGAAACCCGGGGTGTGCGGGAGGCAGCACCAGCGGGCACGACCCTCCAGAGCCAGCCCCGCTGCCCGGCTCACCATGCCCATCCCCAGGTGGGCACAGGGACACAGCACAGCCCTTTATGCCACCTCACACTGACCCGAGCCGGAACTGCAGGGATTTTCCCCTGGTACTGGGATGCTGCAGTGCTGTTGGAGCAGCTGGAGCTGGTGATGTGAGACGGGGTGGTGGCAAAGTGCCGGATCAGTCACTGGCTGGGATCTCCTGCATCCCCATGGTGCAATGCCACACCTTGGTGCTCCCACATTTAGGGACAGAAGTGACAAGAGGTCCCAGCAGGCCATGACCACAGGATCATGTTGAGGCTTGCTGGACACAACACTGAAGGGCACCAGGACTCCCCAGCACCAGCAGGATGGCTCAGACCCTCTGGTAACACCGCTGGGATGGAGCGGAGCATCTCCCATGTGGCCCTTGGTCCTGAGCCCCCTGGAGATCCCAAGGCTGCCAGTGGTAGGTGTGATCCAGGCAGGGTGGCATGAGCCAGACAGGTTGTCCTGCCCACACCCACCAACCCACAGCCTCTGCCAGTGATAATTTCAGGTCTTTCCCTTTGATTAAGGTTATTTAAGCTTTTTACCGAAACATAAAACCTGATTGTTTGCATAAACAACCTAATTGGATTATGGTGCCTGGCATCGCTAATGCCCTGGGCTGGCTGGGAGCCCGCGGGGGCACCGGAGCCAGGCGGGTTAGGGCAGGGTGTGGGGGAGACCCCTCTGTGCCCCACGCCGGGGTCTGCACCCACCTGCGCCCTTCCCCCAGCCAGAGGGGGACCCTCTTTGGGGTGGGCAGCAGCCGTGTGGGGCAGAGGTGTCCTCAGCCCTGGCTGCGCCCTCGGTGTTGCCTCACCTGCAGGGTGAGAGGGGACAAAGCCTCCGCTCCGGCACCGCTGGTGGGAGGAGGAAGAGGAAGGTGGAGGTGGTGAGCGGGAAGCAGGGGCCGGGAGCTTTGCAGGAATGCTGCCTGCGCAGCGTTTCCATGGCTGGGAGCTGCAGAAGGCTTTCATGGCAAGAGGCGGAGAGGCTCCATGAATATTTCATTAGGAAAGCAATGTGGTGTGCTGCAGAGAACATCTGGCTGGAGTCTCTGGAGACCCCTGCCTTGTGCAGGAAGCAGGAACTGTGAAATACGGAGGAAAAGGAGGGAGGGGGGGAGCTGGGGGGATCGTCCCGTGACACGGGGAGCGTTCCTGCCCCCTGGCCCTGTGATGGGCAGCGCGGGGCAGGGGCAGGGCTTTGTCCTCCAGTGAGTGACATCCCTGGGGAGGTGGAGGAGCTGCAGCGGTGCCATCCAGGTGGAGGGGCCTTTTCTGACCCTTCTTCATGGTGCTTTTTGGGGCCCAGGATGCAGCAGAACACCATGTTTAGTCACAATAAGTGATGCAGGAATGGGCAGAGCTGCTCCTCCGGCTCAGAGTTGGGGTTGCCAGGTGCCAACCAGCGCAGACAGCAATGATGGAGCTTGGCATGGGATGGGGTAAAAAGGGGTGTCTCCTCCTGCCTCTTTCCACATCCCTGCAGGGAGATGCTGATGCCCTCAAAGCTGGGTGCTGGGGTCGCTGCCCTAGCTCTTGCAGGCAATGGGTGCTGGGGTCAGGGACCCTGAGAGAGGTTTGTCCTGGTGGGGTGGCTGCAGAAGGGACATCCCTGGGCACAGGAGTGCTGGTGTGCCCAGCCACGGTCCTTCAGGGATGCAGAGCAGCAGGCAGGAATTGGGGTGGCGTGAGGTTTTGGATTGCCAACATCCCTCTTTCACTTCAGTGCTATCTCCTTCCCCTGGTGCTGGACAAGTTTGGCACTTGGGGGCCCTTTGACTTCACGTGGTGCCAGTGGAGCAGCGATGCCATGGTGTTCCCAGTGTCTGCTGCTGGCTCCAGCATTGCTCCTGCCCCACGGGGCAGGCAGCATGCTCTGTAACCCAGACCAGGCTGTGGCAGCCCATCACACAGCCCCAAGGCTCTGCCCTGCACCCCAAGGCTCTGCCCTGCACCCCCAGCCCCCTCCCCAAGGCTCCCAACACCCGCTCACATTCCCATCCCCTTCACCCAGCACCCCATGGCCATGATGGTGGGTTGTGGCCATGGGACCAAGAGCTTCCCGGTGTCCTGCAATCCTTCCCTTCCCTCCTCTTCGTCCCCAGCATGGCGGTGCGTGTGGGGGGCTCTCTGCCCACCCTCCCTTTACCCTTCTCACCCAGCCACCAGGCTCAGCTCTGCAGTAGCCTTGATTTGGAATCAGGGGACATTTCCCACGTGCCAGCCTGGCTGGTGGCAGGACTTTGGCTCACACCTCCCTGCCCACAGCCCTGCGTGTCTCCCAGCCCCGGCACCGCCGGCAGACAAAGCCCAACCAGACAAAGCCACAACCTCCCTCGCCGGCCCCGCGTGCCGCAAATCCCCTCCGGAGCCACCGGCCGAGCCCGGCCAGCCCCCGGAGCCCTCGCC
>JAOXXN010000162.1:1421481-1448646 GCA_026770055.1 Myrmophylax atrothorax | reverse complement strand
CCTGGCACAGGTTGCCCAGAGCAGCTGTGGCTGCCCCATCCCTGGAAGTGTCCAAGGCCAGGTTGGACAGAGCTTGGAGCAGCCTGGGATAGTGGGGTGGAACCATGGCATGGGGGTGGAACAAGATGGGCTTTAAGATCCCTCCAAAACCGTTCTATGATTCAATGAAAACTATCTCATAATTGGAGTCAGCTGGTTTTCAGGGACGTGGGGGCTGCACAGGGAAGGGTCTCAGCCTCCTGTTCCATCCAGGCACTGCCCAGTGTGCTGGGGATGTGGCAGCCTGAGGCAGGGACATCAATAACACAGGGGATGTTATTCAAGTGAAGGCTGCCACTTCTCCTTGGTGGGAATACCCCCCTGGGCAATCTCTGCACGTACTTATCTGCTCCTGTAATTGCTTTCTGCAGAGCTGCTCCAAACCAAGCGGTGCTGGCGCGATGCTGCTCTCCCTGCTCTTCCCCCGCCTGAGCCGGCCCCTCCAGAGCCTCGGCCGGGACCTGTCCCGCTCCACATGGGGCTGGAAGAGGTCTGGCTGTCCCCACAGGGGGCTGCAGACAGCCTGGGCCACCTCCAGCAGTGACATCACCCCCGTCTTCACCAGGGCTTTGGCTTTTGGCGACAAAGTCGCCATCATTGACCAAAACGGGGAGCACACATACAGGGACCTGCTCAGCCAGAGCCTGCGCTTGTCCCAGGACATCTGTAAAGTTCTGCAGTGCTCCAGCAGGGACTTGAAGGAAGAGAGGATCTCATTTTTGTGTCCCAATGATGCCTCCTACGTGGTGGCCCAGTGGGCCTCGTGGATGAGCGGGGGCGTAGCGGTGCCCCTGTACAGGAAACACCCCGTGCCGGAGCTGGAATACGTGATCCAGGATTCCCAGAGCGCTCTGGTCATCGCGGCCGAGGAGTACGTGGGGAAAATAGCCCCCAGTGCCAAGAAACTGGGAGTCCCACTGCTGCCACTTCCCAAGGCCCTTAGTGATGGATCCACAGGCCATGGAGCTGTGGAGGAGGGTCCCTTGACAACCTGCTCCTCGTGGAAGGACAGAGGAGCCATGATCATCTACACCAGTGGGACAACAGGGAGGCCCAAGGGTGTCCTCAGCACCCATGGGAGCGTGCAGGCTGTGGTGAGTGCTGTTCCCTGTCTCCAAAGCTCGTGCCAACGTACAAAGTCTTGGATTTTGGAGGTGGTTTGGAGTTGCAAACACACCTCCCACTACCAAATTCCTGCAGGGAGCTGTGGGGCTGTGGCTCAGAAATCCTCAGCACCCGGAAGGTGAACACCCTGCAGTGCTTGAGGCTCTAAATCTTGGCCTGGGGGTGTTGCTGCAGCTGCATCCCAAGGCAGGTGGACTCTCCTCCCAACTTTCCTGGAAAGCAGAAGGGATGAGCCCTGCTGTAAAAAAACTGATTTCTTTGCAGTTTTCTTTCCTACACTGTGACTTAGGGAAGAATCTTTGCTCCTAACTGGAATCCATCTTAGCCCAGCCCAGTGCTGTGTGAAGCCTGTGCATTATTCAGCTCTGTATCCCCAAGGCAAAAAATCCATTAGCTGTCGGAGCCAAGAGGAATTAAAAGTTTGAATGAGCCTGCTGACTGCCTCACCACTTGGTTATCAGTGCCTGACTCCTGCCATTAGGGAAAAAGGGCAGGGAATACAGCAGGCCCCAGGGATACCTCTGGGAGCTGACGTTGTTCTGGGCACTCGGATACCGCGGTGTCGGGAGTGGAATGAAAGCCTTGATGGATAGAGCCAGGGCTTGGCTATATTGGGCAAAGAATCTATTCCCTTACAAATATGCTGATCATTTGAGGGTGGCCTGAGCAGTCCCCATCCTTTGTGCTGCCCTGCAGGAAGCCTAAAAGCTGCTCCCTGCCCTGTGGAAGAGGGTTGTGAAGGACACGACCAAATTCCACTGTTGAAATGCTTCTTTATTTTTAGGTGGCTGGAAATAAGTTTTCCAGTTGCCAGCACTGGGCTCCGAGGGCAGTGGTCACCCAGAAACCTGATAATTATCCCTTCACATAATTATCCCTTCAGAGCAGAGTGTTTTGGAAGCTTGATGCACCAACGTTTTTTACCATCATGAAACCTACTTTCTGTTTATCAGTGATTTTCTGCTCCTGCTGATCATCCCTTACAGGTGCTGAAAGCCTGATGTTGTCAGTGTCCAAACTGTCAACAGAATTCTGGGAAAATTAGTGTTTTGATTACCCTTTCTGCCAACTCTGCATGGGCAGCAGCAGGCTGGTATTTTTGTAGGCCCTGCTTAAAATCATCATGGCCTGTTTCTCAGCAACAAGAAAGGGCTTTGCTGATACATAAAGATGCAAAAGGTGTTCCTCTTGTGTTCTGCTGTTGTGGTGGGAGTTTTGCTTGTGCTGATCCTAAAGGAAAGATTCTGTGCCCAAGGCAGGTCTGGGATTCCTGCCACCAGCTGTGCCTGGGGATTTGGGGTTTGGATACCTCAGGAGAATCCTTCCTCTTGCCCTAACACTGCCTTGTTTGTTTTCTTCTGCAGACCACAGGGCTGGTTGAAAAATGGGAGTGGAAGAAGGAGGATGTCATCCTGCACGTGCTGCCTTTGCATCATGTCCACGGGGTGATCAATAAGCTGCTGTGTCCGCTGTGGGTGGGAGCAACGTGCATCATGTTCCCGGAATTCAGCGCACAGATGGTGAGCCTGGAGGGACTGAGCCCTGCCTTGGAAATTCAGCAGCAGGACCCCGTGCATTGTAATTAGAGCAACTCTGGAAATAAGTTCTTTAAGAATTCCAGGCTCTTTAGCCACTGGCTGTGTTTGGTTCACAGCACTCAGTCTGGGGTAAATGCTCTTCCAGAGGCTGCAGCTTGTTTAAGCTGCTTCTCCTCGTGGGGCTGGGGGTCTCTGCCTGGAGGTGGGTAGGCCCTTCTACAGACCCACCAAGAGCATTTGCACCCAGAATTAGGGTGCTTCATTTTTTTTTAGTGTCAGGAAAGGTGGAAATAATGGATTTTTCTCTTGGGTGCTGCTTGAAGCTGTGCTGCCTGTTGGCTTTTTTAGTTACTTGCCTTTGATGGAATTGCAGAATCACTGAGGTTGGGAAAGATCCCCAAGACTGAGTCCAGCCTGTGACTGATCCTCACCTTGTAAGCCAGACCAGAGCACAGAGTGCCATGTCCAGTTGTTTCTTAAACACCTCCAGGGGTGGGGGACTCCACCACCTCCCTGGGCATCCCACTCCAAATTTTTCCCTTCCAATCCTCTATCCCTAGTGTTTTGTATTACATCACATGACAGAACACAGCCTTTGGAGCTTCTTGCAGCCCAGGTAAGAGGAAAACTGGTTCTCCTCACTTGCATGGAAACATTGCTCCTCCTCTGCAGAGAAACAAGTGTTGACAGAGCTGTTGGTTTGGACTCAGTGATATGAGAGGGAGTCTGCAAATCCAGACCTTCTTGCAGCTTTTAGGAAAGGTGGAAGGAGGGAAATCTTACCTGAATGATGCATTTATAATGTTGTTTTCTAGCCGAGCCAGGAATTACCAGTCCCAGTGTTCTGTTTCTCCTTTGTTCCATGCAGCAGTGGCAGGGAGATGATGCAAAGAGAGGAAGAAAAGGGACTAGAAACAGGGCAAGCAGCAGGAAGGTGGAACAGGTTCCACAGCTCCCAGCTTCTGGGATCCAGCACTGTTCATCCATGTCTCCCAGTGTCGTGGGTGGTGTCTGCAGTGTCACCGTTAAGGGATAATTGGCTTTTCAGGTGCTGCTGCCTCCTCGTAGGAGAAAGGAAGTGTGTGGTGTCACTGCAGAATTCCCTGGGAAAGTGAAAGGAGCCTGTGGAGCCTGTGCTGTGTAACTAAACAGGCTGCTCTACCTGTTTGTGTTTATCCATATCCTTGTTACCCTGGAAGGACAAAGTGCACAGGTGTGGGATACACCTGGGTGAGGGTGAGCGCCTGCAGGACCAGGGGATTCTTCAGTGCTTATTTCTGCTTCTCAGAGAAGCAACCACAGAAAATGGGCACTTCCTTTTCTTGTGTCAAGATGTCTCTGACACCTGAACACTGATTCTTTGGTGGGGAACAGCCCCAGAATCCCAGAGGGGCAGCTCTGTGCTCACATTTCCAGAGCAAATTGGTAGGATGGAGCAGTAGAAGGCGGCAGGAGGGTCCCCTGGCTGCTGTAAGCAGTGCTCCCTCAGTGGTCACTGCCAGATTGGCCTCCCCTGACCCGTGGGCATCCCCCCAAAGCTGAGGGAGCAGCAGGGCTGTGTTTGCTGGGAGCGTGGCTGGCGCTGGGAGGCAGAGCCGGTGCCGGGCGCCTGGAAGCGAAGCCTCTGGAGGGCGCGTTGCTCCACGTCCTGTGCCACCGGTGATTGATGGTCCCTCGTCCCCCCGTGCTTTGCTCTGCACTCTCCCGACATCTGCAGATCAATGAGCTGACACTGAGGGATGGGTTCAGGACTGGGGAGGGCGACACCCCCCTGCCTTCCCTGATCCAGGCTCTCCCCAGCCGTGTCCAAGGGCACGCGGGGACAGCGCCCGAGGCGGCTGATTGACCCTGGAGCTTGAACTTGGGCAGTGGGGTCGGGCTCCGGACGCTGTTCCGGGGGCCTCTCAGGTGCTCCGGGGCCCTGAAGGACGTCATTTGCTTTTCTATTTTTTGTATTCCCTTTATTTTTCTGAGGGCCTCCCCTGGGAGCTGCAAGTGGTTTGATCGACACTACAAAGCGAGCACAGGAGGGTAAATAAGGCTTTCTTGTGGAGTTTAATGCAAGCTGCCTTTCAGTTCCACTCTATTTTCACCAGCTGTTTACAGAATGCCCTTTTCTACTGAAATCAGCTTTCAGCAAAGCAGCAGTGGAGGATTTTGCCGAAGTAGCCCAAGTTTTGCCGTGTGCTTTTCTTCCTTCGCTGCACCTTGAGAAAGCAGCCAATTATAGTGTGATATAAAGAAACTCGACTGGCAGCTAAAACACTTGACAGGCTGATCAAAACAAGGCGAGGAACTTACTCTCAACCTGCTGCAGACATATTTAGCCTTGAGTGATACTGGCAAAGGTTCAAGAGAAACCGCAGCAGCACGCCCGATGTGTGTTTGGTTTCTAATCACTAACACTTCATTATACAAAATAAATACTTTATTATTACAGTGTTTATTAAATTACATAATTTGCGGCATGCCTTATAGTCGTGGATACAGATGGCAGTCTGGGTTTGGTGGTGGGAATAATGCTCTTTTTATTTTTTTTACCCTCAGAAGACAGTTCCAGCCCCAGACCAAGGCTTACTTGTCATTCCCTGTGGTGCAGTGTGAGGAGGTGGCAGCTTTTAGACCTTTCCATCTGTTTTTGGGAGCTGGCCAAGGAAAGGTTAAAAATCAGGACTGTGAAGTAACCCCAGTGTCCTGACCAACATCCTCTCTCTCACTAAAACAGCATCTGATGTCTGTGGCTGCACACAGGCTACTGCTGAGGCCACAGGACTCGTTAAATTGTACTGGGGTGCCTCAAGCGTGAAAGTTGCTGCATAAAATCAGATTCTTTTTATTAAATGAGGACATCCATTACTCTGCACCAGCTACTGTACATGTTATAATTCACTTTATAGTACCATCTGTTAAGACTGTCTTGCTTAAGCTTTTCATAGCATCTTTTTATTGCAAGTTATTAAAAAATATGGCTGCATCTATTAATCATTTATTAATAGAGGGTTTATAAATGGACCCTTAGTTTCCAGAATTAGTCGACTTGTACATGACATGCAAAGTCCTCTGGTACTTGTACTCCTTGGAGTGGAGTGTCTTCACAGGGAGCCCTTCTCCTGCCTGGGGACCATGGGAGCAGCATCCACTGTGCCTGTCTGTGCTTCTGGGCTTGGGAATGGTTGAGAGGGAGAGTTTTCAGCACTGCTGTGGGCATGGAGCAGGCAGGAGAACAGCAGTGAGCTGTCAGTGTGTTCTCCTAGCAGCTGTGTGGGGCACGGCTGGCTGTGATATAATTATTTTGGTGTTTTTCCAGGGTGAGAACTGGGAGGGCAGAAACCTCCTCTGGAGTCAGAGCAAGCTGCAGCCTCAGCATCCCTACATGATCCTCCCACCATAACCTGCTTCCAAGCTGAGTTTGCTTCTCCAGCTGTGCTGTTCCTGTTTGCATTCCTCAGCTGCTGCTGACCCTGTCCCAGATGCCAGCTTTTTTTCTTGTGCAGGAGGAGGCATTTGAAAGATGATATCTTTGTGCAGGTTTTCTGCAGTTTGGTGGCCAGAGGAGAAGAGATTAATGCCTCTGTTAAGGTAGGAGTGCAAGGTGAGCCTTGTCCTACTGGGCAGCAGACAAAGCCCGTGACCAAGTGCTTTTTGGAGGCCTCAGGGCATCAGGGCTTGCACCAAGCACTCGCTAAAGCATCCATTCTCCCGTGACTCCCTCTTTCCAGCTCCCTTCCTGCAGCAGTTCAGGCTTCTGAGACTGAGCACACCCTGTGGGGTGCCTGTTGCTCCATGGAGATGTCAGTGAGTCTGGAGAGGCAGAGCCAGGAGAAGCCATGTGTCCTCTGTGCCACTGCTCTTGCTGTGACAGGCACATGTTGACATCCCCCTTCCAGACCAGGACCTGGCTGTGCCGGGCACCCTATGGACAGGAACCTTTTGGAGCAAGTCATGAGATCAGGATCTGCTGTGCAGGATCCTCTGCTGAGGCTTTTGGCCAAAGAGGATCCATTTTGAATTTGAACAACGAGAGCAGCTTGTCTTTGCCTTGGACCACCCTGATCTTGCCTTAAGGGAGAGATGTTCTAATAGCAAAGGCTCCCTGTCAGCTCTGCATTGATAAACACAAGATCTGGTCCCAGGAGGTCTTCCAGTCTTTTGTGCGGAGTGAGAAATAAAAGTATTCAGAGACCAATATATAAACTTGCTCTGATGAGTGATGGGAGAAGCTCATGGAAATCTCCACGCCGGTGACCCAGTTGTGGCGAGCGCTGCCTGCTCAGCTCTGCTGGGCAGGTTTCACGCTGTGATGTGCTGCCTGTGCACTGACAGCCCTGGCTGTGCCCTGCAACCCCTTCCATGATAAATATGCCAAGATGCAGATTTACTGCCCTACAGTTGCAAAGAGCTGCTGTTTTGGTGCCAGTCTTACTGCGTGTATGACTGAAGGTGCCTCCGAGGATCAAGCTGTACCATTTTACAATGTCACATGCAAAGCCATCAAACTCATCTTATTTGGATCCTTCTTTCTGGGGAACCAGGAGTGCTGAGTGCCCAGAGGTGGTGTGTGATTTGGGACGAGGTTGCCCTGACATGCTGTGGGTGTGCTGTCACCCGTGGCACCTTTCCTGGCGGTGGGAGGGAGTTGCAGACCTGGTGCTCGCTGAGGTTGTGTGTGAGGTGTCGCTCCGGGGTCGCTACTGTGTTGTGTGTGGTCCCAAAGGCCAGGAGAGCCTGTGCTGTGTCTGGGAGCAAACTTTGTCCTTGCCATTGCTGTTCTCTGTGTGAGCCAGGCTGGGCTGATGCTTTATACCTTGGCTGGGCTATGCAGGGAGATCCAGGGCTCGGCAACCACAGTTGCCTCCGGGAAGGAGAAGTGTGTACCACACTGAGCCACTCCCCTGGATCTGTCACTTCTGCAAACATCACTCTGGGCAGCTCTTTTAGTTTATTTTTAAAAGAAAAGCAGATCCAAGCAGAGCAGTCTGAGTTCCAATAACCAGCCGTGCCGGGGATTGTGGCTCCCATCCAATTTCAGATGGAGAAAGGCTGGAAGTCTTTTCATCCATTAATGGGAGGCTTCAGAGGAGTAATTTTATTTCAGACTCAAAGAGGAGTCGGTGGAGGGAGGAGCAGGTCACTAGTGAATGGATTATGTTTGATCACTTCTCGCAGACCTGGCTTTAAAAAGTTAGAGGTTTTCTTGCTGTCTCCCCAGATCTGCCGTCTGTCCTCAGCATCTGTTCCTGAGTAATGGCTTTTGATGTGTGTGTGGAAATACAAAAAATGGAACCAGAGCCTGTCATATTTACTTATATTTCCAGGTCCCAGGGAAAGCACTTGCTCCTTTCTGTATGCCTCCAGCATAGGAAGGGTTTAAAAGCTTCAGCCTGGAATGCAGAGGGGCCATCAAACTGTGCTATGAATAAATGATTAAAACCAGAGTCACACAGAGCGTGAACAGTCTGGGGCTATAACAAACATGAGACGAAGCCACTGAGGGCCTGATTTCCCTTTGAAGAGAAGAATGTTTCTCTATTTCTGCATATTGCTTGTGAAGTGTTGGCTGCTCAGTCCTTGGGAGAGAGCAGAGCTCCCCTTGGTGTTCTCCCGTCTCATGTTGTGCCCACGTGCTTTGGGGGGATAAATTGGTGTTGGATGTGTGAGTGTGGTCCTGCTGTCCCTTTGCTACTGCTGTCGAGTTACAGGAGCTTCCCACCCTCAGTGTTTGGCACGGGGGCTCCCCAAACAAGCAGCTGCTGTGGCTGTAGTCGTGTTGTGCCTGTTGCTCTCACAGACACTCTGGAGAACACCGGCAGCCCTTTACCTCGCTGGTGCTTCCCACCTGGCAGCAGTCGATGCAAAACACAGACCCATCTCCCTGAGCAAAAGGGAAATAAAGGGATGAGTTAACCTTGCATTAGGGGGATTGTTACGTTTGAAAAGGTTGAAAAAATTCAATAAGCTGAAAATGGTACAATAATTTTATGGGAGAGAGGAGCTGTTGTGTCTGTCAATAGAGGCAGCAGCACATTATCCATTTGTGGGCTGATGGAAAAATCCATGCTGATGTTTGCTTCCTTTCAGCTTGCAATTCTTCTGGCTGGTTTGGGAATCTTGTATCAGGCAAAATCTTGAATGATTTAGAATGCAAAGGATTTTGCCACCTTCTCTTTTATTGCATGAGAAGATGTCCAGGTGTTGGAGGGTTTGGTGTTTTGTGCAGTTTGTGTCCTTGCACATCTCTCTGTAAAGGGAAAAATTATTGCCTTTTCTCCTCTGTGCTCACATCTCTTTCTTGCTGAGGTGATCTTAGCAGGTCTCGGAGCTGGTTGGGAAGCTTGCTCTGTGGAATGACCATCCCTTGGAGCAGCATGTATATTCCTCCACCCTCATTCCCATCTGCCCACTGGAAAAATATGTGGGAAGAATCTTCCAGCTGTGTCTTGCTGTGCTTGGTTTGTGCCCACTGGTGTCATTTTCTCTTTTTTTTTTTTTGCATGTGATGATGGCAAAATCCCACTGGCCAGACCATGATATGCTCTTGAGCAGTGGGAGGGGAGGAAAATCAGGAATGTCATGCTGACAGGAAGGCTCTTGGGAACATTCTCTGGGGAATTTCTTGTGAACTTCTCTGCTGGCACAAGCAACCCTGTCCCGTAAGCATTCACTGCTGTCATCCCTTATGGGAAGCTGTTGCCAGTCTTGCTTCTTGCAGTAAGAAACTTTTTGTTTCTAGCTCTTGATTATGTTAAAAGGAATCTTGACCCGCCTCCTGAGCATATTCCATTGGAAGGCTGCTGCTTCCCTCAGTGCAGAGCCCAGCAGCCCTGGCACGAGGTGCCGCCTTTGCCTCTGGAGTCCAGGGCTTTTAAAAGCACTTGGAACCTGAGGTATCAGGTGAGCAAAATAAAGCAGAATGATGGGCTGCTCTTCCCCTCTCCACGGGGATTTGATGTGACAGGACACTGGGATAACAGAGGGGGAGATGGATTGTGCAGCTCTAAGCCTGACGCTGTTGGAGAATGCCGGGTGCTGGAAGGACAAAGTGGCCTCTTGCTACAGGCCTGTCCAAGCCCCAGGATTGATTGATTAGTCCCAGGTAACGAGGCTTTCCCAGATCCTTCTCTCAGAGCGTGAAGTCGGAGTTATAACCCAGGAATAGCTGTTCCAGCTGGCTGGGCAGTGCCGAGCCCTCCGGCCGGCTCGGGCTCTGTGGAGTGTTTGGAGCTGCCAGCTTTGTACCGCGGCTCGGGGCTTAGTCCTGTTAAACACATGGGAAGGATCCAGATTTGGCCGAGCAGGAGCAGAGCAGGTGGAGAGTTTGGCTGTCAGCAGATCACTCTGGCAGCTGGTGGCACAAATCCAAAGGCAGCTGCTTATCCTCAGGAAGGGACTGTTGCTGGGATGAGTTGGACTGACATGGAAAAAGCTGCTCCTGTGGCTGGAGTGGCAGGAGAAGGATTTTATCTAGGGCAGGAGTTCAGCAGGCACAGGGGACAGGGAATTCTGGAGTGCAAGAGAGACTTGCTCTGTTTAGAGTGATGATTTTGGTTTTCTCAAATCCAAAATCATGTAAAAATAACTCTGCTGCATGGCCAGACTGGAAGTCTCCCTGTGCTCCCTGCAGCTGCTCAGGACTTGGGAAGGCAAAAAAAGTCACCAAGCAAGGATTGAGCAGCCCTGAGCATCTGTCTCCCTTTGATACCCTTGGCACAGTCCTGATCCCTGCCCACAGCAATGGCTCTCAGGAGCAGCAGGCTGAGAAGAACAGGTTCATTCAGCCCTGGCTTTGGAAAGATCCTTCTCCATCCTCCTTCCTTGAATGGGAAAGATACTGGGAAGTTGAAGGAAAAAGAGGCCGGGAGGAGTATGATAGGGATTAGATCCTTCTAAATGCAATTTTGCATATTCCAGCTTGGTTTTGGGGATTGTGCTGGTAGGTGAGGTTGCTGCAGGGAGTGAAATGTTCCTTCTCTGGGCATATCACCCATCAGTCCAGGAAGTCACATTCCAGCTCTGCTTTCCCTGATGCCCAGGGCATCTCGCAGTGCTTGTATCCCACCTCCCAAGGTGTCCAAGGAATTTCCACCTTGTGCATTCCTCTCTGCCCATCGAACACCAGGGCTGGGAGGCAGCATGAACCCGCTGCTGTTGTGTAGGACGGTGCCTTTGTGGATGTGTCCTGCTCTATTAAGAACAACACCGTGGTGGTGTGAGGGTTTTTTTAGGAGCTGATTGTTCTGGAGCAGTGGAGTGTGAGACGGGGCGGGAGGCAGCGCTGGGGCAGCCAAGCAGAAAGTAATGAAATGGAGCCTGAGCGAGCAGGATGGAGGGGAAGGGGCAGAGTGACAGCATGAAGGAGAAGCGCTGGTTCACCTTCCATCAGTGGCTGCCGTGCCGGGTCCTCGCCGGCGCCGTGTGCGGCAGAGCGCGCGGGGCAGCGGCGGAGGCAGCGCCCTGTCAGCAGCTGTTAGGAAATACATTTGTCACCAGCGGGGCAGGGACCGGAGCCAGGGGAAGGAGGTGGCTGTCAGCGGGGCCTCTGATTTATTGATGGCTTTGGATTGTTCCTGGCTTGGGAAGAGCTCACCCAAGGGAAGAGTGGCGAGGTGTGGGAGGAGTGGGCCCAACTGTGATGTTTATGGCTCCTACCTGTTGTCAGCTGCTCCCCAGTGGGGCAGTTCGTCCCAGATGTGGGTCTTTATCCACATCCCAGTAGGGCTGGCTGCTGGAATTTGCCCCTGGTAATAGTTACCACAGGTTAGCAGGAGTTGCAGCTGAAGAACATCTGTCCCACAGGGACCTGGTTTAGTGGTGACCATGGTGATGCTGGGTTAGCAGTTGGGCTTAATGATCTAAGAGGTCTTTTCCAACCTTACTGATTTTTGGCTGTTCCTCTCAGGAAGAGTGTGGCTGGTGTAGTGGCCCTCCTGCCCAGCTGCTTTCTCCTGCAGCCACTGGTTTACCTGTGGATGCTGATGGCTCCTCTGAGCTTGCTGGGGACATCTCTCTGCATCCATTCACCAGCAGATGACCATTTCCATGGAGTCTCACTCTCAGTTCCAGTGTGTGATCTCTCTCTTCCCAGCTCTGCCATCTGTCTTGAAAGCTTTTCTCCCTCAGAGGTTCAACTCCATGGACTCCTTCCTACCTGTGTATCGTGTTCTTCAGGTGTGGCTTAGTTTCTTTCCAAAGGGACTATGCTTTTCCATGCTTTGGAAAGCAGGTGGCTTTGTTTTGCCTTTGGAGAACTGTGCACTATAAGGGAATTAACTGGTTCTGCCACAAACTTTTGTCTTCAAGAGCAAATTCTTGCCTGTAATATGACAGGCACTAAAAAATGCCATTTCCACCATCTCATGAGTGTGACAGCAGGTGGGTGATCCACTGGTGGGATAAGAAGTGAACATGGTGCTTTGAGCATGATGTCAAGGTTGGGAACTTGTGGACAGGGATGAGGTGCACACAGCAGGCTTCCAGCTGTTTGTACTTCCCAGAAGTCTTAGCATAGCTGTATCTTTAACTGTTCCCTTCCTTTTTAGGTTTGGAAGAAGCTCCTGAGCTCCGAAGCTCCCCGTGTCAGTGTCTTCATGGCGGTGCCCACCATCTATGCCAAGCTGACGGAGTATTATGACGAGCATTTCTCCCAGCCACAAGTCCAGGATTTCGTGCGGGCCTTTTGCCAGGAGAACATCAGGTGGGAGAGCGATGTCCCTGTGGGCAGGGGCTGCTGCTGCCTGGCTGTCCCCACCGTGGATGCTCCAGGTTTTCCTTTCAGCACCACTTCTTTCAGTGCTGGTTGTTGTGCCTTGGTGTCTCTTTGACAGGAACAAGGGTGACTTTATTTAATTATGAGCCACTCTTGCATGGTAAAGCCAGAAGGGGCCGTTATCTGTGTCACCCTGTGTAACACATGGCTGAGGACTTTGTCCTGCAGCCCAAGCTTGTACTCCAGCATCTCTTTTAGGAGGCTGTCCTGTCTTAACCTAAACCCCATATCAGACAGAGAATCTGAGGAACATCTTTGGAGCTTTTGTCGTACGGTTTTATACATAGAAGCAGACTTTATGTGGCTGTAAATTCCCTGGAGCAAAGGTGATCTTGGATGCTCTTTTAGCTGGGCTTTCTGTGTGCAGGTTAATGGTGTCAGGCTCAGCAGCCCTGCCTGTGCCTGTGCTGGAGAAGTGGAAGAGCATCACTGGGCACACCTTGCTGGAGAGGTATGGGATGACTGAGATCGGGATGGCACTTTCTAACCCTTTGCATGGAGTCCGTGTCCCAGGTAGGAGTCTCCAGAGGGTGCCCACTCACTGTTTGGAGGTGTGTGCTGGGAAATGGGTTTTCTCTGCACAGAATGAGGAGGAGCAGGCTGGGGTAGGAACAAGGATGCTGGTAGGGAAATTGGCATTGGGAAGCCAGAACATGGATGTGTGGGAAGTGGCTGATGGGTTTCCTTGGGATCAAAGCTGTGTGTGCAGAGCTTGCAGTGGTGCCTACTAGCCTGAGCAGCCAGACTTTATTACTTCCAAAATGTTAGTGAATTGAAGCACTGAGACTGTTTCTTCAGCCCCTGCTCCCTGGAGCTGTATTTCTGTGTGGTGTCACACAGGATTCTCCACACAGCAGTGCTTGTCCAACCCATCAGTGCCGAACACTTAAAATAGGATGTCTGCTCACTCTTATTTTAGTGCCTGTTTCTTGCCTTTTCAGGAATTAGAAATTGTCACACCTCGATGTACTCTCTGGTCCTGTTCTCTCCTTGTCCTCCCCCCCTTCTCTTAGCCACACTTTGTGACTCCTTCTTGATATCTGTACTTCGTGTAACCTAGAAATAAATTGATCTGAACATTACAAATATAAAATGCCCCCGCCCTCCCTTTGGTTGGAGCGTGGCCATCTGTGTGCTGAGCACCCACCCTGTGCCACCTGCCTCCCCACACACTGTCTGTGCAGACATGGCACCATATGCAGCCCCTTGAGGGACCTGAGGGGCTGTCCTGGGTGTCACCCCTTCCCACAGCACCCCAGAGCCGTAGGATACACAAGCTGGACCTCACAGGATTCACACAGGGAGAGGGGAAGCCACAGCTCCCCCTCACTGTCTCCTCAGCCTGGAAACAGCTTGAAATACAAACTCTGTTTTACTTTTGCAGAGGAACTCTCATTCCCCCACTCCACCTCAGGCAGTTTTCCCTCCCTCCAGAAGCCCCATGCCTGCAGGCAGGAGAGGGAGGCAGGCAGGGAAACAAGGTTCCCACCTGCATTAACTCGAGCTGTGAGCCCCACACCACAGGGTGACGGTGCAGAGATCACTCCAGTGTCCCTGTGGCCTGCTTGTATTTGCTTTTTACTGATTTGCAGGAGGGAAAATGAGTGGAGGCTCTAGAAATTTCCCAGGAGACTAAAAGGGACAGGAAATAAGACTGAAAGTAACATGGCATGGCAGAAGTTGGCACCCAGACAGGCAGGTCCTGCCCCAGGGCATCATCCCTGAGGATATTGGGGTCTGCAGGGGACCTGGGGACAAATCCTCTCAGTCACTCCAGCCCCATCCAGGGGCTCCTGTGGCCCCGAGAGGAAAGAGAAGCATCTCACAAAGGTGTGGATCAGCAAGAGACCGTACGGAAAGGAAGCCATAATTGAATAGGCTTGATTAATTTATTTCAGGAAGTGTCAGCTGGGAAGCAGATGGGTGAAGCTGAGGCATAATTTACTGGAGCTGTGAAAAAGCTTTTGATCTGGAGCCCTGTTAGAGGCTGGGCTGGGAGGTCACCATGTAGCACGGAGCATCCGAGGCAAATGCGATGATGGGCTGGGAACAGGGGACGTTTGCCAGAGGATTTCTCCTGGAGTGGAACCAGCACATGCCCTTCTCCATTGCTTTGAGCTGTTGGAGAGAGTGCAGAGGAGTCCACTAAGATAATTAGAGGGATGGAGCACTTCTCCTATGAGGAAAGGCTGAGAGAATTGGGATTGTTCAGTCTGGAGAAGAAAAGCTTTGGGGTGACCTAACTGTGGCCTTCCAGCGCCTGAAAGGAGCCTGCAAGGAAGTTGGAGGGAGACTATTGACAAGGGTCTGGAGTGGCAGGACAAGGGGGAATGGCTTCAAACTGACAGAGAGTGGGTTTAGATTGGAGATTAAGAAAAAATTCTTCCCTGTGAGGATGGTGAGGCCCTGGCACAGGTGCCCAGAGAAGCTGTGGCTGCCCCATCCCTGGACATGTCCAAGGCCAGGCTGGACAGGGCTTGGAGCAACGTGGGATGGTGGAAGGTGTCCCTGCCCATGGCAGGGGGTGGAATTAGGCGATCTTCAAGGTCCTTTCCAACCCAAATAATTCTGTGATTCATGACCTTCTGAGGAGAGTTCCTGGGGCTTCCTTTGCCCACTTCCACCTGCTTGGTGTGGCTGGGAAGGGTTGAGTCCTCAGAGCCTGGCCATCCTGCCCTTGTCCCCACTGGTGTCACCAGCAGTATGGCACGTCTCTCCACCCACTGCACAGGTCTGAAGGGGCATGGATGAGGATGTGGGGGCTTTAATTTTCAGAAGAAACAAAGATGAAAGATTTGAAAGATAAATGTTTGCTTGTATATGGTTAAAACCCTGCTTAAAATGCCTCTGTTTTCACCAGCTCTCATTCTAATCCCCCCTGGTGCTGTTACTGTGAAGGGAGATGAATAATTCATGGCCGGAGAATGCCTCACTGGGCCTAATCACCACTTTAATTGGAGGTTTAGATCAGAGGCAGCTAATAGCTCCTACAGCGGGGACTCCGTGTATTGTTGACAGTGAGATCGTTGAGTGCCTTATCGTTGGCCTGTTTCAATTCTCCCGGGACTCCGCGGCACATAACAGCACCGAGGTGCCCAGATACCGAAGGACACAGACCGAGGGGCCAATTAAATTTATCTGGGAAGAGCTGACACCTTTTTTAAACAGAGGAGAACCGGGGAAAGAATAAGTGTCACTCCTTGCTGCCTGCGGTCCGGCCGACACCGCGGGCACGGTGCCAGCAGTGCCTGCCAGCCAGGAGCCTGCACACTGGAGAGAGCTGGGAGGGAGTGAGAGGGGAAGGAGCAGGGATTTCTCCCCACTTTCCACTCAGGATTATGGCTGGGCACAAAAAGAAGCCAGTGCTGAGTGTTGACCCCCTTCTGATCACCCTTGACTATGGTCTCGATAAAGCCAGGATACCCGGTGCTGTTCCTTTGGGAAGGGGCCCAAGCTGACCTGTTGGAGTTGGCACAGTGTGTGTTTTGACATGGTGGATGGGCCTGGGAAGTTCTAGTCAGTGTTTTTGCACGGATTTTATTAGTACTGTCAGGTTTGTGTAACTCTAATCAAGGATAGGAGCTTTTCAGCCTTTACAGATGTTGAATTCCAAGTTTGTCATTTTTCCTAAATAACAGAAAACTTTTTGCAGACTGAATTAAGGAAGCAGCTCTCCACCAGGGACTTGTTTTACATGTTGGTTTTACTTTAGCCAAGTAGGAAACAAATTGGAGGAGCTTTATTTGTAACTGCGATCTGAAACACTGTGGGAACGCGTCGCTTTTCTGTGGCTTAGATTTGCCAGCTCTGTGCTGAGCTTTGGTGTTTCCTTCTCAAAGACTGAGACTAGAAGTGGGCAGTACCCTTGAGTTCTGCTGCCTGTGAATCCCTCTGTCACATTCCCATGATGAGGTCCCCAGCTTGCATCCAGGGAAGAGGCATCTTTCAGGAAGGCATCCAGCTGATCTTGATTTGAAGAACTCCACGTCTGTGAGAGGCCATGGCTGTTCCTTTGCTGGTTTCTGCTCCCTCCATGAGCTTTCCGGGACTGACAGGACTGTGCAGAGCCAGGAGTTGGACTCGATGATCCTTGTGGGCCCTTTCAACTCAGGATATTCTGTGATTCTCTGATTCCATAAATACCTCAACATGGCACCTCAGGGCACTTCTGGCTCGTGGCTCTCTCTTCACCCTGATGCCACCCTCTGTCTCTTGGCAGTGTCTGGCCAGGAGATGGGAGCAGCCCCCGCAGTGCTGGTGGGGAGAGAAGGAAGGCCCTGGCTGTGTGTTGGCTGACCTGAATGCCGGAGGCAATCCCGAGTGGAGCAGACATGGATCACAGAGCTGCCACGTCGCTTTCTGTTTATTTCTTGCCAGATTTGCTAATTGTTCGGGTAGTTTCACTGCAATAAAATCTCACTCCCTCATAGCCCATCTGCTCTTGGCTCATCCTGCAGGGATGCCATAAATCTGGGCTACGACGACATATCTATTTCCATGGCAACTGACCAGTGTAGCAAACAAAATCATGATGTCACGGATAGCAGATCACCAGGGCCTGAAGAGGAGAATGGGACCAGGACAGGGAAAGTGTCACTTGAACCCAAATGCTTGAAATAGAGGTGACAAGGTAAAGGCAGCACTGGGCTCCAGGTGTTGCATGCCCTGCTCTAGGGACTACCCAAGGTCAAGCTGATCCTGGGAAACCTGGAAAGCATCAGCTGGAGGCTCTTCAGGGAGAAAAACTGATTGCCTCTTAAAATAAGCAGTGCACTTACCAATTTATAGGATCACAGAATCCCAGAATTATTTGAGTTGGAAGGGACCTTAAAGCCCATCTCATTCCACCCCCTACCATGGGCAGGGACAACTTCCACTATCCTGAGTGTCTCCAAGCCCTGTCCAACGTGGCCTTGGACACTTCCAAGGATGGAGCAACCACAGCTTCTCTGGGCACCCTGTGCCAGGGCCTGCCCACCCTCACAGGGAAGGATTTCTTCCCAATGTCCCACCTAACCCTGCCCTCCTTCAGCTTAAGGCCATTCCCCCTTGTGCTGTCACTCCATGTCCTTGTGAAAAGTCCTTCTCCAGTTGAAGCTCAGACCTGTCCAGTTCTTGTGAGCCACAGGCTGCTCTGTGCTGTTGTCCCTCTCCCTGCTCACAGGGGATGAAGGTCACAGGCCTCATTTTGCCACGAGAGCCGTCTCGTGCCGCTGAGATGCCGAGTGAGCCCTGCTGAGCCAGCAGATGCCCACGGCTCCTGGTTGCTGCTGAGCCCATCAGTCAGGCCTCAGGAAAAAAGCTGCCCTTTCTGCTGAGCTTTCAGGTGCTCCCCAGGAAGGGCAAGCACTAAACCAGGGGGTGGGAATGCTGCAGGTTGGTCACAGAACTATCTTGGAGTTCAATAGCTGACACTGTGTCAGCTTCCCTGGCTTTGAAAATTGAAACCTGTGGAAGAACGGTGTGGTTTTGATCCCTGCTTTTCTCCTGTGATGTTTTCTATACAGGTTATTGATGTCTCCTAAAACTGAGATAATCCCCTGCAATTCTCACACTGTTAAGCCTTTGCCTCCCCTGTCAGGTTCAGGCTGCAGAGGAGCCACTGGAGTAATCACTGTGCTCTTTCTTTTCACAGCTTTGTGTAGGTTTCATGGTGCTTTTTTTTAAAAAAAAAGAAACAGCTTCATTACTGAGCTACGAAGCTGTGCTGAAGTCTTCAAAGACTGGCCAAGAGAGACTGTTCAGGGCTGGAGACACATTTATTTTCCAAGGCATTTCCAGCACTGCCTGCTCAGCGAACAACAGCATATTGCACCGTGGTGACATTTGCATGCAGACACACGACGTGATCGAAGCCTTCCTGAAGGGTAACCCCCTGCTAGGAAGTTCTTTAGTGCCAGCACAGTCTGCAGATGCCATTGATAGACGAGCAGCTGCTCTTTTGCATCCTTGATTTTGTGATTTCCCAGAGGCTGTCCAGTGTTCCCATCTTGTTTTCTCCGTAGGTTCCGTGGGCACGCCGCTCCCAGGGGTGCGAGTGCGCATTGCCACCGAGACCTTGAAGAACGGGGCACGTTCCTACACCATCCATGCTCAGGGGGATGAGAACAGCACACAGGTAGTGCCCAGCCATGTTTGCTTCACTTTGGAAAGGTCTTCACTCATGCTCTTTAAAGGTTTTTTAATTCTTTTTTGGGTTCCTGTAGCCATGGTACTTTATGGACTGCACAGGTGTTGTCTGCTGTACCGTAGAATCATGGAATGGGTTGGGTTGGGCTGGGAGGCACCTTTCAAGGTCATCTGTTTCTGCTCCCCTGCCACGGGCAGGGACACCTTCTATTGTCCCAGGTTGCTCCAAGCTCTGTCCATTCTGGCCTTGAACATTGCAGGGATGGGGCAGCCACAGCATCTCTGGGCAACCTGTGCCAGGCCCTCACCACCCTTATAGGAATGGATCTCTTCCCAATATCCCATCTGAATCTACTCTCTTTCAGTGTGAAGACCTAGGGTAGTGGAAGGTTCATGCCCATGGAACAAGATGAGTTTTAAGGTCTCTCCCAACCCAGACCATTCTGTGATTCTATGATTGGAAGGGCAGGACTGGTGGCCTTGGGGATTGCATTCATTTTGAAACAGCAGTGGGGGAAACCCATCAGGTTTCCATGAAAACCCAGCTCCATGCCGAGCCCCAGCTGCCACATGATGTGTGCACCAGCAGTTCTGGTATCAGCAGTCAGATAACTGGGATGGGGAACATGATCTGCCTCCATCCCAGATATCTACCTGCAGAAGCAGCTCAGCCCAAGGCCTAGATTGTCCTGCTGCCTCAGCCCTTTGTCTTCCCACAGAACTGGCTGAGCAGGGTCTGCTGTGCTGCCACATTCCCTCATTGTGGGTGCAGGTCGTGTCACTCCAGCAGATCAATCCCCAGGTGATGTCTGGGCTCGCCTGAGCAGAGAAATGTGTGTGAGAGAAATTCCAGCCATGTGGGCAAGTGGGTGGGAGACAGGCAGGCGTGAGATCCAACCCAAAATCTGTGGCTTCACTCATTCCTCTGGGGAAATTGCTTCTCATCCAGCCACCTACGTGCCAGGGGTTTGAAAGGAGCTCCCAGGCTGTGCAGGGTGTGCAGACATTGCTGGGGTAAGCACTGGGGAAAGGCTTGAGAAACCCGTTTATTCTCTACATTCTCTGTGTTGGCAGGTGGGGGCACCAGCAGGACCCTGGGCAGCCCCATGTGTGGGTTGTGCTTGGGCTGGGACAGGTTGTGTTCCATGTTCTGATGCCATACGAGCACTGGATCCCACCCCAGACATGTAAAACGAGCCCAGGGGAGGGATGAGAGGGGCCACTCTGGCCAGGCATTGTGGCTTTTATTAAAAGTAAGAGGGTTTCTGTTCTTTCCTCTGTGTCACTGCTGTGGTGTGGCTGAGCAGGATTTTTGTCATTTTGTCACTTCCCTGGGTGAGTGTTATGTTTCACAGGTTTGTCCCCTCATCCCAGAGTTAGCTCTTAGCCTTTTTTTTTCCACTTGTGTGGAACTGAGACATGAAATATAATGTGTCCCTTTTAATAATGATCCTATAATGCTTTTTTCCCCCTAAGGGATTTCTGGGCTCTTTACAAATTAGGTCTCAGACATGAGAATCCCCAAAGTGCAGCTACTTCCAGGATGAAATGTGGATGTTGTTCTACTGAATTATGAGAGTTAAAAATATGGAATGTTGTTTTTCTGCTCAGTACTCCTTTCTCTTCCTTCTCATTGCATTGAGTGACCAGAGAAGAGGAGCCCAGCTGACCTGTGTCTGGTGCTGGAAGCTCACCAGCCCCTCAGGCCTTCAGAGAGCTGAGATTCACATAACTCTTCTCTTTTCCCTTGCTTCAGTCTGCCTGAATTTATTTTTGGGACAGAGGAATTTCCCTTTTATCCCAGCCATTTCTCACATATACCCTCCAGCCCCCAGTGTGGGTGGCTGAGGTCCATACCCATGTCTGTCCCCCAGAGCTCCCACCAGCTTCCAGGAGCTCCCACCAGCCCTGGGCTTGGCTCCTCGCCCCTTGCTGATGGTTTGCTTTCCATCAGGGTCTCCCTTGGGGATCTTTTGAATGTTCTGGTGAATTCTCAAGTCATCAGCTGGGAAGGGTGTGGAGAGGTGGTAATTTACCTCTGGATGTCAGCTGATGGGTTGGTCCCTCTCTGAAACGTTGTCCCCATCTCACCCACCATTCTCCTTGTCCCAGCTTAACTGGGAGTTTCTTCAGGCTGAAGGGAGAAAAATGGTCCCATCTGTTTCAGTCCACCCTAGGAGACAGTGGCTGGCTGGGTGCCTCCAGGACATCCACAACATTTCCAGGAGCAGAGCAGAGCCAGCTGCCTCTGTCCCTGGGACTGTCAAAAGGTGGGAAAAACAGTCCCTGCTCCCAGCGTGTCTTGGCACAGACGGGTGTGTGGAGATGCCAGGAGTTTGGGTTTTATATGCCCTGGGCATGCAGTGTGACTTTCCATGGCATGGCCAGGCAGACAGACAGGTGGTGACACCCCTCTGCTCCCAGCGATGCTGTAATTCCACTGCCTCACACCTGAGGTCCCAGGCAGAGCCTCACCTGCTGCCTGTCCCTGCCCCGAGATGCTGCTGCTGGCACGGTGTGTGCATCATGCTTGGTTAATAATTCATGTCAGCAGAGAATACATCAGTGGAATTTATTTAAAACAAGGAGGATCTGACAGTCCGAGTGCTCATCACGCTCCACCAGTCAAAGGCCTGACTTTGTTTAGATCAGCTCCTCCACAGCAGAGGGGATGTCCCCTGGATGGCAAGATCTGTTTTGTGTCACCCTGCCTATGCTACAGGATAACCCTGTGGCCTTTTCCTTGCATCTTAAGAGAAGGATGAACAAATCCTTCCTCACCTCCCTTGCAGGAGGGCTCTGAGCCTTACAGGATGTTGGTTGAGGGCTGGGAGGTCTGTGCTGTGGACCTGGCAAAGGCAGAGGGGTCCTAGTGGGAGTGCTGGTGGTGACAGGAGTCACTCAGCCTTCCCAGTGCCCGCTCTGCCCGGGCTGTGGAGCAACTGGGGTGCGGCCTCACCTTGAGCAGTGTGTGCCACGAGAATGGGGAGGGGTCTGGAGGGGAAGCCACATGAGGAGTGGCTGAGGACACTTGGTTTGTTCAGCTGGAGAAGAGGAGGCTGAGGGGAGACCTCACTGGGATCTTCAGCATCCTCCCAAGGAGCAGCAGAGGGGCAGGTACTGATGTTCGCTCTTGGGACCAGTGACAGGACTCGGGGCAATGGCTGGATCTGTGTCAGGGGAGGTTTAGGTTGGATATTCTCCCCGAGAGCGGTTGGGCACTGGAACAGACTCTCCAGGGCAGTGGTCACAGCCCCAAGGCTGCCAGAGCTCAAGGAACATTTGGACAATACTCTGAGGCACGTGGTGGGATTGTTGGGATGTCCTGTGCAGGGCCAGGAGCTGGACTGGATGATCCATGTGGGTCCCTTCCAACTCAGCATATTCTGTGGTTCTGTGAGGGCAAGCACCGTGGGGCTCACCCAGTGGGATGCTGAGCACCCCAGCAGGAGTTGGGCTCCAAGCCATCCCTTCCCACCAGGCTCGCAGGCTCCTGCGAGCAGGTGATCTCCGTGCGGGGGGTGAGTCACATTGTCAGGGCAATCTGTGAGGTGTTCACACGTCAGCTGTGCCGTGCAGACCCTCCTGACGGCGAGCAGAGCGCGCCTGCCTTTGCCAAGGGAATTGTTTGCGGAGCCTCGCGAGGTCACCGCCTTCCCTGCGCGCGTTGGGCTCGGGTTCCTGCCTTCTGCTCCCGCGACAACAGGCTTTCTCCGAGCTGTTTCTTCCCCACTAACACAGTCTGTCCCATTAGACTGGGGTGTCGCAGCCTTTCCTTTCACACCGTCACCCTTTGGACATGTGAGATCCAAACAGGAGCGCGGCAGTGCCGGGGGAATGCGTGTGGGTGGCAGGAGCAGGGAGGTGGGGAGCGTTTCTGCTCTGCCATCCGGGAACTGCCTGAGCTGGCAGCAGGGGACTGCTGTAATTTGCAAAGCTGGTTCCTGGCACACCCTGAAGATCAATAATCTACTTAGCTGAAAGTTTGCTGGATCTCTGTTCTTCCCTTCATTTTCTCCCATGCTGTGATTAGAGTGCTGGATTCCTCTCATGCACGTGCTCCGGCCCTTCAGTCTCCTCGCGTCTCATGAGCCTTGTGCTCCGTTGCATCCCAGTTGTTCAGGTTTTCAGCTGGCTCTCATGACGCTTCGCTGGGTGTTTCTGCACCTTGGCTGTGAACTGGTTTCCTGAGCTGGCACAGAGCCACATGATCAGGCTGTCACTGTGCCCTGCCTGAGGCTGCACCATCACTGCCAGTACCAAACCAAGGTGCTCTAAGCTGACAAGATCCCCTCACTGCTCCTTCTGTTCCAGCTGAGGATGCTCAGCAGCCTGGGGACACCCATGACAGGACAGTGTGGCAGGAGGTGACAGTCCCATCAGAGTCACAGTGCCTGCCCTGACAATGTCCCCACCTCCTCCCTGCGCTGTGTGGGGATGCAGACCATTGTCCCCCAGAGAGATGCTGTCCTGGGAGTGCTGGGAGAAGTGTTTCTCCTCTAACACATCCCTGGGGCGCAGAAGTGTGGAAGCAGATGTCAGGGACAGCAACTTTGCCTGCTTTGAGTCATCCCAGCTCTTGTTCCTGGAGCCACTCATGTCTGAAGCAGCTCCTAAACTTTTCGTGTACCTTAAGCAGCTGCCTGTTGAGTCCATCAGTCTGTTTAGGCTCAGTAACCCTTACCCACAGCCCTGAATGCTCTTTCCCCTGCTCTTTTTTCCCTGTAATTTTTGGAGCTCTTCCCACGGCTGTGGCTCCCAGGAAAGGGTTACAGCTCTCCAGCACTGAACGTTTGAGTTTGCTTTGTTCAGTGCAATGCATATTTCATACGCTCAGCTTCCCAGCTGGCAGAGGCCTGGAAACCCTGCAAGCTGTCGGGTATTGTCTCTCTCCTTCTTTACTTGTTTGTTTGTTGAGCTTTTTTGGGTTGTCATTTTTGTTGGATTTCTTTTTTTCTTTTTTTTTTAATCTTTTCCAAATTGCTCGCTCACACGAAAGCCAAACCCCAACCCTGCCAATGGGGGTCTCTCAATAGATAAATGGCCTCACAGCTGTATCCAAGACAGGGCTGTAGCCAGGGCTTTTGTGGCGGGTGATTTCCTCGTGCCGGGGCTGCCAAGGGTGCTGTGGGGCCGGGCGGGTGGCAGGAGCCGGCAGCAGGAGGACGCTGTGCCACGGGCTTTGCTCCCCCCTCCAAAGGTTGTAATTATCCTGTTGTTTATCCATATGCAAGCTGTCGGCCTGGACGGAGCGGCTCGGCTGTGGCCATCGCTCCTGAAAGCCACCAGCGTCCCCAGGCCCCTCCTCCCCCTGTCCCCTGTGTCTCTGCCATCTGCTCCCAGCTTGCTGCTGGTTGCCAGCACCTCGGCGGGGCTGCGGGCGCTGGGGGCAGCTGGCACTGTCACTGTGGTTGTGACCGGAGGTCTTGGCGTTGATGTCCCTGTGGAGGAGACCAGGAGCGGCTCCACCTCACTCACGTTCATCCCACGTCTCTGGAGAACCGTGGGGAGGAGCTCAGTCACCACTGAGCTGCCAGGGTGTCTAGGAGGCTTCCTCCAAGGACTGGGTGTTCCTGTGGGTGGTGTGGATTTGGGCACTTGGCACCCATCTGCACCAGGTCCCACTTGGAGGTGCTGCTGTACATGTATCCCTGTGGGATTTCTCCTCATCCATCCAGGTATTCTGAAACAGCTGGTGTGACCATACCAGGCTCTTCTCCTGTGTGTATCTCCTGAGGGTAGAGATAGGCACATGCCCACCATGCCTGGCATTCCTGAAAATGGCCAGGTATGGACATGCTGGTGGGGATGTGGCTGCCTAGCCCAGAGGAACAACCAAAGGAACACCTGGTTTGTTCCTTTCCTATCCCAGTCAGGCCTCAGCCTAAACCAGTTTGTTCTTTGTCCTTGGTGCTCCTACACTTCGAGAACATCTCTCTTCCAATTTTTCACCTGTTTTCTTGTCCCTGCTGCATCCCATCCTCATGTTCTGGTACCTCAATGGTGGACTTTACCTCCAGCATCCCAGTTCCATCTCCCATGGGAAGCTTGTTCTCAGCCCCATGATCGGGCATTGTGGGGAATGTGTTGTTGAGGGCAGCATGGATTAGTTGATTTGCTGATTTTCTTCTATCTGCAGCTCCAGCCCTCAGGATTTCTGGCACAATCCACCTTTGGTAAACACATGCTGCATTTTTTCCCATTTTCCATTTGCCTCTGCTTCTTCCAGAACCTCCTTCCAAAGCCCTTGCTGTTCTGGACACTGCACTTGTGTGTGTTCCAGTTATCATTTTTGTTTCTCTATATTCCCCTCATCTCCTCAGGAGCCTGTTTTGTGTCCTGCCCAAGTAATTCAAGTTTCTCCATTTGGTTGCCCAGGCTGCTTTTGTCACTGTATAAACCTTTTAGCTGCTTCTCTTTGATCACGTCCAGTTCCTTGGTCAACTCGGTCGGCGATTCCATTCTCAGATGTATTTATATCTCCTTCCTTCTTTCTGTCTGCCCTCTGATGACTTTTTTTTTATTATTTGTGGCCATAGCTCTATTTTATTTCTTCCTGGTAGGAAAAGTGAGGCATCGTGTCCTCTTGTTTCTCAGCTGACAACTCCTCTCATCACAGGGGCAGCCTTGATCCCTGAGAATATTTCCCTTGCACTCTGAAGTTGAATCCGTCTGTCAAGCAGAACCCTCTTTCCACAGGTGTTTCTGTTGAACTCACCTTTGTCACAGCACCCTCAGAATCTTTATTAATCTCTTTATTATTGTTTTGTGCTTACACAGAATCCCAGCATGGTTTGAGTTGGAAGGGACCTTAAAGCTCATCTCATTCCACCCCGTGCCGTGGGCAGGGACACCTTTCTCTAGACCATTCCTCTTCATAGCTGAGGGAAGACTTGGGGTGTTTGTGGGAGAGCCCTGGATGTGGTGGGGAGATACTGAAGCAGAGGCCAAAGAAAGAGGGACATTCTTTTAGAACTTCCCTGGGGTTTTTCCAGCCAAGGGAGGAGGCACTGGCCACTGGGATGGCTTGGCATGAGGAGCAGTTAGAGGTTCTGGGGCAGTGTCTGTGCAGTCCCAGCTCATCACAGCCTTGCCAATGCTCCACTTTTAAGGGAGGCTGATGGAAACCAAACCAAAGGTCAGTCACTGCTCAGGTCCTTTCCTGGTCCTCTGCCTGCCCCAAGCACAGAATTGGCACAGGCGTCGTGAGGGCACGTCGGGAGCCTTCCCCTAATGAGGAGAGCGGAGGGAGGGGGAAGATGTGCTGACATCTCACCTCGTTTATTATCTTGGGAAGCCTGCAAACAAGAGGGATGAGAACAGCAGCAGGGAGAGCTGTTGGCATCTCTGGAATAGTGTTATGCATTTAATTTATGGTGTTAATATAGATTGGGAAGTTTTGTGTCCGTAGAACAACTGTGGGGAGGACTGACCTTTCCCAAATTTGGGTTGTTTTCTGTGCTGTTCTTGGGATCATCTGGAGTTAATCAGTTCTGTAGCTTTCAAAAATCTGTATTGCCTAAAAATGCAGACAATCACTTTTGTTTTCAGTGGAGCAACATTTGCTGTAAGTAAAGGGTTGGGTTGTTTGAAAATAAGTTTCAGTTTTCCAGCTCCACTGTGCACCAGCCTTGCTTTTAAATTTATAACCCTCCAAAATGAAAAGTAAATGGATTGTGTTATTCCCAGCCCTTTTGTAAAAGTTAACATTGCAAAAACAGATGTGAAATGTGGCCTCATAGATTACAGCCTGGGCTTGGGGTTTTAGGTTGGAGGTTTATTTTTTCCTTACTCTCTCTGTGCTGTGTCCCCAAGGAGCAGAAATCTGCCTTTTTCCAGCAGGAGGAAAATTGTTCTGTGTCCGAATTGCCTCCTGCTAGGCTTGTGCAGGATGCTGCAGGACATGGAGCTCCGAGGAACGATAATGTCACGACAAAAACGTGCGACTTAGCAGGGAATTTTTAATTAGGAATGTGCAGGAGAGTTCAGATTGCCTGGGAGTTTGATAATGCTCTAGCAAACCTCACAGCCCTAGGAAATCCATTCCAATATGGCCCAGGGAGACAATGATTAAAAGGCACTGTCAAGTGGGTTATTGGTCTCCAGCTTCTTTTTAGGAGGCTGGTGGGCTTGTCCTCACCTCCCTCAGTACCCACCATGCCAGTCCTGGATGTGGTGTGATCCCTATGTCTGGAAAAGTGGAGTCTGGGCAAAACCTGGAGCTCCCCTTCTTTCTCCAGGTCTCTGTGGGCTGAGCTGTTGGATGCTGTGTTTCCCCTGGAGAAAAGGAGGCTCAGGGGGGACCTTCTCGCTCTGTGCAACTCCCTGATAGGAGGGCAAAGCCGAGGGGGTCGGGCTCTGCTCCAGGAACAGGGACAGGAGGAGACAGAACAGCCTTAGGGGAGCTTCAGGTGGGACATCATAGGAATTTTCCCATGGAAAGGGTGGTCAGGCATGGGAAGGGGCTGCCCAGGGAGGTTTGGAGTGCTCATCCCTGAAAGTGTCCAAGGAAGGACTGGCCGTGGCACTCAGTGCTCTGGGCTGGGGGACAAGGTGGGCATTGGGCACAGG
>JAOXXN010000162.1:1411139-1421381 GCA_026770055.1 Myrmophylax atrothorax | reverse complement strand
TGCTCATCCCTGAAAGTGTCCAAGGAAGGACTGGCCGTGGCACTCAGTGCTCTGGGCTGGGGGACAAGGTGGGCATCGGGCACAGGGTGGACTCTGATCCTGGAGGTCTTTTCCAACCTCAGTGATTCTGTGATTATGGGACGAGGCTCTGGGCCACCAAAGTCTTGAAGGGGTGAGTGAGGGTGTCCTGAGGGACAGGGCTGTTTCTGGAGGTGCTGGTGGCAGGTGAGCTCCAGCAGTGGTGTGGTGGGAGTGTGGCAGAGCATTTGTGCTCCACAGCCCAGCCCTGGAGGGCAGAAGGGAGCGGGGTCAGTCCTTCAGACTTTGTTATATAATTTCTATGCTCTGGCATGTTAAAGGCCCCCCCAGCAAACACCAGGAAAAAGTTACTTCTCTGGGAGAACTGCTAAAAGGGCTCCATCATTTCCATAAACCTCACACACATAAATTATTGTCTTCTATTAGTCACTTAAGGGCTCAATTGCTTAATTATTTTGATCACAGTAATAATTTATTTACAAGGTGCGGAAAAATGCCAAGCACTTCCAAGCCGAGCAGCACGTTCAGGCTGTGGTGGAGGAGGCAGGGCTGCAGAAGCATTTCCTCCTCCCAAGTCTCAATGCTTCTGCTCCACAGAATCACAAGGTCCCTTCCAAGGTCCCTCCTGAGAGATGATGCTCCGATCCACAGCCTTTGGTGCTCACCCAGGAAAGAAGTTCAGCAAGACCAAGTGAAGGGTCTTGTGTGTGGGTCGAGGCAAACCCAAGCACAGACACAGGCTGGGGGAGGAGTGGGTTGAGAGCAGCCCTTGGGAGAGGGATTTTGGGGATGTTGGTGAAAGAGCAGCTCAGTATGAACCATCAGTGTGCGCTGGCACCCAGAAACCCCCCATGCCCTGGGCTGATCCCACAGTGTGGGCAGCAGGTGAGGGGGGGATTCTGCCCCTCTGCCCTGCTCAGGTGAGACTCCCCTGCAGAGCTGCCTCCAGCCATGGGCAACAACAGCACAAGGATGTGGAGCTGCTGGACTGAGTCCAGAGGAGGCCTTGGAGATGTTACAAGGGCCGGAGCACCTCTGGAGACAGGCTGGAATTACTGGGAGTGTTCACCTGGAGAAGGGAAGGCTCCAGGGAGACCTGAGAGCCCCTTCCAGTGCCTAAAGGGGCTCCAGGAGAGCCAGAGAGGGACTTGGGTCAAGGGCCTGGAGTGACAGGACAAGGGGGAATGGCTTCCCACTGCCAGAGGGAAGGGTTATATGGGAAATCAGGAAGGAATCCTTCCCTGTGAAGGTGGGCAGGCCCTGGCACAGGTTGCCCAGAGAAGCTGTGGCTGCCCCACCCCTGGAAGCATCCAAGGCCAGGTTGGATGGGACTTGGAGCAATCTGGGATAGTGGAAGGTGTCCAAGCCCATGGCAGGGCAGCTGGATGTAGATTAACTTAAGGTCTCTTCCAACCCAACCCATTCCATGATTCTGTGATTATCTGGGGAGGCAGGGGAAGGGAGGCATCTGGCAGAAGTTATGTGTGCCCCCTGATACCTGCTGTTTGTGACCTGCAGTTATTTGGGCTTTTTCCTAAAAGCGTGTCTGTCTCCCTCCCAATCCTCAGCCCAATAACACGTTCTCACGTCCCCAACACGCCTCACCTTCCAGCTTTCTCTCTGTGTCTCCCACATGTTTCTGCTTAGGAATCTGCTGTGCCTCCCCTGCTTCCCAGAGAAGGACACGCCGCTCTGAGCCTCCCTCCATAAAAGCCCCTAATTCCATTAAAGTCCATTACAAGCTCCTCTCCCACAGTTCCCAGAGGAACGAGGGGCAGAGACCGCAAGAAAACAAATGGGCACTTTGAACAAATCCCAGGGCCGTTTGCCAAGTGGGGATTCCCAGCTCTTTACAAACCACCCTCCCAATAAAGAGGTAAAATGGGAACGGGGAAAATATGCATTTTATAATCACCCAGATTTAGTCCTTCAAAGGATTTATTACAACCTTTTATTTTCATGCGTGGAAAATGGAATCTTATCTCGTGTGGCGGCTGGGCCAGCTTGACTCTCCGGCTGGGTTTAGAGCAGGGAGCTCTCAGACAACAACCTCCAGGGCCACGCTCTGCCTGGGTTTTAAAGTTCCTTGAATGCATTAAAATATGGCACTGGGAGAGGCGGAGATCTGTGCAATCAGCAGGCTGATGCCTCCAGCAGCTGCTTGTGCCATCGAGCCGCTGCCTCTACACCGGGAACCACCGAGACTTGAGGGAGAAAGGAAATAACCAGCCCAGGCGTGTGTTTCCAACCCTGCTCCCAGGGCCAGCCAGTGGGGTTTTAGCAGGGATCAGGCACGAGGGGTTGTGGGAGATAAATGCCTTGAACCTTGAGTTTTAATTTATGCTGTTTGTGAGCTGGTTCCGTCCCCTCTGCCACGCTGGGGAGCGGTGCCAGTGACATTCCGAGTTCAGCAAGCAAAATCCTATTAAGATAACGTCATGGCCTTTCTGTTTTACTGTTTGCAAGCCAGCCATAACATCATTAAATTACACAACAGGGAGGTGCCTTCTGCCAAGGGGCTCTGCTCAAGATAAGATGTGGGCTGAGCCGCTGCCAAAATTTGAGTTGATATGACAGGAAATTTGGAGCTGGTTCAAGGCTTGATTCACAGCAGACATCGAGAGTGCAGGTAAACACGGGGCAGGATTGGTCCCTGGGGCAGCTGGGCTGTGCAGGTATCCGGGTATCCAGCACTGAGTGATGCCTGGGCAGCGTGGGGCTGATGAAGGGCTGATGCTCCAGTGCTGCTGTTACTGTTTCCCTCATGGCCCTGTTTCTGGCACTGCTGATTTTCGGGGTCCCAGTTGTATCTCATCCGTGTTACAGCAGCTCAAGTGCAAAGGGGCCCAGAAAGTGGCTGGGAATTCCCATTACCAAGCTGTTCTCCACAGAGGGATGGAGCAGTGTGTCCAAGCACATCTCACAGGGCCTTCTATCCCATGAGTGGCTTTGCACACCTTGATAATGACTTTAAACTGGCAGAGAATGGGTTTAGATTGGGATATTGCGAAGAAATTGTTCCCTGGGAGGGTGGGCAGGCCCTGGCACAGGTTGCCCAAAGCTGTGCCTGCCCCATGCCTCAAGTGTCCAAGGCCAGGTTGGACAGAGCTTGGAGCACCCTGGGATGGGGGAAGGTGTCCCTGCCCATGGCAGAGGGTGGAATGAAATGAGCTTTAAGGTCTCTTCCAAACGAAACCATTCCATGATCGTCCTTGCAAAGGCTTTAAGGTTAACACAGTCCCACAAGTGGTGCAATGTTTGTGCCTCTCCAGTTCCTCATCCCTTGGCCTGTTGCATCTTTGTAATTGCCCAGTGGTGTATGTGCAGGAGATGAGACACGGTGCCATGGCAGGTGAGGCTGTGACCTTCCTGTGATTCCCCAGTTTCCACAACAGCAGGATGTTTGTTTTGTTGCCATAGAAAACCTGCCTGGGCAGGTTTACAGGGGACCAGGTTGTCACTACAACCATTGCCTTCCAGTGAACCTAAAAAGAGCCATGTGCGTGTCCCTAAGCACAAATCAGATGGTGTTTCCTGCCACCTCCTCAGAAAAAAAAAAGTGTTAGATTGATGGGTTTGGAAAGTGCAGGTTTTTATCTATCAACAGAGCAGAGTGCAGGGTGGCACAGGCATGAGAGCACATTGTGGCATCATGAGAGTTGAGGTTGTTCAGCTTGGAGAAAAGAAGGCTCCAGGGTGACCTTTCAGGCCCTTCAGTGCCTAAAGGGGCTCCAGGAGAGCTGGAGAGGGATTTTGGACAAGGGCCTGGAGTGACAGAACAAGGGGGAATGGCTTCCCACTGCCAGAGGGCAGGGTCAGATGGGATATTGGGAGGCAATTGTTCCCTGTGAGGGTGGGCAGGCCCTGGTACAGGTTGTGCAGAGCAGCTGTGGCTGCCCCATCCCTGGAAGTGTCCAAGGGGTCAGAAAGGACCATTCCTTTCCCAAGAGTATTTCCTGCATGTTTGCTTGCAAGACCTCTCCCAGCAGCTGGAAGGTGTTACCCTGCCTGGACTGTGATTCCAGGTTGGCTGTTCAAGTTTTCATACAAGACAGATTTTTTTACCCAATGCTTTGGAATGTCAGAATCCCCTGGGTGAGCCCTTGCACCTGAGGAAAGAGATCCTGCAGGTGGGCAGGATGTGGTGGATGTTGGTAAAGGCTGGAAGAGCACATGGTGAGCGTCCTGCGTGTCCCCCACTGTGCTGCTTCCCAGACTGTGGTGCTGGGGGAGAGGTGATGGAGAGGTGCACTCACTGTGTCCCTGTCCTAGGTGACACCAGGTCTGGAGGGGCAAGAAGGGGAGCTGCTCGTCAAGGGACCCACCGTCTTCCGTGAGTACTGGAACAGACCCAAAGAAACTGCGGACGCCTTCACGCCCGACGGCTGGTTCAGAACAGGTACAGGGGTGGCTTCCCATGTCACCTGGCAGAGGGGATGGGGGACAGCAGCTCTGGTTTGGCCCTCAGGGTTCCCCAGCTGCTGGGAGGTTGGGAATTGGGGGTGGCAGCCAGTTGTGCTTCCAAACACTGGGCTCAGAAGGGGGCTTTGCTTGCATTGGCTGTAGTGAGTCAGCCAAGAAATGGGGAGTGTTTGGAGTTCCTTGATCCTAAGCATAAAATACCATTGCTTAATGTTTTCTGGGGAATTGGACCTTCCATACGGGTGGGATTTAGCTTAATTTGCATGGGGACTGTGTTATAGAATCATCATCTACCAACTGCAACAACTCCCTGACAGGAGGGTGGAGCCAGGTGGGGATCAGTCTCTTCTCTCAGGCAACCAGTGACAGGACAAGAGGAAACAGCCTCAGGCTGTGCCAGGGAAGCTTCAGGTTGGACATCAGGAGGAATTTCTTCCTGGAAAGGGTGGTCAGCCATTGGAAGGGGCTGCCCAAGGAGGTGGTGGAGTCCCCATCCCTGGAAGTGTCCATGGAATGGCTGAACATTGTACTCAGTGCTCTGGTCTAGTTGGCAATGTGGGGATCAGTCACAGATTGCACTCGATGGTCTGGGAGGTCTTTTTCAACCTCAATAATGATTCTCTGGTTCCACGATATCCACAATTCTGACTTCCCCATTCCCCCTTTCACTGTGTGTTAGCAGTGCCATTGTGTCAGGTCAGGCTGGATCTCTGATGCCTTCTGTGCAACCTTATTTACTGACGGTTCTTGAGGAAGCTGTGATGTATTGTGATTGTTCTCCCAGAGCAGAGATCACTCTGCCAGCAGTGCCACCACGAGTCCCCGCGCCAGGCGGGTACCACCGGGCTGGGACTGGAGCACCATCAGCCGACGCACGCAGGGCAATCAGCTCTAAAAATTTTTTTAGTCAACACTCCTGATGAATATTTCAGCTGCAAAGGAATAGCGTGCATTAATTATTGCAAAGAGATGTCTTTAGGAGAAAATGATTTTGAAATCCAGTTTAATTTCATTGTAATGCGCCGCAAACAGGAAGGGAGTATGTGTGTTTAATTGGCTCTCGGGGGTAAGGCCGGGAAGATGGCATGCCTTTGTCACAGGCCATTAGTGATACAGACTGCATAATGAGGGACTACAATCAGCTCACAGCTGCCGGCTCCTACGGGGAGAGAATGATATTAAATAGAAATCAGTATAAATTAAACTTAACCCTTTCGCTGACTGAGCAAAGCTCAGAGCTGGGAATAAGGGAGGGAAGCAGAGACAGCAGTGAGGGGTTCAAGGTGGGTCAGGGGGTGCTTGGCCAAGCCCCACGCAACGAGGGGACCTCCCTGATGTCCCCCCTCCCTCAGACAGGAGGCTTGAACTGCCCTCCCCATCCCGTCCCCCACTCTGCCTTGCTTCCCTTCCATTCCTCTCCTCACCGCTTGCTCTGTCTCTCGTGGATATCGGGTCGGTTGGGCTGGTTTTTCCCAAGCCTCATTTAACCAGCACTTCTATGAATGAGCCCTATTGCCCCTTCCTCCCCCTGCTCACCACCACTGCACTGGCAGCCTCTGGAGATCATTCAGAGGTCCCTGTGGTGGTAAAAAAACACTTCAGGGAATTAAAGAGGTTGTGTCCTGTCATAGCGACCGGATCTGGAGGGTGAATTACCACATCAAGCGCAGGTGGGTGACTTTGGAGCCAAGACCATACTGGCAGGATCCAAAAGAGGTGAATCCAGGCCCCTGCCAGGCTGTAACCTGCCCTGTCTGCCACTTCCAGGTCACAGAGGTGTTTTAAAGGTGAGGCTGAGCACCAGCACGTGGAGCGACAAAACCCCAGCAATGCCATTTCCATGCCAGTGATCTGCTCCTGCCAGACCCTGGAGTGTGTCCCCACCAGTGAACTGCAGGTCACCTGAAGTGAGTGGATGGGGTGATTGCAGGTGGGGGCCAAGTCCCCCACAGCTGGGGTTGCATAGAGTTATGGAATGGTTTGAATGGGAAGGGGCCATAAATCTCATCTTGTTCCACACCCTGAACACTTCCACCAGACCAGGTTGTTCCAAGCCCCTTCCAACCTGGCCTTGAACCCTTCCAGGTGTGGAGCAGCCACAGTTTCTTTGGGCAACCTGTGCCAGGGCCTCGCCACCCTCACAGGGAAGAATTTATTCCCAGGATCCCATTAAGCCTACCCCCTTTCTATTAAAGCCATTCCCTCTTGTCCTTTCACTCCATCCCTTGTCCCAAGTCCCTCTCCAGCTCTCCTGGAGCTCTTTTAGGCACTGGAAGGGCTCTCAGGTCTCCTTGGAGCCTTCTCTTCTCCAGGGGAACACCCCCAGCTCTCCCAGCCTGGCTCCAGAGCAGAGGGGCTGCAGCCCTCAGAGCATCTCCGTGGCATCCTCTGGACTTGCTCCAGCATCTTCCCATCCTTCTTACCCTGGGGTTCCCAGGGTGCTGAGTGTAATCTCTTTGAGGCTCTGCCTGACTGTCCATTCCCAAAGCCAAGTGTCACTGGAGCTCATTCCCTCCTTTTCTTTTGTGATTGGAGTTAACTTTTTTCCTGGAAAGTAGAGGATCCAAAACAAAAAATAGCTAACCCTTCATGGCAGCAGTCACTTTCCTGTCTGACTGGCTGCTCCTTTATTAAAATCCCCTTTTCTCCCATGAAACTGTCCTCCCCAAGAAAACAACCTAGTGTTGAGGATGGTCCTTCCCTCCAGGTTAGGAGAATTAAAATAGGGATGCAGACTGGTCACCAGCATGCACTTCATGCACTGCAGCTCCTTGCTGGTTTCTAGGGAAATCTTGGGAAAACCAGGTGATTAGTGCAACAACTGCAGACCTGTTTTCCCTCTGGGATGTGTGTGTGCTGTGCAGGAGGCTGGACAGCCCTCCCTCTGCAAACCCACACTGTTTGTGCCTCCAGCTCGGGAGGGAAGGGGGAACAGGGGGAGACAAAACTGTGACTTTTTGATGAATTCAAGATTGTTGCTCTTTGGAGAAGCCTCTGGACTCGTGGTGTTGCAGAGGGGATGTGCTGTTGCTCTGTCCTCTTCATTCCCTGGGATTTGCACTGCTGTCTGCCAATCCCTCCATCTCTCATTTCCATCCGAGTGAATCTGATTATTTTTATTGTATTAACGCTGTTGACAGAGCTGCTTAGATCAAAGTCCCCTCCAGCCATTTCCAGGGAGACTGCTGGGTCTCCACCTGCTGTCATACATCCAACTGGCACCAAGCCCTTGGAGACCGAGCCAAGCCCAAAGGAAAGATGCCTCTGGCCGTCTGTCTCCTGTTCCTGCTGCACCTTCCCAGCTGTCCCCGGCCCTGCCAGGTGAGAGGCAGCCTCCAAACACACTTGTGTGCTGCTGGGCAGGAAGGAGGGAAGGAGGAAGTTTTTTAGGATGAGTGTGGTGAGGCCCTGGCAGAGCTTGGGCAGAGCAGCTGTGGCTGCCCCATCCCTGGAGTGTCCAAGGCCAGGTTGGACAGGTCTTGGAGCAACCTGGGCTGGTGGAAGGTGTCCCTGCCCATGGCAGAGGGTAGAACAGGCTGAGCTTTAAGGTCCCTTCCACCCCAAACCATTCCATGATTCTATGAGCAAAATCAAACACTGTGAGCTAGAGGAAAACAGCAGAGAACTACCAGCTTCCCTGGTGATCCCACTCCCTGATGTTTGTCCGTCTGTCCATCCATCCATCCATCCATCCATCCATCCATCCATCCATCCATCCATCCATCCTGGTCTGGCTGTGCCTGTGTGGCTCAGGCTGTGGCACTGTCACATTGTGTTGGCTCTGCCCAGGAGGCAGCAAGTGGCTGTGGAGGCTTGAGGAAGGGGACAGAGGGTTTGGGAGCATCGTGCCCAAGCCCTGCCTGTTTTCCCACCTGTTTTCCTGCCTGCACAGGGTGTTTTCCCCACAGGAATCTGTCAGCCCAGGGGAGTGATGGGGTCCAAGGGCAGCCTCCTCCCCAAGGGAAGGCCAGCTTCCATTCACATTTGCCCATACAGCCAGAAAATTAGAATCTGGTGTATTCAGGGAGATTTATTTTCAATTACAGGTTAAGGCTGAGACATGAAATAGCACCGGGTATGAAAGTAGTGCATAAATCCTGCAACAAATCCATGTATCTCTGCTCCATATAATAAGATTTTATTGATTGCTATATTGTATCTGTCAGAATAAAACTCTCTTAATGCATGCATCAGGATGGAGAAGATAGAGAGCTTGGTGGGAGTGGAATCTGATTCAAGAATCAATGCACTTTGATTAATATGTTGTTAAGAAAGTAAGAGTTATTTAACTTGTTTGATGCACATTTCGAAATGATGACTCATATCTTTTAAGTTTCTTTATTTAAGCTGCATTTAAAAAAAGACCCATAACCTTTGTAGCTGTTTTTCACATTGTTAAGTCTTGGTTTACCACTGAATTTTTACTGGACCCTTTTACACAGGTCACAAACCCCCCAGAATTCCGTTAAGAGTAATTCCTATGGCCCAAAACACTTCCCATATACCTTTGTTGAATTGTTTAGAGGGAGAATGGGGTGGACCTCATGTCTCTTTATTCCTTCTGGGTGTTCTGCAGTGAAAGAGGGAGATCCAGGGAAAAATTAAAAAAAAAAGGTTGTTATTACAAGCACAGGCACCAAAGCCAAGCCCAGGCTTAGCTGGGAACATCCCACTCAGCACTGAATTCCCAGCTTGCTCCAGAAATGGAACATGCTCTTGTTGCAGCTGTGAATTCCCAGTCAAGGGAAGGATCCCAGTGACTCAGATTGGTTCCAGGGACCTCCTGGGGTCTGTCCATCCTCTTCAGACTCAGCTCTCCAGTCCACAACTGCCACCACCAGCTGCAGATCTTTGCCATTCACAGCCTGGCTCTTTGAGATTCCATAGAATCATAGAATAGTTTGAGTTGGAAAGGACCTTTCAAGGTCATCAAGTCCAATCCCTATCCAGACCAGAGCAGCAGGAGGGGCTGGGGGGGGCTCAGCCTGGAGAAAAGGAGGCTCAGGGGGGACCTTCTCGCTCTCTGCAACTCCCTGACAGGAAGGAGAACAAGGGACAGGACAAGACTGCCTGCAGTTTTCCAGCACAGAGGAATGTGGAATTTGTAGGAAAGGCCCTGGGCAGGTTATCCTTGGCCAGACACAGCCCCTCCCTCCCTTGGGGCTGCTTCCCAGGGAGAAGGGGCAGGATGCACCCCCGTCCCTCCGGCACAGGCTTTTCCCAGCACTTGCCTGTCCCCTGGGACAAGCAGGTGTTTCCCTGCCAGGGGAATTGCTCACATCCGTGGGTGGAGCACAGACACCTGAAAGAGAAAACACTTGAGCCTGATCAAGGCAGATTAAAAATAGAAATGCATCTAATTAGCATCCTAATCTGCAGGTTTTCTGTTTGTTTGCAGTGGCTTTCCTAGGCACAAATCCAGCTAATGCAAATTCTATTTTTAAAGAAATGATTCCTTAATTGTAATGTGTTGAAATGATGAGAGTTGCCAGTGTGGTGATCCCACTGGATGGAGCGTGGGCTCCTCCCTGGGGGAGCTTCTTGTGGACCCTGTCAGGGATAAACTCATGAGTGGGGCAGGGTGGCAGCACTCACCTCTTCCTCTGAGCAGCTTAGAGCTTGGACATACATCCTGTAAATGACATGAAAGGACACCCCCAACAATACCTGGTGGATCCCAAACACAGCTCCATGTGCTGCTGTAGGAAGGATATCCCACAGGATATCCATGGGGCAGGAGCAGCTGTGTGCTGAGCTCACATCTCTGCCCAGCCCTCATTT
>JAOXXN010000162.1:1361203-1372601 GCA_026770055.1 Myrmophylax atrothorax | reverse complement strand
GGTGCTCCATGGGGTGTCATATGGAGATTGCAGAGAAGGTCTGCCAAGGGCAAGGTCCTGATGGTACTCAGACCTCAGTGAGGGTGAGACAACAGCGCAAGAGGTGCCCAGTGCTGTGAGGAAAGTTCAGCCTTCAGAACTAGAGCCTGAACCCCTCCCTCCACGTGCTGCAGGGCAGGTTGTGCAGGTGCCCAAGTGTGTCTGACTGACAGAGAACCACTGCTGGGAGCAGCCTGGTCTGAGCCCTGGGATGGGAGCCTGTGCCCTGATCTGTCCTGCACCTTCTGGGGAGCAAGGAGCTCCTCCAGCACAGCTGCCAGAGGAGTAGGTTGGTCTAGGAAGAACCAAGATGTGAACACAGCCTACGACACAGCACGTTCACTCCTCGTTCAGCACAGGAACACGCACAGCCTGCAGCAGGGAACGCGCCTGGTGCAGCCGCTCACACCGACCCTCCCATCCCGCATTTACTGCCTGCAGCACGACCTTTTTATTGATGCATTTGTGTTAGTAAGGCCTTCATGCAACACAGCAGGGAAATGCTCATCCTGGTGCCAAGTCAAATAGCAGAGCTTGGGAAAATGAAGGTAGGAGTTAAGGGCCATCCCTTTCCTCTGTTCTCGGCTCATTATCCCATTACAACACTGCTGGGAAAGCAGTTTTACCTTTCAGCTTCAAATCCAGTGGGTTCATACAAACCCTGCTCTGAAGCCTGACCAAATCTCAGGTCCCTCAGCACAGCCTAAGGTCTTGTCTGCAAAAATACAGCATCTCAGGGGCTGCATTTACCATGCAGTCATGGACTGACTGACCCAGGCTCAGGTTTGGTGGCATATTCTAAAAGCAGGTAAAGCCATGGCTGGGACATGCTGGCATTGCAAGGGTGGTCACAGGGCACAGGAGACAGCCTGGCTCTGCCTGTAGCAGCAAGGGAGGGGAAAGTCCCTGATGTTAAGGAGAGAAGGTGACTCACCACTGGAATATGTAGCTTGCTTAGGGGTTTGCCATCCAACAGGTAGGAGCCTGTGTAGGTGACATACTCAGCGTAGCACTGCGGAGCTTGGGGAGTAATATAGCAGAGGATTTTCCGCTTCTCCTCTATCTTTTTCCTGATCTGGAGGTACTCGAAGTAGGGGTTGGACCTGTCGCTGTGGTACGGCTCGATGTCGTCCAGTTTGATCGCATCCACAATAGCTGCCAGTGTCTGCTGGATCATCTCCCTCGTCTGCTGGGTGGACGTGTTGATCTGCTGCTGCAGCTGCTGGTTGGAGCGCTGGAAGCGGCGCTTCCGCGGGTGCTGCGCCTGGGAATCGTCCTCCTCCGTGATGCGGCCTTTGGCACGAGTGACGGGTGCGGAGACAGGAGGAAATTCCTTCTCGGCCGAGGCGGCATTCTGCTTGTTTTGGTTGGCGAGCATCTGAGCCCGGTTCCTGGTAATCCGCTGAGGAATCTCTTCTATTTTGGGTGGTTTGGGAGCTTCTGCTACTGGTTTCTGTACTGGTTCCACGATTTCTGGTTGAGCGTTGCCTGGAGGTGCGTCCGCCTGGGATGCCGGCGTCTGGCTCCCGCTGCGGGACGCGGCACTGTCCTGGGGAGCGGTGCCCTCGGAGCCGGACACGGGTGGGGGGCAAGGCTGGGAGCTGCTCTCTGCCACCCCCCCAGCAGATGACAGCTCCTCGTGCACAGCTTCCACCTCTTCGCTCTCTGCCTGCGTGGACTCGGATGGGGTCTGCTGGAAAACCTGCGCTTCCGATTCCTCCGTTCCCTTCTCCTCAGCCACGTTCAGCACTTCTGAGGCGGCTTCTTGCACAGCCACTTCTGGTTTCTGCTCCTCTGTTGGTGGCTCCGTGTCTGCGGGCAGGGCGGCCGCTGCCTGGCTGGCCGGCGGCTCCTCCGGCTCGCTGGACGTGATCACGGACGCATTGGCTTTGATGATCCCAGCGCTCGGCTCTGGAGCTGCTGCTGGGCTTTCCTCCACTGCCTCTGCCTCGGTCATCTCTGCCTCTGCAACCTCTTTGGGCTGGAGTGGCAGCTCTGGGAGCGAGAAGGGGCCAAGGTCCAGGTCATCCTCGGTGTTGGTGAAGGGGTCGGGCCACGTCACTGCCTCCTCCGTGTTCGTAGGTGCTGTGTTATTGTTTTCCAAATAGTTGTTTTCTGGTGCGGTGACGACTTCAGCCTGAGGTTCTGCTGGCACACATGGAGGCTCTGGAGGGATCTCCGGTGCTTCTTCTGGAAGAGGTTTGCAGTTATTGAAGAAGGTGTCTAACCTAGTAGGGGACATGTACGGAGCTTGCTCTTCAGCGTTCGCTATTTCTCCGGGAACTGCTTCCTCAGCATCCTCCTTGACTTCCTCCAGCCTCGGTTCAGACACCGACAGAGGGTAAGAGATGGGAGAGACGGGGTAGGAAGTCTCTGTGGGAATGAAGGCTACCGGTGCGGGATGAATCGGCTCCAGGGAACAGAGTGGAGGTTTAGGGGATTCAGAAAACCTCTGGGGAGATTTCATCAGGAGCTCTGAGCCCATGGACCAGGGGACAGGGTGCTCTGCAGGGTTCCCCATCAGGCTGGGGGGAATGGCGGTGTCCGTGTTTCGGGAGGGAGGGTTATCCCAGTCTATGTTGTTTTGTTCTGGCATACCCGAACTGAAATGGTTTTCCTCGATGGGTGGTAGGTAGGTGGATTCTGGTGGCATGATGGAGGCAGTGGCTTGCTGCTCCTCCGTGGTATCCAAGGGCATGCCGAGGTCGGGGGGAAGAGCACTTTCCACCGAAGGAGCCAGCAACTCATCTCTGTGTGAAGGGGAGGATTTTGCTTGTAAACCAGAAAAGACACTTTCAGGTGACTGGGCGACCCCACTGACAGCTCCCTGTGCACAGTGCAAAGCTTCCACTTTGGGTGAGGAAACTCCGTAATCCGGGGAGTAATACCCGGGAGATAAACACTGGAACTTCTCAGCAGGAACAGAAGGAAGGGGAACTTTCTCCTCCATTAAATGCTGCACTGGAGAGTCATAATTTGATGTTGCTGGGACGCTTTGCTGCCTGAAAAACTTATCTCCAACACTGAACTCTTCTTCAGGTGCCCTTCTGATGTCCACCGAGATGGAACGATAGAGGTTCGTGGAGGGGATGGTGCGAGTTGGGGTCTGACTCGGGTTCTCGGGGAGCGCGGTGGGAACGTTGGTGAATCTGTCGAAGAAGGACGGGGAGCAGGCGTTCATGGACATGGTGGAGATGGGCAGCGAGTGCTGCGAGTCCGCACACTCGAACATCAGGTCCGTGTAGTCCTCGTTGCTGCACGAAGGAGTCCTGGGTGTCTGCATCACCTCCTCGTAGCTTGGGCAAGACACGACGGATGCCGGGGTCGGGACGCCCGTTGGCCGGTTCTGGTCCGGCCTGGGAGACGCCGGGAGGATCTCCTTCAGCTGAGGACCCGTGATCCAGTCCTTGGAGTCCGTTCCCACAGCAGGCTGTGCCTTGTTTTCTGGTGACAGGATAGGAGTCAGAGGACCCAACTCTTTGAGCTTCTTGTCCTTGAGCTGAGTGTCCAGCGTTAGCGGCTTCTTTGTGGACAGATCCAGGCTCCTCTTGCGCACATCTTCCGAGCTCTTAAGTTTGTCCTTTAACTTGGGGTCTCCAGATCTGTGCCGCATTTTCTCCATCTGCTTCATCCTCTCTTTGTGCCTTTTGTGGCGCTCCTCGATCTCCAGGTCTTTCTGGCTCAGCATCCTCTCGAAGCTGGTCATCATCAGATCACCGTCTCCCAGGAGTTTCTCCCTTGGCCTGGCATCCTTCTTGCCACTGTCTTTGGAAAGGGTTATTTTCTCATTCCCGTTGCTTATTTTTATGGACTCTGATTTGTCTTTATCTTGGTTCTCCTTGAGCTTCTCTTTCAGTTTGGTTTCACCGAATTTGAGGTTGTCATCCTTGGATTTATCTTTAAAGGTGGTAACTTGAGGCCCATCCTTGTCTTTGAGGGTTGACTTTGGCTCATCTTTGTGATGTTTAAAGAAACCATCTGCATGTTTGTCTCTATGCTTTTCCTTTTCCTCCTTCCATTTTTCCTTGTGTTTATCTCGCTTCTTTTTCTCTTTAGCTGTGCTGATGGTGCTGGAACCATAAGTCTTTTCTTTTTCTGCCTTCTTTGACAACTCTCTTTCAGAATCATTTTTATCCTTCTTTTCAGAAAATAAGTAATCAATGCTTTTCTCTGGTTCCTCATCAGCCTCTGCCTTCATACTGTAGGAAGAGCCAAAAGCCTCCCCATCCACAGAGAAATCTTTCTCGTAGTGAGTGGAATCCTTCCTGCTGCTGGAGTCCTTGAATTCTTCTTTTTCCTTTTTCTCTGTCTTCTCCTTCTTTGCTTTTTCTTTCTCGTGACTTTTCTTCGAGGAAGATGAGGAATGTCGGTGTCTCTCCTTCTCCTTGAGTTTGTCCTGCAGGCAGGGTAAAGGGAGAGAGTCCTTGAACTTTTCTTCAGCAGCATCAGCAAGAGAAAGGTTTGAAGACTCGAAGAGGCTGGTCAGTCCTGGCTCTTGCCCCCGGTCTGTGAAGCTGTCAGAGGAGATCTCGCTGATCTTGTCATTGGAGTCATCCCTGTAGTCATTCAGAGCCTCCTCCTCCAGTTTCTCCAGCAGGCTCTTCTCCGACTCCCCTCCTTTTGAAGACTTCTTTTCTTTGGAATGCTCTTTATCTGGCTTCTCCTTATGTTTGCTTTTCACCTTGTCATCACTGGTGTGTTTCTTTTCAATCTTTTCTGGGAGCTTTTGCTTGTTTTTCTTCTCCTGAGTGGAATCTATGGATGTTCTGTCCTTCCTGTCCTTGTACTTCTCGGTGGAGTCTTTATCTTTCTTCTCTTTGTGTTTCTCAAAGGAACTCTTCTCCTTCTTCTCCTTTCCCCCTTCTGATGTTCCTTTGTCCTTTTTCTTCTCCTTGGACTCCTTATCCTTCTGCTTCTCCGAGTGCTGCCGGTCGGAGGAGTACTTGCGGTGCTTGTCGGGGTACAGCTCCTTCTCGGCCGCGGCATCGTCCTTGTCCTGGAGGCTGTCCAGGCGGTGCCCGTCACTGCCGGCAGAGTCGCCCACTTTGAACCCGCCCAGGCTGTAATCATCCCTCTCGTCCTCGCTCTCATCCGTGAAGATGTCAGCGATGCTGTACCAGCTCTTCTCCTTGCCCTTCTTCTCATCCTTCTTCTCGGAGAAATCCTCACGGTCTGTGGAAAAGTTTTTCTTCTCTTTCACCTGGTCGAAAGAACTCTTCCTCTCCTTGTCTTTGCTGTGAAGATCTTTGTACTTCTCCTTAGTTTCCTTCTTCTCTTTGAAACTTTTCTCTAGTTCTTTGTCCTTCAAGATTTTTTCTGGAGCAACTTTTTCATTTTTCTCCTTGTCGCCCTCTTTGGATTTTTCCTTATATTTTTCTGGCTTCACCTTTTCTTTTTTTTCTTTATCAGGAGCTTCTTTCTTCTCCTTTTCCTTCCCGGAATGGTGCCTCTCCCAACTCTCCAGGGATTTCCCACTGAATTCAGGGTCAGACTTATCCTTGAAGAAGGTTTCACAGCTGTAGTCTTTGAAGTCATCTCGATAGGGCTCCTCCTGCTTCGTCTTGGGATCTTTTCGCTCTTTGGAGCCATCAGAGGAATCTTTTCTGTCTTTGTTGGTTTCACCTGTATCTTTTTCTTTCCTCTCCTTGACAGTCTCCACAGAATCCTTCCTTTTCTTATCCTTTTCTGGCAAATAACTGGGAGTAACTTTGTGTCTGTCCATTTGGTCCTTTTTCTTCTCGGAGCTTTTCTCCACATAGTCCCTCTCCTTTTTCTTTAGAAAACTGTCCTTTTCATTCCGCTTCTCATATTCCTTCTTCTCCTTTGTTTTATTTTCCTTTTTCTTGTCTTTAATTTCCTCTTTCACGGGTTCTATGATTAGTTTTGCCACGGTGTCATTTTTAATCTCCCTGAAATCTGTTACTGGAGAATCCCAGCTGTCCTCACCCTTGAAATCGAAGGATGAATCAGAGGACAAGTCTGAAAACCACCTCTCCTGCTGATCATCCGAAAGGCTGAACTTCGTGTCTTCGCTTTCGGCAAATTGGGGTTTGTTATTGAACTCATCAAACCCTGACTCGTCCCTGTAAAGTTTTTCTTTCTTGCATTTTTCTTTCTCCTCCTTGAAGGATTTTTCTTTCTCTAGTTTAGAAACCTTCTCCTCCTTCAGTTCATTCTTCTTCTCAGATTTGGACTGTTTGTCCTTTGACTTCTTCTTTCTCTCCTCCTTGTGTATTCTCGGCTTCTCCTCCTTGGGAGATTTCTCCTTGACAGGTTTCTCTTTTTCTGATTTACTCAATCCTTCTCTGAAGGATTTGCTCAGGTCTTTACTACCATCTTTGATTTTTCTTAACGATTTCTCCTCTTTTGAGGATTTTCCAGTCTCATCTTTAAACAACCACTCCTTCTCCTCCACTTTACCTTTGGGGAGCTTTTCCTCCTTCTTACCATGTTCCCGTTCATGCTTTAACACTTTCAACTTGTTTTCGACTGGATTTTCTGTCTCTACTATCAAGCCTTTCTCAGGCTTTTGTTTAGAGTCCTCAAACTCAAAAGAAAAAGTTTTGATTATTTTGATATCTTGGCTGATGGGACACTGTCCCTTCTCCTTGTTTTTATGTTTGTGTTTTGTTTTATGCTTTTTAACAACCTTCCCCTCCTTGTCCAGCTTTGGAATTGCTCCATCCACATTACTATGGAATGAATTCTTTTTCTCAGAAAGAGTGTTGTGGGGGGTGTTTTTCTTTTTGTGCTCTGGTTTCTTCCTGACTGGCTTTAGTGACTCTAAGCTCGAGTCCTCGGACGAATAGTCTGACTCGCTCGTCAGCCTCGTCCTGGTGGAGTCCGATAAGGAACTGACATCTGACCAAGCTGGAGAAGATATGGTTTTCCAATTGTCCGTCCTCCAGTGCTTGGAGTGCTGTTCTGTAAGATTGGGATTATGTTTCTGGGATGCTAAACTCCCATGTGAAGAGGTCGATGAGGCAGACAGAGAGTTAAACAAGGAGGATTCCTTTAGCACTAGCCTCGAGTCCTTTACACAGCTAGAGCTCTGGAGAGAGTCTCTATCATCCTCCTCACTCTCCACATTTTCACTCTCTGATTCAGAGGAACAAAACTTGTCATTTTTTTTGCCAAACCGAACCTCTTTGCTTTTCGTCTCCTTCTTCCGCTTCTTCTTCACTTTGCTTTTCTCCTTGGGTGCCTTGGTGCTGGCAGGCTCCCGGATCTTGCTGCTGGGCAAGATGGAGTGGCTGGAGAGGCGCAGCTTCTCCGCCGTCCCCACGGCCACGCTGGTCTCCTCCTCGTCCGAGCTGTCCGACAGGATGCGGTGGGCAGCTTTCTTTGGTGTAATTGTGTTGTTTTTAGTATAAGTTTTCACTTCCATTTTGGGTATGGAAATGAAACTGTTTGCTTTAGTCTCTTTCCTGTAATCCTTTTTCAGCAAATGTTTGTCATCGACGGGCGGGACCCGGTCCTGCTCATCGTCCTCATCGAATTCATACTCGTCCTTCACTGGCGTGATGGTTTTAGGGGGCTCCTGGGCCTTGGGCTTGTGCTTCAAACCCTTCTCAAACTCTGAGTCTGTGTTATTGCCATCAACTGAGCTGGAGGGAGCGAAGGAAGGGGCGTCCTCCTCTTCTGAGGTCTCTGCAGAGAGAGAAGAGCAGCATGTTAAGGGCTGTGATGGGCTCTGGGGAGGGAACATCACCGGCCTGTGGCAGACAGGAACCACTGGGAATGACCATGGCACCCTTTGGCCTCACCAAGACTTTGCCAGGTTGGCAGCCATCAGCTTGGAATGCCAGGCTGGGAGATGCTTTAGGAAAGAACAGACACCCTGGCTCCAACCTGCACACAGTGCTCACCAAACAACATCCTGGTGTATCAGGAGAACTTTGTAACAGGGTTATGGCTGCACACAGCAAAGGCCAAGGCTCTCTGTAAGACTGGAAACAAATTAGCACTAATTAAAACCTGCAGTGTGTCCTACAATGATGGCACTGTTGGGACAGACTCCAGCAAGGACAGCCCAGGAGCAGACCCTGAAACACCAGCACTGGGACAGCTGAGGGACAGGAACACATGGTGGACACACAAACCTCCTTCTCTCCACTGCAATTACCCACATTTTAAAGGTAAGACATCCATTTACCTGCAATTGGCTTCCAATCCTACATCTTGACTGCACCAGGGAACTGATCTCAACCTTGGCTCCCAGGGCAAACAGCTCCCAAAGCTAAAGCTGGTGGTTTATGTTGTCTGAATTGGGGTTACAGCTACAGGGGGGCTCCTGACCGTGGCAGCAGCGTGTGGACATCCTGACAAGAGTCTAAACTTCACTGTCCTTTACTGTCCCTGCATTAACAGACAGCTGCAGGCCACAAACATCCCTGCCACGGCCCCAGAGAGGTCACTCTCACCTGTTGAGCTCTCCTCGCTGGAGGGGTATGTGGTCTTCCCCAGGAGCAGATTCACCATCGTGGGAGAATTAGCTACTTTCAAAGGTGTCTCGCCCTTCCTGTTGCTTTGATGAGGATTCCCTCCATAATGTAACAACAATTTCACCACCTGAAAAGAGAAATTGAGGCTTAAGGATGCTCGTGATGTTTCGATTTCTGGTGTTTTGTAGAATTTTCATATATAAGGGGAATGTTCTCAGGACATGCCTTATGGTACTAACAGTCATCAGTTAAAAAGGCTACAAAATCCAGCAACATTCCCAGGGAAATGGTGGAATCACCATCCCTGAAAGTGTTCAAAAAAACATGCAGATGTGGTGCTTAAGGACATGGTTCAGTGGTGGGGTGTGGTGGCACTGGGACAATGTTTGAACTCTATGATCTTGAAGGCTTTTTCCAACCTTAATTATTCTGTGATTTTAAGAACTAACCTGGGCAGGAAAGAAGGGGGAAGAACAAGACACAAGGCCATGTTGCCTCCCCAATTCCAGAAGAAGAATGAACTATCTTGTGCGCAGAATAACCAAGTAAAACACTCAACTGCTCTGGGCCAGCAAAATTCATAGAACCATGGAATGGTTTCGGTTGGAAAGGACCTCAAAGCTCATCCAGTTCCACCCCCTGCCATGGGCAGGGACACCTTCCACTGTCCCAGGTTGCTCCAAGCCCCATCCAGCCTGGCCTTGGACACTTCCAGGGATCCAGGGGCAGGCACAGCTTCTCTGGGCAACCTGTGCCAGGGCCTGCCCACCCTCACAGGCAGCAATTCCTTCCCAACAGCCCATCTAACCCTGCCCTCTGGCACTGGGAAGCCATTCCCTGTGTCCTGTCCCTCCATGCCTTGTCCCCAGTCCCTCTCCAGCTCTCCTGGAGACCCTTCTAGCCCTGCCAGGGGCTCTCAGGTGTCCCTGGATCCTTCTCCAGGTGAACCCCCCCAGCTCTCCCAGCCTGGCTCCAGAGCACAGGGATCCAGCTCTGCAGCATCTTTGCAGGACTGGGAGCAGCCGCAGCTGGGCCGGGGGCCCTCCGAGCAGCGCGTGTGACCCGGGGGGTGGCAGCAGGGACAGGGATCCGAGTGCGGCTGTGCCGGGAGCGCCGTCCTGGTGGCGCAGCTTTGGGCAGAACCCGAGAGCCCTGCGGGCTCCTCCCGAGCCCTGACCCGTGCGCTTCCCCCTGGGATAAAGCCAAGGTGTATTTAAGCGATGCCTCGTCCTTTCTCAGCCGCTCCACGGCTTCCCCTAAGCGGATTGCCGCGGTAGGTGTAATGGAATTAAGGGATTGCTGGTGACAATAGGTTTGGAGCGCACCGGGCGCCAGCACGGCGCGCTCAGCTCTCACCTTCCCGGGGCTGCTCCCGCTCTCCCGGGTCACTTCCCACCTTCCCGGGTCACTCGCACCCTCCCGAGCCGTTCCCAACTCCCCGGGGCTGCTCCCGCTCTCCCGGGTCACTCCCCACCTTCCCGGGTCACTCCCACCCTCCCGAGCTGTTCCCACCTTCCTGGGACTGCTCCCACCCTCCGTTTGGACCTGGCACATTTACAGGACAAAGTACTTTGCAAATTAATCTTTATTTTGGGAGCTTATCAGGAAAGAAAACAAACAAACAAACAAACAAGAAGCCGCCCCGCTCTGCGCACACCGGGCGACCCGAGGATCCAGCAATCCATCTCTTAACTGGAAGGGAGCGGGACGAGCTGTTCCTGCTGTTGGCACCACGGCTGCCTGCCCAGCCTTACCCATCCATCCCCTCTGCGGGTGCTCGGTGCCCTGAGGCCTCGGGGACGGGCACAGTGCCACCCGCAGCTCCTCACATACCCCTCTGCTCATCCCGCTCCCCAAACGGGGCGCCCGGCGCCCTCCCCAGGACCCTCGGGCGAGGGGGCTACCCCTGGGGGGCACCCAAAGCGTGGGTGCTGCACTCGGTGCTGGTGGCACAGGAGCCAGTCGAGGGACACGTGTGTGTCCCTTTGGACTCGCGGCATCCATGACAGCGAACCCCAGTGCTGATTAGAGCCGGGGCTGCAGGAACACCGAGGGAATCCAGGTACCTGCATATGAAGGATGGAGCTCGGTCCTGCCCACGCAGGATGTTTGCAGCTCTGGGCGAGGCAGGAAGCAGGTCCTGAGTCTTCCTGTCACATTGGGGAGGGAGGACAAACCCCTCTCTGCTAACAACTTGATGTTGCTCCAAGGAACAGGGTCACATGTGGGTCCCCAGCGCCCAGAACCTCCCGTGCCGCGTGTCTGGGGAACGTGGGTGATGTGCAAGGGCTGGAGAGGGACCAGCCTGCACCCATCCCCTGAGTTTCACTGGCTCTTCAAATGGTAGAATGGTTTGGGTGTGAAGTAACCTCAAAGCTCATCTCGTTCCACCCTCTGCCATGGGCAGGGACACTTTCCACTGTCCCAGGTTCCCCCAGGCCCTGTCCAGCCTGGCCTTGAACACTTCCAGGGATGGGGCAGCCACAGCTTCTCTGGGCACCTGTGCCAGAGCCTGCCCACCCTCTGTTCTAGACCACCCAACCAGGATGAGGAGGTGGATGAACTGTTCTACAAACAGCTGGATGATGTTTCGCAATCGCAAGCCACTACTGGCTCCTGGTGGGAAACCTCCTGACCTGCCCTTCTTTCCCTGGGTCATGGAATCAAAGACTGTTTTGTATGGGAAGAGACCTTAAATCTCACCTCTTTGCACTCCCCTGCCACGGGCAGGGACACCTTTCACTACCCCAGGTTTTTCCAAGCCCTGTCCAACCTGGCCTTGGGCACTTGCAGGGATGGGGAAGCCACAGCTCCTCGGGGCAACCTGGGCCAGGGCCTGCACGTGCTGCCACATGGTCAGGGCTGTTCCCCCGGGCTCTGCCACCTCCACCCCTGCTCTCGTGCCCGGGGAGCAC
>JAOXXN010000162.1:1292056-1311790 GCA_026770055.1 Myrmophylax atrothorax | reverse complement strand
AAGGCCAGGTTGGACAGGGCTTGGAGCAACCTGGGCTGGTGGGAGGTGTCCCTGCCCATGGCAGGGGGTGGAACTGGGTGGGCTTTAAGGTCCCTCCCAACCCACCAATTCTCCAAAGTGGAGTTGGCCAAAATCTTACAGCATTTGGAATGTGTTTGCTGTGCACCTGCAAGAGGTGGAGGAGATGCTGCTGATCCAGGGAGGGAATGGCACAGTTCCTGGGATGGGAGAAAGCATCCAGCTGGTCCTGGGGCCTGGTTCCCCTCAGCACCTGCCTTGGCAGGGACCGACTGGAGCCACAGGCAGGCGGATCACCCACAGCTTGGCAGCAGCAGGACCAAGGAAGAGTTTAAACATCTCACACATTATGCCCTATAAAAGCTCTCCTGTGTCTGGAGTGTTTACAAACCCACGTCAGCAACACCCCAGAGCTCTGCAGGGCCACACTGGCTCCACAGCTGGGCAGAGTGAGGACCACCATGGCAGCACCCCTGGAAAACACCCTCCTCTCCTATGGCCTGTCCCGCCTCCCACCTGGGTGGCACTGGCAGTGCGAGGGACAGGCAGTCCCACCTCAGGAAGGGCACACAGGTGCCACCACCCTCACCAGCCTGTGAAACACGAGCCACCCCTGCAGCGTCACCCTGATTGGTGACACACATCTGGGCCCCTCCGGAAAGAGCTGAACTCCAGGGCAAACCTGATGTTCAAGGGGAGCAAAGAAATTCCAGAAAACTGTACGGAAAGTGCATCCATTCCCGCTCTTTTCCAGACCGGCGCCTTTAAAAGCAGATGCTCCACCACCCTCTGGAAACTGGTGCACATGTGCCCGGAGATAAACAACATCACGGGACAGGTAAGCTGGTTACTCATGATTTATCACACCATCTCCCCATCTAATTGCAGAGCTAAGCAGGCACTCATCTAATCCACCATAAGCAGCTTACGCTTCCTTAGGCAGCTCTGCACCATCGCTCACTTCCTGGTTCGGAAACCGTCAGTCCCCAAATCCTGCTCTGGAAGGTGGGAACACACCCTCCTCAGCCACCCTGCACAGAGTTTGAGACTGGTGGGATGCACTCACAGGACAGGGAACTGCTGCAAGAGGGTCCCAAACATCAGCCCAGGGCAGTGGTGGAGTCACCACTCCTGGGGGGATTTAAAAGCCGTGTGGATGTGGCACTTGGGGACGTGGGTTAGTGGTGGCCTTGGCAGTGCTGGGGGAACGGGTGGTCTCAATGATCTAAAGGTCTTTCCTAACCTAAAGGATTCTGTGACTCCACACTGTACTCAGTGCTGAGCAAATCCTCTTTCACCTTTGTGTCCTGCAGCTCTGATCACACACCACAGGTCCTTGCTCCCAATTTTCCCAGAATTACACTCATTTTTTCCATACTAACAGCTGTCTGCTCTCCAGTTTGAATTCTCCATTTATTCTCCACTCATTTATTAGGAACAGGGCACCACAACCTGCCCAGTTCCCGATGCTGGTGGATTCTAGTTTAGTACTTCTATGATTTGGGGGTTTTAAATTGTATTTTCAAGATCTTTGGAGCCCCAGAAAAATGAGAATTAAAAGCTATCAAGGTCCAGCAAGAGTGTCCCTGTGTGGTCAGAGATCCAGCACACATGCCAAGAGGCTGGAAAGGCCAGATGGGACAGGGCTTGGAGCAACCCGGTCCAGTGGAAGGTGTCCCTGCCCATGGCAGACGGTTGTAACCGAATGAGCTTTAAGGTCCCTTCCAACCCAAACCATTCCCTGATTCTACAAACAGCCAAAGCACATTTTAGCTTTTCTGCACAGATCTGTGGATAAGCAGGAGACAGGGAAAGACTCAGGGGAGACAACTCAGGGTTTGGGTTACATCAAGCTTTTTTTCCCCTGCTTGGAAGCTCCATCCTTCGGAAGCAAAGGCCCTGGAGCTGCAGGACCAGGAATGTGCCCTCACACCCCACACCTTCAGCTTGGCCTCAGCCAAGGGGATTTTCCAGCTTGCAACACTGCAGAACTTTACCCCCGAAACTACCCATGAACTTAGGCCAGTGACCCCAAATCAAGCTTTCCCATCATTCCAGATAACAAGCCAGATCCGACGTCACCGCCCGGAACCGCTGCCTTTGATCCCCTTAAACAAACCCACCACCGACCCGGGTGAGCCCGCAGGGCCCGACTCCTCCCGCCAGGAGTTTTCTTTAGCACGACACAAAATTTATTTTACCATCTGTAAAATTCATTTGTGTAGCTGCACAGCCCGGTAGGCTTGAATGGGGCAAAGGAGCGTTTCAAGTCCCGGAGCAATGTATTATTTAGCAGCAGAGGGTGGCACTGGCGGCCGGGGAGCGCGGTGATGTAATGGGGCGCGCGGTTCCGCTCGCCCGGAGCCCGGCACATTAACGTGCTGGCCAGGGTGGCTGCTCCTATCAATTATTTATGGGCTCCTGGCGTGCAGCCTGGAGAGGGTCACGGCGCTGAAAGCCAACTTTATCTGCATTGTTCCCAGCTCCTGCCCAGCTGTCACTCTGCTCCCTAATTTAATACACCCAGCGCAGCGTAAAAGGATGCAGAGCTGCTGCCTGGAATAGGAATGGGAGCGGGGAGGTGGGGTCTGCAGCGAGCTGGGGGGGTCTCACTCTGCTTTGTTATGGTGCTGACTTGGCTTTTTTAAATCTGCCTTTGAGGCTCCCGTGGTGCCTGGTCTGAGATGTGGAGCGATGCAGGTGTTTGGGGGTGAGAGGTGGGACGGTGGCGCAGAGATGGGGACTCCATCTCCATTATCCTGAGGCTGTACTGCAGGGTTTCCTCCATATCCCAGCAAGAGCTCCTCAATAATGTATGCAAATAAGAGGGGGAGAGGAGAAAGAGCACTTCAGCTGTCCAGAATAACAGAGAAAATAATTAAATTAATAGATATGTGTAAAAAAAGGAAAAATCTCTCATAGGTGGTTATTTCAGATACAATTTAAAGTGCACAGCTGAGGTCTGGAATGAGATGAGCATTCAGGTCCCTTCCAACCCAGACCATTCTGGGATGCATCCAGGGAAGGGGCAGCACCCTTTGCACTGGTTCACCACTCACAAAAATGGCTCTCAAGGCTTTGTCCCTACAACTCACCAACACACCTCCTCCACTACTGGCCCAAAATTAAACCTACCACAACAACTCTTCACACCTCCAAAATACATCATTCACTTGACCCAATCTCTCTATCAAAGCAATTAAATTTTGACTTTAGCTGCGTAGGACCAGGTTGGATGGGGCTTGGAGCAACCTGGTCTAATGGGACGTGCCCGTGCCTGTGCCCGTGCCCATGGCAGGGCGTAGAACAAGATGGGCTTTATGGTCCCCTCCCAGCCAAACCAGTCTTGGGTTCTGTGATCCAGTGTCCCTGTCACTGCAGGAGATGCTTCTCTTGGACACTGAACTGGCAGCAATTGGGTATGGGAGGATGAGCTTCTGCTTTGGCAGCTCCTGCACTTGGTCCTGCCCCACAGGATTCACATATCCCAAATATCTGTGTCATTCCTCAAACTAAAGTCAATTCCAGCTTAAATAATAAAGTGTTTTTCAAGTCTTGTGAAGCAGGAAAGCAACCTGAATTTTCCTGCAGTTAGACCTGGCCACCTTGTTCCACGACAGAAGAGCCCGGTTTGGTTTGAGACACACAAGACACATTCTGCTGATCGGGTCTGGAAACAACACACCGACTTCACCAAACCCACAACATCTGCACGGAAAGGAAGCTGTTGAAAAGAAAGCTCAGGCCCAGAGGAAGCAGGTTTGTTCTTGTGTGGCACCAGCAGGGGCCTGGGGGAGGCTCCTGCTGCGGCGGCGCCGGCACCGGCACCGTCCGGCACAGCCACACCCAGGCTGGAGCAAGGGGAATCTCCCCAAATTTGGCACTGACCCCCAGCAGCCACAGAGCCAACCGCCAAACCTTGTCATATTAGTGTGATTCAGGCAAAGACAAGACAGAAAAAGGGAGTAAACCTCAAACCCCAGCAGTGAAAACCAGCAGTGAGCCTTTCCTTCAACTTTTCTGCACTAGAATATCAGGAGGATTCTGTCCAGAACTCCAAAAGGGGGCACTGGGACAGCCATGGGAGGACCAAGCTGGTTCCCATCCCAGAGCTGGTCACAGCACTGGGTCACGCCCAGGAGCCAAGCCCGGAACGTGCAGACCACGTGCCGCTGCCACCGCGCCGGCGTCCTCGGGGCCTTCACATCCTCCCCCAGCCCGGGATTATTTCCATGGCAACTATCTGGAGAACTTATTAAGTAAAAAAACCCAAGAACAGTTTGAACATCCAGACCCTACGTTTGTAACGTACCAGCTGACTAAATTAGCAGCGCTAAGATTTTTAGTAATCAAAATAGATCACGTTCCAGCAACTCAATCCTGGCTGTGCCACAGCTACAGAGAAAAATCTCATAGTAATACCCATGTGGGGGGAGGAGGAGCAATCACAGGTTTTCCAAGACCACAGCCCTGTATCAAGCCAAGTCTTACCCACTCAAGACATTATTTCAACAGCTGACAGCCCAAGTGCTGTTAAATAAGGCCGAGTTTCCAAGAGATTACAAACTTTGGTGCAAGGTTCCTACCAGGGAATCAAAAAGATGACTATCATGACACAGTTATCAACTACAAAAATACATCCAACCACCTCGAATTTGTACTAAAAAAAGCATCATTTGCAACTCCTTCCATCACTCCATGCACACACCAACCACAGGGCAGCACGGGAGGACAGGGATGTACCAAGTATGGGGCTCAGCCAGCACCACTCCCAAACCCACAGCATCCTCCACTCCCAAACTCGCAGGAATCTCGTGGCTCCCTCGGAACCGACGCAGGCTCGGCCCTGCAGGGTGACCACAGTTCCCAAGCACAGGGCTGAGGGAATTACCAAAGCTTTGGCATCACCCAAAACCAAACCCTGCCTGAGAATTTTGTAACAGCAATTCAGAGGGAGAAGCTCATCTCAACAGGAATGATTTTGGAAGTGCTTTAAAAAAATAAAAGGTGGTTAAATGAACGGTTGGCTCGGTCAGTAAGTCCAGCCAGGGAGATTACGGGAATTATTGGTTTACCTTAAAACAACCTAGGAACTCATTTCCAATGGTTTTTAATGGAACCTGGATTTGCTCAGTCCTCATCTGCCCTGTGAGGCTGAGCCCCCTGCAAGGAAGTCCAACCACAGAGCATTAAACTGGCAGCTGTCAGAGGTACAACAGCCCAGTTCACCTGCACAGAGTGTGTGATGGAATGGGGGATTTTAGGGCTACTCCAAAATCATTTAGGTTGGAAAAAACCTCCAAGTTCATCAAGTCCAACCTTTGACTCATCCCCACCTTGTCAGCTAGACCAGAGCACTGGTCCACACCCAGTCATTCCTTGAACACCTCCAAGGATGGGGACTCCACCACCTCCCTGGGCAGCCCCTTCCAGTGCCTGACCACCCTTTCCATGAAGAAATGGATGGAAGCTGGGACAAGGGGAGTCCTCACCCTGGAGAGCCAGGAAAGAGGATTCTGACCAGGACAACATACCATGAACCATCAACTCTCAACCTCTGGTTCAGAGCAAAAGCTTCTCCACTTGGGGGAATGTTTTCCCCTCACCAGAACACATCACAGCAGTCTCGGCCTCCTGAAACCCTGGGCTGGTTTTAGTGGGTGAAAACATTATTATTATTCCTCTATGTACCTGAAGTGAAAAGGAAAACATTTTTCTCAACCCTTCCAGCAAAGATTCCTGTAATACAAAACCAAGTAGGGAATATTGTAGCCCAAAAGGCTTCCAGAAAGGTGTGAGCACAGAAAACAGCAGCTCATAGCAGGAAGGAAATTGTAACATTAGCCATGGCCTTTGAAGGCAGAGGCAGCTCCGCGTCACCGAGCGCCGACAGCGAAACCAAAGAACAAAAACCATCTGATCCCCAGCTCCCTCCAAAATCCATCTGCAAAAGCATCCTGCCCCGAGACAAATGCAGACCAGGGCACGACGGAGAGATGGCAATTAACTGCCCCTGTTGTTGTTGTCTGTGGTGCCTCGCTGCCAGCACGCTGCCCTCCGCCCCGAGCCAGCCCGTAAAAAATCACTGAGCATTAAACCTGCCCCTGCTCCGCTTCATGTCTCACCCCGCAGCTCCAGGAGCTCCCAGCTCTGTCCTTCCCCCTCCCTTCCCCTCCTCCTCCAGCTCCTTCCCTCCCAGCCAGCGTTTCCCCCTCCCTCCCCTCCTGGCTGCGGTGCCAGATGTCGGCCTGACCCCGGAGCCGCCGTTTCGGGTCAGTTACCAGGGTTATGGTGCAAAGGGACTGGCGGTTCCCACCTCGCCAGGCTCAGCCAGGGCGGCTCCACCGCGGCAGCAAGGGGGTCTGGGGGTTGCTGGCAAATCGAGTTCCAGGGGTTTTTCCTGCTAACAAAGTTTGGAAGCCTGTTCATGCTGCAACAGCAGCCTCGGGCACCGAGTGCTGGGTAAGGTGACCCCGGACTACGCTCAGCATCAGTCATGGGGAGAAGCGTCACTTACTGCACGTGGGGAATGGATGACCTGAATGTCTCCTGCAAGAATAATTGCACACTGAAGGCAAGGGCTGGAGTTTCTGGAGAAGGGATGCTGGGAATGCTGTGGCACTCCAAGGAGGACCATTCAAAAGACACCGGGCTAACAAAGACAGCCATGGGGGAACTCGGTATGGATTGAAAATGCATCCAGCCCTGTATTGTTGACCACACCACACTCCTTGAAGGATGTGCCCCCAGTGAAGGAGCAGCTCCAAGGCAACGGAATGCAGTTTGCTGGAAGGGAAGAGAAAAGCTTCCAGCCTGACATAAACCAGGGCTCGGATTCCTCTATCAGAGGCAGATAAGGCTGCGTCAACTTTTCCACTGGGGCTCTCTCCCCTCTAAGGTTCACAGTGAGAGAGAAATGTTGTGGCCAGGTGGAAAACTGAGCGGAGGCTCCCCAGGCTGGGAGCTGCCAGGTGCATCAAACATCCCCACATCGCCTGCCCAGGCTTGGGTTCCCTCCACTGGGAACGGGAAATCTCATCTTCCTCCCCAGGAATTCTTCACATTCCTGCACAGCTGATAAGCTGAGCCCCTCCAAGGGCTGCTCAGAGCCACACAAAGTGCCCTGAAACGGCAACACCTGAACAGGTTAAACGTTAACTTGGGAGCTGAGCGGAGGGGATCCGACTCCAGCCCCACCAGCTGTGTCCCAACTTCCAGGGAGTACAGGCCATGGGTTTGGAGAAGAGAGAGGTTTTGGACAATCAGAGCTACATAATGGTTGGGACCACCTCATCCCACCCCCTGCCAAAGGCAGTGACACCTTTCATTAGTCCAGGTTGCTCCAAGCCCCACCCAACCTGGCCTCGAGCACTTTGCAGGGATGAGGCATCCATAGGGTGTTTCTCACCTACAGAGTCCATCTGCCTGCGAAAAGAGGTGCAAGAAAACGCAAGGTGGAAGCCCCCACCTGGTCCCCATCACTGTGCCAAAAGCAGGGTGTGTGCAGGCAGGGCTCAGCAATTCCCAACAAATCCTCCTGGTTTTCCACCACGGCAGAGCGAGAGGCAGCACACCCAGCTCCGTTTGGCATCTTATTTTCGTGTGTGGCAAATCAGGAAGATGCTCCATTCCAGGGGCCCAGCTCCTGCAGGCCAGCCTGGTCCCTGCTCCGGGGGCAGGGGCAGCTCCCAGCCCCACGTGCTGGGCAAGTTTCAGGGCCTGGTGCCCTGCAGGGCGATCGATGGGGATGGGGAGGTATTTCAGTCCTGCACAGCCCTCTCCCCACGTGATTCACTGCAGTTATCCCTAAAGACAGAAAAATTTGTGCTTGTTTCTCTGCTGCTGCTGAGCAGCTACGAAATGTCTCCCACCACAAAGAGCCTGAATAAATCTCAGCTCCTGAAGCAGCATCTGAATCAGCTTCTCTCCCGTCTCCATCACAATTTCAAACCTTTAGTTTACTGAGGTGAAAGCAACGGCTGTTTTTGTTTGCTGGAGCTCAGAGCACTCATGGTTTATGCCTTTTACCAATATACACCCAAATATTCCCATTTATTACATTTACCCCAATGTTCTGGGGAGGTTCTTGGACCAGCTGTGACTTATCACAAATTACTGGTCACAAACTTTTCCTGCCTGTCCCCATGGGAGCCCAGGCACCAACTCTGGATGGGCAGGAGAGCCACCCACAGACATGGTGGGAGGCCTTTTGGGAGTTCAAGGAACAAGCCTGGATTTCTCAGGTTCCAGGTCCAAAATTAAAATAACAGCAAAAAAAAAAAAAAAAAAAGGAGAAATAAGGGAAACAGCCTGATTTTATTCTTCTTCCTCAGTTAAATGTGGAGGGCTGGACCAAAACGTGGCAGTTTTCAAAGGCTCCATGGATGGGTTTGGGGCCACATGGAAAACTCCCCCCAGTACCTCCAGTGAATTTAGGACTCACTGCTGTGTGTCAGGGAAGCAACTTTGTTCTTCCTGGAGGGAAGGGACAGATTGCAGGAGAAAACTACATCCCAACTGCTGCCAAATTCCACAGATTTAGTTATTAGGAGGCAATTAGGAATATTATTAACACTTCCTACCACGTTAGGCTCCGTTTGCAGAGCCTCCCTGCGCCAGCCCGGATGTTTCCGAGGCAGCCCCAGCTCCGAGGCGCACGTGGCATCACGTACCCAAAACTGTGTCTTCCTGCTCGCTGCCTCCCGGCCCCTGCCCCGCAGCCGCATTTCATGCGGTTGTCTCACAAAATCAAATTGCAAGTGAAAAAAATACAGAGATTAAGAACGAGGGAGGGGAGGGGGGAGGTAAAAAAAAAGCGCGGCGGCACAAAGGAAAAACAATTTTGCTCTTGTTTTTTAACTCACAATCAACATCTGAGCTATTCAGGAAGCTGGTGCACTGCCCTCCAACCAACTTCAATTAGGGAATTCAAAAGCAGTCAGACAAAAGAATGCCTGGGAGTTACTGCACCGCACCGAGATATTTTTAGCAAGAGCTGGGAGGCTGTTTGTGGGACACTGCTTTGCTTCTCTCGCGTTTCAGCTTTTGTATTTACATTCACAGGACAGAGAGATTTACTGGGTCACAGAGAAAGGGAGGAGAAGCGGCACAACCGACGGGAATCGTTTTGCTCCTGATACTCGTGGAAGGTTTTTCAGCAAAGGCTGATGGGGGCCTGAGTGCAGCAGAACGAGATTTGCCTCCATCTGCTTCAAAAATCGTCTCAGCTGAAATCTCAAATTTCCCCCTTTTTATTATCATTATTGTTATCATTTACCATCATGGCTGTATTTTACCTTCTTTTCAATTATTACACTGTTCTTATCTCAACATGCAAGTTTTACTTTGACTCTTCTCCCCACTCCACCGGGGTGGTGGGGAGAGAGGGGGGAGTTGAGCAAGCGGTGCTGGATTTCCAGCTGGGCTCAAACCAGGACAGCCCTTTTTGGCCTCCTTCGGAAGGATGATGCAAACCCACACGTGGAGCCCCTGGGAAGGTCCCCTCGCCCCATGCCGGGCAGGGACACGGCCAGTGCACCCACACAAAGCCGCAGCCAAATCCGGGCGGTGACCTCTGCCCACCCTGGGTCACCAGATGGAGCCAGGAGCGCTCCAGGTGGGCACTGCCACATGGAGACCTCCAACCTAAGCCCTCCAACGCCGCTGGACCGTCAGCCCGGAAGAGCCGCGTGCGGCCGAGCCCCAACGAGCCGCTTCTGGTTTTTCAGAAGCCATTTCCTCCCAGCCACACGCTGGGGCCGCCCTGCCCTCCGTGGGCTGGGAAGGTGCCGGAGGAGCAGGAGCCGAGGGCCAAGGCAGTGCCCAGGCAGGGCCGGGCTGGGGCGGTGGGCGCTCCTGCGCCATCGCCATCGCTCCTCCAGCACAGGCAGCCCCTCTCTCTTCCGCTCCCTCCCACCACTGCGGCAGCGCAGATGGCAGCAGTGTGACCTCGCTGTTCCTGCCTCCTTGTTTTGATCCTGCAGTCTTGATTGTTCAGGCTAATCCCACACTCCCAGCCTTGGCTGCCCGCCAGGACTGTTATTAATGGCACAAAAGCTTCTCATTCCAGCTACTTCTACATCCGCTAATGCTGTTGTTCCCTTCTCTCGCTCCCCCTCTCGCCACATTACAAACTGGAGCTGGAATATATTTTACAAGGGGAAAAAACCCTTCTCTGATCATCCTCACGCACTGAAGGCTCCACCAGAACCGTATGGGAAAGGCTCCTCAGCTCCAGCAATAACCATCGACGGGACCACCCTGCTCATCAACAGCACATGGATGTGGGGAGCTCCAGCAACCCCTTAAGGAAAGGCAGGATTGCAGGCACAGGGAAGGCTCTGGGGCCCAGGGCAGGACTGGCACCAGCGCTCAGTGACAAGGACAGGCAGCACGGCGGTGCAGGGGCACAGCACCCTGGCACAGCACCCCATCACAGCACCCTTGGCATAGCATCCCTGGCACAGCACCCCATCACAGCACCCCCGGCACAGCACCCTGGCACAGCACCCTGGCACAGCACCCCAGCACAGCACCCTGGCATAGCATCCCCGGCACAGCACTCCACCACAGCACCCCCGGCACAGCACCCCAGCACAGCACCCCCGGTTGCTCTCCACACGGCCCCGGGGCCTTGGCTGCCCCACCAGGGACCCCCTGCCCTCCTGGCCCTGCTCTGTGCAGCAAACAGCAGATTCCCAGAACTGAAGCTCATTAAATCACGCACTGAAAGGCGGCTGCAGCTCATTCCAGTTTAGCCCCTCACGTGCCAGTCTCATGGCAGGGCCCAAAGTCCCCATGCAGAGTCTAAAGCCACGCCTGGACAGGTCCCCTCTGCCCTGCCAGAGCCCTCACAGCTGCAGCCCACCCTCCTCTGCCCTGAACCCCAACCACCAACACAACTCTGGGCTGCAGGTCCCCTGTCAGCTCCACCTGCTCAGGCCCAGGGCTGATTTGGGAAGGGATGCATGAAGATATTCCCTGGGGCCTCCTGATCCATCAGAGACCAGCCAGCCGTGCCCACACCCCTTTGGCACTGCTGGGACACAGCTCAGCCAAATCCCCAGTGCCACGTCAGTCAAGCTGAGCAGACCCCCAGCACAAAGGGCCACCAAGTGCAGGTAAATGAGACTTAGAGTTGCCTGAACTGCAAACCCAGCAAGAGGAACGTGCTCCTGGGACCCTCCCACGCTCCCGCGCTGTGGAGTTCCAGCCCTGCAGGTGCTGGGATCGTTCCATGGTGAGGGGTCTGAGGGAACCTGCCTGGTTTCCATCCCAAGCTGTCGTCCTGGTGAGATGATTCACAATCCTGCCCTCCCTACTCCTGGAAACGCAGGCAAGAGAAAAGCAGCTACAGGCACATTTCTCCTGATTAGGACAGGCAGTACATTTTTAATAAAGGGCTCTTTAAAGATAATCTCATTTCAGTATTTACACATGTTAAAGAGGTTACAAAGATCAAGACATAATAAAGTCAAGAAGAGGACAATCGAAGCACGGTGGGATATTGCAGGGAGGGATATCTCCAGTCTGTTGGTCTGGGGCACAGAGGGGCTGAATCACAGAACCTCAACGGGTTTGGGTTGAAAGACACCTTAAAGATCATCCAATCCCACCCCCTGCCATGGGCAGGGACCCTTTCCACCAGCCCAGGCTGCTCCAAACCCCATCCAACCTGGCCTTGAACTTCCAGGGATGGGGAGTGCAGTGAAACAGCGAGGCACAAACCCCACAGATCCCAGCAGAGGAGGAGCATCAGACACCAGGAATAACAGGCTGTTGCTCCCTCACAACAATCAGTAGCAGATTTCTGATGCAACCTGGATCTGCAGTTTCCCTTCTTCCTCAAACACAGCACATGGCCCTGCTCCTCCCAGCACACACTCCTGCAGCAGGATGGAGCAATCCTGGGCTGTCCCAGCCAGCGAGTGCATGACACATCCCACCCCAAGGCAGAGTCCTTGTGTCCCACACACAGTCCCAATTCCACCCCAAATACACCCCCAGCCCCTCAGACAGCAATCCCAGCCCACCTCCCACCGGAGCAGCTCTGCCCCAGCTGAGGCTACACCCGAGAGCAGCAAAAACTGAAACACCCACTCTCAGCTCTGCTGGCAGCAGAGGAGCTTCACACACCTCTGGCTGTGCCATGCTCTGCTTCATGGGCCACAGACCACCCCCAGGGAATCCAGAACATCTCCTGAAATGCACAATACTCTGCTTTCTGACACTGCAATGGTTTGGGGATGGGAGATGCACGAGGTCACCGGGGAGGGAAACTTCTGTCAAGTTTGGCAATATTTCTCTGCTGTGCAAAGTGTTGGTGCATGTTCAGAGCTCTCATGTTTCCCTGCTGAGGGTGAGGAGACAGAAAAAGCAGCTTTAAATACTACCTGATAGTTGCAAGATCAAGCAGAACAAAAGGAAAAATACATTTGGAAGTAAACGTCAGTTCTAGAGCTCAAACAGCACTTCAAGTCCCCATCAAATAACTTTCAGGTGAGACAGGAAGCAGGGAAGGCAGCATGGAGTGCTGGATCAGGGAGTGCTGGATCACAGGCAGTAAAGCAAAGGCACCTGGAGCTGCAGGGACCGAGCTCAGCTGCACAGTAACAGGTGAGCTGAAGTGGGAAGCAACTGGAATTTAAGGAGTAAATAGCAGAGCAGACAAGGGAGTCACAGATGGAAGGGAGAAAAGAACAGCAAAAATAGGAAACAGTTCAAACTTAAAAAATTATTTTCCAAGCCAAAAGGACTTGTTGGAGGACCTGAGCAAACAGGCAACAGAACTTCCCCAAGTAAATTCCTGCATTTCTACGACCACAGCAGGTATTTTCAAACCAAGGGAGCATTTAGTGAAGAGCCTCATGCCCAAATATTTATGGGATGCAAAGTTTGCTACAGACACAACCCAAGCTCAATCTTCCAAAGGAATCTGGTACTTTATTCTCGATTTTAATTTCTTCAGCCTCCACTCCCAGAAGGAGTCTCTATTTTTAACCCCCAAGCAGGATGGGTGTCAGGCAAGGCCACCCAAAGCCCGAGGGCAGCAGATGTCTGGGAGCCAAACACACCCCCAGCCCCTGCCCAGGCGCTGCCAGTCGGCTCGGCCAGGCTTCCAACCCACCAGATGGTCCCAACTTTCTCCTTGCTAAGCTCAACAGCCAGTGTTTCCCACTCCCAAGGCATGAAACGAGGCTCCTGAGCCCCATTCAAGGCCCAGCCTCCTCCTCTCTGTCCTAAGTGAACACTCCGTTAATCCCATTAGTCCTGGGAGTGCAAAGCCCCGCGGGAGCCCGGCCCACCTACTCCCCAAGGAACCTCCAGCAGCTCCATAACCCCGGAGTCACAACTGGGGAACAACAAATACTGCTGTGTTTGGGATAAACTCAACCCTCTGGCAGTGCCCCAGGACCCCGGGCATCCCTTCTGTCATGTCCCAGTGCTCCTGAGCACCATCCCCGGTGAGCAGGGCCTGGCACTGGCCAGACCCAGCCCTTGGCACCAGTCACTTGTCCTCCCTGGCTCCAGCACATCCACACCTCAGGAATGTTGCTGTGCCACACCACCCCTGTGTACCAACCCGCAGCCCCACAGCAGCACCAGGATCAGCCGCTCCTGCCGAGCTCTCCTACTCCTGGATTAGAGGGCTCGAACCACAGAACCCTGAGGGTTCTAATGTGCTCAGCCATCATTTGGGTGCCCCAATACTTGCTTGAGACCTCACCAGGACTTAGGACATCTCTTGGTGAGCTTCCAAACCAGGAACCCCCATGGAGACCTGTCCCATGTTCCACTATGACTCCCATCCTGTGACCCCAAACAAGTTCACGTGGGAAAACACGATGTTTCAAAGGCAAAGAGTCACATGATGGCAACACACCTACACAGAACACTCCGACCTGCACCTGGGGAAAGAATTTAATCACCAGTTTCTGCTTCTCCACAGGAGCCAAGGCACCACCTGTGTCCAAAGCCACAGCTCGCCTCTTCTCTGGTGCGTCACCCCTGCCACGTGAGGAGGGGGAGAGAGGCTGTGGCAGCTGCCCTGGGGGACAGTGCCAGTGCCAGGCACAAGGGGGTGAGGACGGGGAAGGGCAGGAGCATTGGTGTGCACACACAGCCTCTTCAGAAGAGAGGGGGTGGCACTGTGAAGGTCCAGTGGCCAGGAAGGAGGGGGACACGTGGCCAGCTGGGATTATCTGGCAAGTGTGAGGAGCCTCCTGGTGAACAATGAGCACCTCCCCAAGAATGAACACCTTCACTGATGTCCCCAGCAGGACCATGGGCAGGGTATGGATGTGCAAGGAGACACCAGGGCACAGACTTGAGGGAAGAAGGGCCAGTTATTCACCACTGGAGATCAGGTTGTAAAAAATGCCCCTCATCCACATTAGCAACAATAATTCTTGTGAGCTTTTTTGGTGGTTTAGAGCTGACAAGAGACTGGGTGAGGACAGGTGAGATTCCCGGTTCCCAGTCAAAGGGCACATACACAGAAGGGAAAACCTGCCCACTGCCCTTCCCGAGGCAGCAGCACTGACCAGATGGGTCTTTAAGTGGGATTAAGAGGAAGATGGCTCTGCTACATCCAGCCCTTTCCTCCAGGGCTGGAAACTCGCCCTCCCTGCAGCCAAGTCTCCTCCATGGGGAGCCAACCTTTGGCTCTTTCCCTCTTTGTTCTTCCACCCCACTTCCTCCCTGGTGTTTACCTTCCAGACCTGCCATCTCGCTCTGGCTCACAACTCCTCCTCCTCTGGCAAGTCTTTCAGATGCACATTATACAAGATACACAAAAATAAATTGGTTTTAATCCCCCAGATTCCAGCGCTCCCAAACAAGGATCTTAAGGAGCTTTACAAACAATGGATTAAGCCTTAAGACTCCCAGTGAGGTAAGGAAGAGCCTCTGGTGGAGGCAGAGGGAGGTGAGTGAGGCTGAAGGCTGCAAGCTGACCTGTTTCCACACACACCAACGTGAGCGAGTCTATCCCTGATCCATCAGCAGCCCAGAGACACCTTTGCCATTTCGCTCCAGACTCTAAAGCAGCTCCAAATTGTCCATCTTTCCAGTCCCAAATGCTCCTTCCCCACTTTAGGCATCAGTGCTACCCAAAATGCTCAGCCCAATGGATGCAGCACCCCTGGGGCCTGAGGTTCTCCTGGAGCACTGGGAAGGTTTCCTGACCACCAGCCTTCATCAGCAGGGATGCAGGAAGCATTCCAAGCATCCATTCCATTGGATATAACCCCAGAGAGACAGGCACTGCCTTGCTTCGCTCCTCAATGTGACAATGACCTGACAAGCACCGATCTCTGCTCTGGTGACCAGTGACAGGACCCGAGGGAACAGCTGGATCAGCGGGTTTAGGTTGGAAAAGGCTCTTCCCCCAGAGGGTGGTGGGCACTGACCAGGCTCCCCAGGGCAGTGGGCACAGCCCCGAGGCTGCCAGAGCTCCAGGAGGGTTTGGACAACACTCTGAAGGACAGGGTGGGATTGCTGGGGTGTCTGTGCAGGGCCAGGAGTTGGACTGATGATCCCTGTGGGTCCCTCCCAACTCAGGACACTCTGTGATTCCATGACTTTGGGTGACAAGCTCAGCAGCCTCAGACCTACATTAGCCGACGCTGCTCGTTCCTCCTGCAGTGGTTCTGCACAGCCCTCAGATCCCTTCCCCTCTGTATTTTGCATACATGTTGTAAACAAGCTTTACATCCTTTTGATCAGCTCTGCCCGGGGAGGGGGAGGAGACTTCCTGTCCCACTCTGCCACCGCCGCCCCGTGAGCGATGATGACATTTGCTATTTTGGTGGCTTTTTCTTCCTATATTTGCAGTTCTCGGGCCCAGCACCGCGTGGCTCTGGGGCTGCTTTGCAGTTCAGTTTAAAGCGGCAGAGCCAGTTGTGGCAGCGGGTCCTGTCCCTGTTCCCAGCCAGCCCTGGGCACGCTCCTGGCTCCTCACTTTCCCTGCCAGCCGTCCCAGGCAGACATCTTTGCGAAAGAACTTGTTTACAGACAGAGCAGGCTCCTGTTGGTGGCACAGCACCGGCGTGTTTTCCTGCTGGTGCTTATCTGCCAGAGATAACTCCGGTTTCTGCTTGCCCACGGGCAACCGGCCAAGCGCTCAGCGCGGGCACCTCCCTGCGCCTCGTGGGCACTTCACGTGCCCAAACCCTCGCCCTCCTCCAGAGGCACAGCCATGCCCCGAGAAGGGAATGCTCCCTCCTGGCTCCAGGGCCACTGGAGGTACAGAAGAATCAAAGGTGAGCAATTCAATCCGTATGAGACCCTGTGAGACTGAAAGCAGCTAAGAACAGTCAAGGCCATAATTCCCCAGAGGTTTCTCACCTCCTCAGGCTTCCCACAGCACACCGGAGATGGTCCTGAAAACATCGAGAATGAGTTCACCAAAACACTGGACTTGTGAGATACGGTTTATAACCAACTGGGATTCGCAATTAGACGGTGTGAGGTCCAATTCAGCCAACAGAACGTAGCTTTAACCCTACACAAACCGTGTGCAGTGTGCAATTAAGGCATCACTGGATCACACTGGTCTGTGCGTGGTGTCCTTTTCCTCTGCGTTATTTACTGTTTACTTTAGGCCACGATGCCCAGTGAGGCTGCACAAGGTTGGGATGTCCCTCCTTTGGAAAGGGCAGCCACCCGCAGGCTCCGGCGGGCACTGGAAGGCCGAGGACTGTGGGAACGGTTCAGGGAAGGGCTCCTGCTCTCCTGTGACTCCAGCTCAGCACTACCACGTCCTCCCTGTGCCAGCTCAGAGAGGAGCTTATGAAATCCGCAGGCTGTGGGCAGCCTCTGCAGCGCAGGAATGTTCTGGAGTCAGTTACTAACACGGCGCTTTGCATATTGTGTTTCAAACACTACGTGTTTCTACACGCTCCGTGTCAACACGGGCAGAGGATTGGCAGCCCCAAATGAAGACCTAATCAGAGCTATTAGTGATCCAGCAGCTCCCAGGGGCACGGCGAGGACCCCACGAGGATATTCCTGTATTCAGCTCAACCCTTCCCTCCTGAGAACCATCCCAGCTCCCTCTCTAATCATTTTCCTCTGCCTGAGCCCCGTGTGCTCCCCAGCTCTGCCCAGCACAGCTTTCCCAGGATCCACAGCCAGGACAGGTATCCTTGGGAACGCTGCACATTCATCCAGGAGCCAGGCATGAGGACGTGGCAGATGCAGGATAATAACAGGGAGGAAAAACGAACCCAGCACAGATTCTTCTGGGTGGAACCATTTCCAAACTCACAGAATTCCAGAATGGTTTGAGTTGGAAGGGACCTTAAAACCCATCTTGTTCCACCCTCTGCCATGGGGAGGGAGGGACACCTTCCACTATCCCAGGTTGCTCCAAGCCCTGTCCAGCCTGGCCTGGGACACTCCCAGGGATGGGGCAGCCACAGCTTCTCTGGGCACCTGTGCCAGGGCCTGCCCAGCCCCTCAGGGAAGAATTTCTAACATCCCACCTAACCCTGCCCTCTGTCACTTTAAAGCCATTAAACTCACAGGAAAGCAGGTTTTTTCCACCACACAAAACACACTCAACGAAGCTGGGGGTGTGCTGCTCTTACAGATGCTCTATGTGAACCAAAATTTGCTGAAATTATTACAGAAACATTCCACCATCTCCCAAAATAAGCAGCTTTGTGTATCTTTGCCTGGCTGAAGGATGAAAACAGCCCTGCAGAGTGGAGCAGAGTTTCCATTTCCTCGCACACTCCTACCAGGGCTGCGCTCACAGCGAACGCTCCGACCTCTCCTCAAAGAAATCTCTGTTTGCTGCTCCTTATAAATTTGCAGAATTTTGGCTCATTTCCATTTCACCCACTTTTGAATACAACGCTCCCCACCCCCACACAACTGTTCCTTTCTCAGGGATGACAGGCTATCCAAAAAAATCCCAGGAGTGCTCCAGCTCCTTGTTCCCTCCCTGGCATCAGACAAAGGAGAACTGGGAATTTCAGACCAACCTGTTGCTGGGAGCATTTCACCTTAGTTCAGCATTCCAATTTCTCCTGATCCCCAGTAATGACATTTTCCCATCACTCCCCTCACCCGTGATTTTCTAACAATCGTTTGTGGCACATTTAAAATCTTTGATTATTTTCCTATGAAAACCTGGAGCTCAAATCCAACCTGCAAGGCGCCCTGGTTACCAGCAGGATCACCCCACAGCTTCTCTCTGTTTGTCCATCACTGCTGATGTGGTGACAAAGAAGGAGATTTTTCAATTTGTTTTGTCCATGAGCCAAAAATTCCTTTAAATGGCCTGAATATGGTGCCTGTCCTGGTCTCTCCCTGCTCCAGCTCAACCCTCACTTACAACAGCCCCTGCCTACAACATGGAGTTGGCCTCCTTTTGCAGGAAAATAAGGCCAAACCAGCTTGAAAGCATGTTTGGAATCTGGAGATTAATTCCATGTAAACTAATGCATTCAAACCTCTTTGTAGGGCTGCAGCGAGGGCTGGCTGAGCTTGGAGAGAAGTAGGGCAGCCCAGGGGCTGGTGGGGAGGGAGGGAGGCCCAGCCCTTCCTGCAGCCTGGAACCCCCCAGGACAGCTGAAGGAGGGAGGCCCAGCCCTTCCTGCAGCCTGGAACCCTCCAGGACAGCTGAAGGAGGGAGGCCCAGCCCTTCCTGCAGCCTGGAACCCTCCAGGACAGCTGAAGGAGGGAGGCACAGCCCTTCCTGCAGCCTGGAACCCTTTGGCAAAGCTGGCAACACCAACGCCGTGTCCTGCTCTGGCAAACCAGCCCAGCGCCCCTTGCCCACGGCACAGACCCTCGCCCACCGCTCGCACGGATGACAAAGAGGTGCTGGAGGTGGCAGGAGGGCAGGTCAGGGGTCAGGAGGACTCCCACAGGAGCCTCCACCCGCGATCCAGAGCTTTTGTTCGGCAGAAAATGCTGGGAGCAACAAAGCCCGGGGGTGCCCCCCGTCCCCACCCCACACTGCCCATCCCTGCCCCTGCTCAGCCCTCCCCTCCTTGCCTCCCTCCACCGCCTCTCTCTCTCTCTGGGAGATAAATTATTCAGGATGAAACCATTTTAAACTCCGTTGGGATGCTGAGCAAAGCTAAGATGGGTGGTGCTGCAGAGGAAGCTGCCAGGGCCGTGACCAGAATCCTGGGCTTCCTCACACAGAGGTTCCAGTGCAGCCACAGCTCAGCACACCAGGATCCTGCACCACGAAACACCCCCAAATCCCTGAGCACCCAGCTCCTGCTGTGCCCACCACACCCAGAGACATCCCCATCCACGTGAGGCCCAGGGACCTCCCAGGACAAGTCCATCCATGGGAGGCTTCCACAAAACCACCCCACTGGCCATGTCTGAGCACTAAATGCCCTCATTCCTGGATTCTCCTCTGGTATAAAGCAGCAGGGATAAGGACAGCTGGGCTGAGTGTGGTTTGCACAGTGACCCTCACGTGCCAGGGCAGCCTGGTGAGCAGCACAGTGGTCTCACAAGCATCACACATCTCCCAGTCACCTGCTGGGTTTGAGGCCCACCATGGCTTCCTTCCACAAGGACTGGAGTCTTGGAGGGAGTATTTACAACAGCAAGAAGTAACAGGAGAAGGGGGAATGGCTTCCCACTGACAGAGAGCAGGTTCAGATGTGATATTAGGAAGAAATCCTTCCCTGTGAGGGTGGGCAGGCCCTGGCACAGGTTGGGCAGAGAAGCTGTGGCTGCCCC
>JAOXXN010000162.1:1280427-1290920 GCA_026770055.1 Myrmophylax atrothorax | reverse complement strand
AGGGCTGGGGACACATCCTCGCTCCTTGTGGCCAGCCCAGGGCTGGGGACACATCCTCGCTCCTTGTGGCCAGCCCAGGGCTGGGGACACATCCTGTGACTGTGCCCAGGTAGAGCCTTCACCCCACAAAGCCACATCCAGCGTGGCCGAGGGAGGCAAGTCAGAGCAAGAAGGGACCCAAACAAAGGAAGGCAAACACAGGCAGCAAGGGAGGAGCAGGATACGAGGCACTGACCTGCCCAGTGATTATTTTCACAATCAAACCAAGGTCTAGAAACTCCTCTGGCCATGGGAAGGCTGAGAACAGCCGCAGTCACCTCCCAGCAGCACAGCACAGTGCTCACCCTGGGACCAGGCTGAGAAGGAAAGCCTCCCAAAGCCCAGCTCCGAGGCTGAGGAATGGCCTCCCCATCTGCTGGATAAATCCCTCCTTCCCCAGGGACCTGCTGGCCCCCTCGGCCCCGGGGGCACCCCAGGCCCCGGGGCTGCCACAGGTCGGCCCTGCAGTGGCCCAGCTCCCAGAGGAACAGGGCAGATGGGAGAAGGAATAAGCAGCTTCCGGCACTAAGCTGGGGAAGGCAGGACTGGGCCTGTGTGCCCACATTCTGGGGGCACGGAGCGCAGCCGGGATGGGACCACACCGATGGCCAGCCCCCTCGCCTCAGCAACACGTCCTGCTGGCTCCACAGAAATAACACTCCCCTTCTTTAGCCAGGAGAAATTATTTGTTACAATAAATACTTGCCCTGAAAGCCCAGAGGCTTTACTAACAAAGCTGGGTTTGCTCTCAGGCTGCCAGTTTGGGAACTGGTTTAATCAGCTGGGGAAGCTCAGGGAGCACCTTCCGAGTGCAAAGAGACGCTGTCGGTGCTTCCCACAGTCCCTCCAACCCTCACCAACCAAAAATTCTTTGCTAATAAGGGTAGTGAGGCCCTGGCACAGGTTGGGCAGAGAAGCTGTGGCTGCCCCAGCCCTGGGAGTGTCCAAGGCCAGGCTGGACAGGGCATGAAGCAACCTGGGCTGGTGGGAGGTGTCCCTGCCCATGGCAGGGGTGGGATGGGATGAGCTTTAGCGTCCCTTCCAACCCAAACTGTTCTGTGATTCTATAACCCGAACTGGGACAGGTTTTGCCATGTATGACCTGGGAGAAACACCCATCCCTGTGTCCCTGGACAGGCCCATCCCGGGCAGATCCGTGTCCCCGAGCAGGGACAGCCTCCCCTCCGCACCGAGGCGCGGCCCCAGCCCCGGCGAGCAGCAGCCAACAACTTTCCAGATGAATTAAGGCCACGGCGTCCGTGGAGCTGTGCTGGTGGAAGGCAGCTTTGTTAAACCCCAGTGAAAGCTAAACCCGAGCTCCACTCAGCCCATTGTTCCCGGCCTCCTCTAATAGCTGTTGTCTCTCCTCCATCCCTCCCAGGCTCCGCAGCTCAGCTGTGACTCTTTGTGCCTCCCTTTCCCTGCCTTCTGCTTCTGTTTGTCCTTTTGATCTCCACTTCTCAGCTTGTGTTTTCTGCTGCCCCCCTCCCCCCACGCCTGATTTCCACTTTTATTAGGGTGCGAGGCAGCGGCTGGAGGAGGAACAATGCACCGGGGCTGAAAAGGCTTTGAAGCTGCTCTGGGTTGTTTACCCAGAGATTCCCCAATCTCCTCCTGAAATAAAATAGTATTTTACCTCCACCACAGCTCTTGCTGTTTAGTTTCAGTTGGAAGCATTCTAAGCAGCTGATGGCATGGTAAGTGCATAAAAAGAGGAGCAGTAGCACAGGGGTGTGATCACTTAAAAAATAATAAAAACAACAATCAGACAACAGCACCTCCTCAAAGCCCACGGTTTTTAGGAGAAATAATTCTGGAGGCCAGTTATAAGGATTCTGCTGCTGCAAGGGCAGCTTGAAGCTCCAAGCAGCTCCCCAAATCCCCTGTGAGTCAGCACGTTGGTTTGGGTTTGATGTAACTGTGCCTTCCTTCACCACTGAGCAGCAACAACCACCAGCTGCTTTCCCACCCATTTCTTTAACTCCCAGCCACAAATGCGATTAACACAAGCTCCTTCCTCCTTACAGAATCCCAGGATCATTTCAGTTGGAAAAGACCTTCAAGCCCACCGAGTCACGCCTGTGCCCAATTCCCACCTTGTCCCCCAGCCCAGAGTGCCACCTCCAGTTGTTCCTTGGGCACCTCCAGGGATGGGGACTGCACCACCTCCTTTCAAGATGGGCAACTTGGAGCAGGTGCCCAAGTCCCAGCAGGCAGGTCGTGTCCTGGCATGGGCAGAGCCGGCCGGACCCGCACCCACCCCGGGCACACCCCGGCTCACAGCCAGACCTCCCTCACAGCAACACCTCCCAGAGCTGATCCTGGGACTGGGCAACACCATTTATAAGTTAAGAGTCGGGAGGGGAGATAAAAACCACAACACCGTGAGCTCTGGAGATAAGATTTTAGTTCCTCGGTTTGTTACTGCCCAGACTCACACCCTGCCCGGGCAGGATGAGCATGGGGAGGGGTCCTTGGGTGCCCACAGCCATGGGCAGGGCCGAGAGCCTGGCACTGCCTGGGGTAAAGTCCCAACAAGAAGCAAAACCCCCCCAGATTCCTGAGCTGGGTTAGTCATGGGCAGCCAACTCCATCACCGGGATGGGCGACGCTCCCTGGGCAGGGAACAGGTTGATGCAGCAGAAGGGGAAAGGCAGGGGCAGCCTGTAAGGTTTGCACCTCAAACCAGCCACAACCATCAGTCTTGAGTGAAATAAACAGAGTAACTGTGGGAGAAGTGCCCATGAGCACGCAGGAACCCAAGGACCACGAGAGCCGAGAGCTGCCCCCGCTGCCAGCACCGCCTGCTGCAGCCTCAACACTGGGCTGAAATACACTGAACCTCAGCAAAACCTCAGCAAAGGGTACAATTATGCTTTTTCATTACAGACAGGTAAATTTTCAAGCTGACTGACCTGACAAAGAAAGCATAAAAGCAGCTGAGGCCGAATGATGCCTCTCCGACCACGAGCTGTGAACTCTGCTGTTCGGAATTCAGGATTTGCAGGCTATGGAGCAGGTTTGGGAGCTGCTAATCAATGTCTGAAATGAAAGATGATGCTTTCCATGATGCACAGAGAGAGCAGAGATTAAGTATGCACATCACACCCCTCCCCACAGAGGTTTATTTCCTTACCATCACTATGTTCTAAATAATTTAAGGCAATACTAAACAGAGCATGATTTTAAGCAAAGGGTTTTCTTTTTTATGGAACAAAATCTTTTTAGAAAGAAAATCTACCTGTAAATCCTGCAGCTGGACACAGCCTTAAAGAACATGGGAAGTGAGGGTGCCCAGGAGCTGCCCAGGCAGAACTGCTCAGCCCAGGCTTGGCCACCTTGGCCTCCTTTGGCTAAGGGGCAGTGAGAAATTCAGGCAAAAATCACATTATGCAAGTGCTTCAAACGAAATATCTCAGAGCCTACCACGAAATGGCTCTGGAGATCAGGTATTTGCCAAATTCCCCAATAAAAAGTGTCCTAAAAACCTGAATAGTGCCCATCGACCCACTGCTGACCTCACTCCAGCTCGGGAGGTCAGGGCTGAAGGCCCAGGGATGGCCCAACATTAGACTAATGACCAGCTTGGACTTTGCTCACACAACTGCAGGATTTGACCTAAATTCTTTTCCAAAAGGTGGAAAGGAGCCCTGTCCCTCCTCCAACACACGCTGGTCCAGTGACCAACACACAGAGAGGCCTGGAAATCCCCTGCACTGGACAGACCTCGGCCCCCTGACCTGCCCAGCACTCAGAAACACCCTCTGCACCACATGGGACACAGAACACCCAGGTGAGAGCCCTGGAAAGCTCCAGAGGATCAAACTCAGAACCTGTGGGTGTCCAGGGCACATTCCTTACTCCTCCCTACTCCTCCTTCAGCCTGGCTGTGCCTCTGGCTACTCCCAAGTTACACATTCGCTGGACACTCAGTTCTCCTCTGCGCAGGGAACACTTTAAACAGGTTTAAATGATAAAAATATGATCATGGCACCAGAACAGGCAGATTGGAGAAACAACAGGTGTGCATTCCCAAATCCAAGTGCATGGACCACCCATACGTGTTAAAACCATGGAATGTTCATCAGAGCAGCAACTCCACAAGGTATGTCACCAACTGCTTTGAATTCCCCAACAAGAAAACCAAGAGCTTCCCACGAGTTGTTTGAAAACAAATCTGTTGATAACTTAGAAATATTTTTCCAGTTACTACAACAAAAATCCTGCTACTTTGAACAGCAGCAAGCGAAGCTCTCAGTGACAGCAGGGAGGTTCAGTGCCAGGATTCCAGGTGTGCTGGTGGCCCCTTCCAAAGCTTGTTGGGCTGGCCCCAAACACACAGATCTCTGCTCAGTCACCCAGCATGGCTCTGCTCCCTCCTCCTGCAAAGCTCCTCGGGCTGAGATCTGTGAACAGGGGGGGTCTGCGGCACCCTCGGCATTCCAGAAACACTTCCAACAGAGCAGCAACACCAACGTGGAGTTGGAGAAACTCACCCACCTACTAAACTGGTTCACAGCTCCTGAAACTCCACATGTCATCAGCTCCACACAGTGATGCAGAAAGAGCTGAGGCTGAAGAAGGAAAAGCACCAATGGAAAGCACCACAGTGCTGGATGGTGCTGGATCAGCAGCGGGGTGGGCTCAGCTCCCACCTCCCTCCCCAGCAGGATGGGTGGCTCAGAGGTGCTGGGCTCAGCTCAAGAAGGAGCTCACCACATCCTAAAGCTCCATTTGAGATGCTTCTCATGAGAAGGATTAGGAATTACAGGCTGCAAAGGGAAGGAACATCTGCTGGGGAGCAGGAGCCATCCGGGCTCACCCGCGGCACAGGAAGGGAAACCTCTGTGGCCCTTCCACGGTGAGCAGAGCGAGCGCTGTCAGCGAGGGAGAGCTGGCCACTGACTGCCATCAGAGCAGAGAACACCCACAGCAGGTTTTTTGGGTAAATTATTCTTCCTGGCACGTGTGAGACAGCAGCTAAACCCCTGATCAGCTGGCAAAGGGGGTTAGTCGGGGTTGGGGCAGGGATCAGTGAACAGGAACAGAGCTCAGCCCACGGGGCCACACTCAGCTGAGCCTGAGCATGGAACAGTTTCGCAACACCCTTTGGAGCCCAGATCATCTAATTTTTTAGACAAGGATGTACAGCGTTCACTGTTCACTGCCAGTCATGCAGGTGAGCAATTGCAAACACACCACTGAATTTTCAAGGCGATTTTTCAAGGCTGCTTCGGTCTCTTTCCGTGTCTACAAAGAGAGCATTCCTGCCTGCACTTGGTATCTCCCTGTTTTCCGGAGCTTAAACGCTGAAAAAAGCAAGGCTAAAAAAAGAAATCACGACACTGAACCAGCCGACTCCATCCAAACTGTTCCTGAACACCTACTCAGCCAAACCTGCGCAAGAGGGGAGCAAACCACGATTTGCACACTCAGCTGGCTGCTCACCTCTTCCCTGCACAGCCCAAACGCTCCAAACAACCCCCCGGGCCGCAGGAGCCCGTGCTGGCTTCGCTCACGGGTTCATTCCCGTTTTATTAGGATGGGGCAACCATGTGCTGGGATCAGAGCTGGGCTAGCAGGGAGCCCCCCCACACACCAAGGCACTGCCCAAAGCCCGGGCCCAGCGTGGCAGGAGCGGCCGGACCGCAGCGTCACACGCCATGTGTCCTCCAGCAGACCCTGTCTGGAGGGAGGGAGGGAGGAGGCAGGGCTGGAGCTGCTCCCTCGCTCGGGGAAGCCAGATGCGAGGCCTGGCACTGACGCCAGCAGCCAGGCTATTTTTACTAACCAATGGATGAGGTGCCGGAGCAGGAGCAGGAGTTGGAGCTGCTTCTCCTCTCCCAGCTCGGCTCAGCACGCTCAGCCAGGCTGGAGGGACCCAGAGCCCAGCACACACTGCTGCTGGTCCAGGAGGGCATTCAGGCACCATCCACACAGCACAAGACTTCTCTGCCCACACCGCCTCCAAAGTGAATTCCCCATCAGAATCCACAGAAAAATACATTAAATCAGTTAGCACAGAGCAGCTGGATCTTCTGATCTGAATCATTCCCTGCCAGCCACGGTGACACCCACCTGCACCCCAAGCCCTTCCCAAGGTCAGCTCCCTCCCTGGACAAGCCAACAGCACACTCCAAATCCCATCTGGAAAAAATGGCAAGACAACAGAAGTTTAACTCAAGTACATTCACATTATTCTGTGCACGTTGCAAATTTTGACCAGGCTTTCAAAGGCTTTGCAGTTTCAGGAAGCTGAAAGGCAGGAATACCTGCTGGAATTATCAGAGCAACACCAGCCTTCCTAGTGCTCTCTCCATTTTCTCAGGCTTCCTTCCTGGCTTCCTTCCAGTATTCCCATCTCTTACAGAAGATCCTGTTTTCCTTCATCGTCTGGGTTGTCTCCTCCTCTTCCTTCTCATTGCCACCCACTCGTTTTTTCATCTTTCCCAATATTGTATTTGCTACATCCTCTCTCCCTGTGCCGCCCAGCAAACCACCCTCTGGAGCCGGGGCTGAGATGTGCTGCACATCCTCGTGTCCGGGCTCACACCCGGGGCAGGAGCTGTTTTCCCTCACCCACACCCTGACTGAGCATGAGGCTTCTCCCTCAAGCACCTCCATGTCTGGGACCTCCCCGACACAGCCCAGCAGCCACCCCACAGATTCCTGCTGCCCCAGACCCAGGAAATGGAGTCTGCTGAGAGAAGCAACACAAGCAGTGAGCTGAGCCTTTCCCCTTCCTCCCTCCCCTCCTCCAGCCTGGATTGAGGAAGTCACACACAACACACAGCTCCTGCCAGCGTCCTCCACACTGGTCCCACTGCAAGACCTCCAAGATCATCAAATCCAACGCCTGACTGAATCCCACCATGCCCACTAAACCATATCCCAAAGTGCCATGTCCAATTGCTCTTAGAACTCTTCAGGGAGGGGAGTGTGTTAAGGGGACAAGAAGCCTTAAAGCCAACACATACAACAAGAAGCAACACTTTGTAACTTCCTTAACCCTCACTGGTCCAGCTTCCAAGGACAGTGGGATGGAGCAGGATCAGGGTGTTGGTTCACCATAAAACCATGGAATGGTTTGGGTGGGAAGGGACCTGAAAGCTCAACTCGTTCCACCCCTGCCATGGGCAGGGACACCTTCCACTATCCCAGTTTGCTCCAAGCCCTGTCCAACCTGGCCTGGGACACTTCCACTCAGAAATCTGCTGTGGAAGCTCCTTCCCTACAACCCCGTGTCCCCCACAATCCCATCCTTCACTGCTTATCCTTTACTCCACTGACAACTGTCCCTCCATTTCCTGGGATGCAGGAGCCAGCTGGGAAGCTGCTGTCCCCCCACTCACCTCCTGCCACCAGCACAGCTGGGCTGCAGGACAGGCATGGAGCATCCCAGCAGGACGGGGACGGGGCAATCCCGGCGGGATGGGGATGGACCATCCCAGCAGGATGGGAACGGGGTATCCCGGCAGGCTGGGGATGGAGCATCCCAGCAGGATGCTCCGGCACCACATTCCAGGGGTTGCCAGCAGTGACCACGACCGGCTGCTGTGCTGATGCTGCAGTTGCCACTAATAAAATACGGTAATTCAGCCCTTAAAGTGACACAGAGCTGAGCACAACCAGGGGTCGCTCCCACGGCCAACAAAGAACTTGGAAATGCTCCTCTCTTTCCTAATGGAACAGCAAACTGAAATCTGCTTTTGCCTTTACTCAGGACAAGCTAGAAATGTCAAGATCTCCCAAATCGTGAGAAGTTTTAAATTTTACTGGAATTGTAACTACTGGGAAACAGCAAATGAGAATCCTTGTGCTTTCCACACATGTGAGCCAGGACTCTACCTTGTCTATTACCTCCAGCAAACTTTAATCTGACATTTAAAATTCTAGGCTTTATTTCTATTTAATTATCAGAACAAGAAAATCATTGTCATATCGTGTCTTCCTTAAGACAGAAACACGTGCAAAAAACCACAGGAATCTCCTACAGTAAAGCTTAAAGACCAACATAAAGACCAGTCACACACAAGGTTCCGTGACATCCCGAGGGGGAAGAGCAGAACCCCACCCAGAAGGTTTCCCCAGAAACCAAACCTGGATCAAGAACCAAGTTATTCCTGCAAATGTGAGCAGAAAGCCCCTCAGCTCTAGCAGGATCTTGGTGCTCCCTCCTCCTGGGATCAGCTCCAGGCCATCCAAGCCTGGGGCCAACCCCACCAGCAGCACCTTCATAGTCCTCAAAAAGCTCTTTTGTTCCCCCGTGTTCTCTTCCCCCCCATTTGCCCCCTTTTATATTTAACCCAGATAAGGGAACCGCGAGTGCCAGGCGGGCGCTGCCGGAGCGGGATCGCCGCTCCCGCCCGTGGGAGACGCCGCTCTGGAAGCTGCAACTTGTCTCATTTCACATGGGAAGCCCACCCGCCAGCGGGGCCGTGCCCCTGCCCAGCCCCTCCCTCCGGGAGCACGGCACACAAGGGGACATTGTCCCCCCTGAATGACAAACAGTTTGGTGAGGCCGAGGCTGGAAAGCGCATCCGACAGGTGCAGGCAAGCTTGGAAAATTGGTGCGTCCACGGCGCAAGTTAATTCCTGGGGAGAACACACATGGAATGCCAACAGTAGGCTGGGAGGAAGGGAGTGGTGGGGGCAGCAGGGGGGGCTCCGTGCTCTGCTCCTCTTTCCCAGTGCTCCCACTGCACACATGGGCTCTGTCTCCATCGGGACGTCACTTCCAGTGGAAATCCCGGTTTACGGAGGCACAACCCCGGCACAGCTGAGGAATAGCGACCCACGGGCACGGCTTCCAAACCCAAAGCTCATCTCAAGGCAGCAACTTCAGTGCCCAATCAGGACAAAGTAGGTAAAATATCTGTATGGAGTGGGAAAGTATCTGCATGGAGGGGGAAAATCCCTTCACCCCAAAGGCAGAGCAGCCTCCCAGTACAATTGGCTCTTGTCAGCGGTGCCCAGTGGCAGGACAAGGAGCAGCAGCCATGAACTAAACCACAAGAAGTCCCACCTCAACATGAGGAAGAACTTCTTCCCATGGAGGGTGGCAAAGCCCTGGAACAGCTGCCCAGGGAGGGTGTGGAGTCTCCTCTCTGGAGACATTCCAAACCCACCTTCTCCAGGTGACCCTGCCTTGGACTGGAAGGTCTCCAGATGTCCCTTTCAAACCCAACTATTCTGTGATTTCTGTCATGGCACCTCCAGGACCATTGGCTGCATTTGATCCATTTTCCCTATACAAGGGATTTTTAAGTATCAAAGCCCAGGTAACTGCCAGGACGTGTCTCTGCAGGAACCACCCCAGCCTGTTCCAGCCAGGTGACCCCACCATGGCACACCAAACACCGCGTGGGCTCTGCTGCTGTCACACCACCGACCTCCTCAACCACCTCAAGCTTTTTAGTCATGTTTTTAAATATGCACCAAGTGGCTCGTTCAACAGAAAGCAGAGAGCCAAGACTTTGAAAACCACAGCTGGTGTTTAACAACTGCACCACCTTTAAAGACCCCTTTTAATCAACTTTTAACTCCTCATCACACCCAGGGTTTCACCCAAAAGCACCACCACATCAAACTGTTCCACCCACCTCAGCAACCTGCCACACTTGCACACCAGAGCAGGGAACTCGTTCAGCTGGATACAAACACAGCCAGACAAAAAGTTCCCCTTTTTAAAAAAATAAAATTTGCTCATTCTACTCCAGTTCTGACAGGCCCACGAGCAGCTGTGCCGGCTCAGCCGATGGGAAGCATTTAAGCCTGGACTGCAGCAGAAGGAGCTCACATGGAAGATCATTTTTAATGGGTTGAGAGAAAACTAAGACTAATAACAGAAATTACAACATGCAGAAAAGGTCTTAATTCCCTGCAACACCATAAATGTAATTTTATATTCAACATTTAAGCAGGAATCAGATAAAAAAAATGGACTGCAATGGGGTGTTTGTCATGAAAGCCATATGGGAAGGGCTCTGGCTGGTCCCTGCAGCTGCCCAGGACCGGGAATGTGCCGGAGCAGCTGCTCTGACTGAGGCAGCAGAGCCTCACCAGGCTCCAGCCACGCTGCCAGCAGGAAGGAGATCCAATGGGAAGGGCCATGATCCACCCAGGCTGCTCCTCAGCCCTCAGCACTGCACACAAGCCTATGGTAGGTACGACAGAGTCAGCTGCTCTTGAGTTGAAATCACCACAAGCAGGTCTGCCTTGGGGGAAAAAATAAATAAAAAATGCACCACTACTGCCAGATGTGAAAAATTCCTCCAGTTTGGTTTCCTGGAGGAGCAGGAAGGGAGGCTGCGACCACCTCGCTCCGTGTGTGTCTGGGATGCTCCTGCTCAGCTCCAGGTGTTCCCTCTCCACAGGGAATCACAGAATCATAGAATGGATTGGGTTGGAAAAGACCTCCGAGATCAGCAAGTCCAACCCTTGATCCAACCCCA
>JAOXXN010000162.1:1262331-1280327 GCA_026770055.1 Myrmophylax atrothorax | reverse complement strand
AGGAGGAGCAGACCCTGGACAGGAGGAGCCCACCACTCTGACCAGACTGTGCCATCATCTGCACCAACAGGTTTGTCCCTTCCTTTTCCTTTGGACTCGGGGGCACCCCGTGGGGCTCAGCACAGGGGCCACCAAACCCCACTGTGTTTGTGGGATTTCATAGGGATTGAGGCCTTTTTGGGGACATCAGCCCTGGGCAAAGCCTCCCCAGGCAGACAGAGCTCCAGGCTGGTGGGAACACAGGAACCAGGCAGGGACACAGCCCCTTCTGCCACCTCCTAAACCCCTTCACTTTCTTTGGGTTTGCAATTATTCTGATGAATCATTTGGCCATAAAAATTCCCTCCCTGTGCTCCCTCGACAAAAGAAGGCTCAGCCAGATGTTTGTCTCCTTCTCTTCCCTTTTTGAGGCTTTCAGGGTAAGGTTGGAGGGAGGAGGTTTCCCTGCACAGCCCCCCCTGCTCTCACCTTCTCCAAGGCACAGGCAGAGTCACTCCAAAAATCCTTCCAGGCAATGGGCTGAGTTTCTGTGGGTTTGGGACACAACCAGGTCTTCAGCATCACCCCAAGTACCCCTTTCAGCCCTTGCAGCTGCTCAAGTTGATTCTGTCTCCAGGGAGAGAAATGTTCCAGGGAATTCTCTCCCCCCAAAATTTGGCTGAAGGGATTTTTCCCTGTAGGTGTTCACTTCTACAAAAAAATGCTGATTTTAGAGAATCAGGAGAATTCTGAGCTACTCCACACATGAATTCCAGCTGCTCCCATCCTGTCCTGGTGCTGTGACACCACTCAGGAGGCTGTGAGGGGCCATAACCCACTTTCTGCCCCTGGAGAGTAAAATCCCCTCCCTTTCCCCTTTGCACCATCCCCCCACCTCGGGAGAGCTCAAGCACTTTGAGAATTCACAGTTGTTTGGCTGGAGAATTTAACCATCCTCTGGAGCAGGAGAGGGGGCAGAGAAAGGAGTTTTGATTTTTATTTCAGGGCAAATCTCCAGCGGTGATTTGGGGTACCAAAGGTCTGCAGAGACAGGGGCAGCTCATGCTATGGGACAGGGCAGGGGCAAAAGCCAGGGAAGTTGTGTCAGGAAAGCATCCAGCTCCTCAGGGAAGGATCCAGCTCCTCAGGAAAGGATCCAGCTCCTCAGGGAAGGATCCAGCTCCTCAGGAAAACATCCAGCTCCTCAGGGAAGGATCCAGCTCCTCAGGAAAGCATCCAGTTCCTCAGGAAAGGATCCAGCTCCTCAGGGAAGGATCCAGCTCCTCAGGAAAGCATCCAGCTCCTCAGGAATGCATCCAGCTCCTCAGGAAAGGATCCAGCTCCTCAGGAAAGCATCCAGCTCCTCAGGAAAGGATCCAGCTCCTCAGGGAAGGATCCAGCTCCTCAGGGAAGGATCCAGCTCCTCAGGAAAGGATCTAGCTCCTCAGGAATGCATCCAGCTCCTCAGGAAAGGATCCAGCTCCTCAGGAAAGGATCTAGCTCCTCAGGAAAGCATCCAGCTCCTCAGGGAAGGATCCAGCTCCAAACCCGGCCCTTCTGCAGGCACGACACACCTGGGGCTCATTCCCAAGCACACAACACAAAGGACCCACTGTGATTGCACAGGAGAATGAGCTGCTCCAGGGGCAGGTGGGGGACACCTTCCTGGGGTGGAACATCAGGAGGTGGAGAGTGACAGAAACACAGCAAGAACCAGACAAAAGCAAAAGCCAGGCCCTCACAGTGTCCCTCCCACCCTGATCCTGGGCACCCTGAGCCTCTGGGGAGCTCCCTGGGCTGGGGGCTGAGCTTGGGTGCACAACCACCCCCATTCCCACATTCCTGATGAATCCTGCCCTGTCCTCCCACCAAACCCCAAGTGTGGTGGAGGCAAAGAACTCACTGCTCACAAGTGCCAAGGTCCTGCCCCAGTAGCAGCTTGAGCAGGAGCTCAAAACATGCCTCATGCTCAGATTTTGAAGGAAAATCCCTTTCATCCCCGTGCTCAACCCATGAGCAGCTGCAGGGAAGCACTGCCAGGGAGGGCAGGATGCCGAGGGCTGGGCAAGGGGACCTGGCACAGGGCTTCGGAGATAAGGAAGACTCTGAGATGAGCAGATGTCACATCAGCAGCTGTGATGGAAACAGCTCCTGGAGGATTAAAGATCTGCTACAGAGAACTGGGGTGTGAAGCCACAATATGGTAATTCCCATATTCCCACCTGGAGTTCTGTGTCCAGTTCTGGGGGCACCAACACAAAAAAGATGTTGACCTGATGGAACGAGGCCCTGGAGATGCTCCCAGGGCTGGAGCCCCCTCTGCTCTGGGACAGGCTGGGAGAGCTGGGGGGGCTCACCTGGAGAAGAGAAGGCTCTGGGGAGACCTGAGAGCCCCTTCCAGTGCCTAAAGGGGCTCCAGGAGAGCTGGAGAGGGACCTGGGACAAGGGATGGAGGAATGGGACAAGGGTAATGGCTTCCCACTGCCAGAGGGCAGGGTTAGATGGGATATTTGGAAGGAATTCTTGGCTGTGAGGGTGGGCAGGCCCTGGCCCAGGTTGGGCAGAGCAGCTGTGGCTGCCCCATCCCTGGCAGTGTCCAAGGCCAGGTTGGATGGGGCTGCAGAAGGGGCTGGAGCAGAAGTCTGGTAAGGAGTGGCCAAGGGAGCTGGGAAAAGGAGCCCCAGGGGGAACCCCCTCAACTCTCCCAGCCTGTCTCCAAAGCAGAGGGGCTCCAGCCCTGTGATCAACTCAGTGACCTCCTCTGGAGCCTGTGAGGCAGGAATCAAGAATGTGGAGGGCGGAAAAAAGGACTTTTTGGGATGAATAGCAGACAAAAAGCCCCTTTGGAGCAAATGACACCTGGATTTCAGGTGGAAGAAGGAAGAGTGATTTTTATGTTAAGCAATCCTTCAAGCTGGACAATTATTATTATAATATGAAATCTGCTTGGCCTTTGGGAGATCCCATCTTTTATCTGGGCTCTCTTTTTTCCCATTTTCCCATGTCACTGACAGTAGCTCTATTTGGACAGTGAATATCTTGAATTCCTTTCTGCTGCAAAGGTCTGGCAGCAGGCAAAAGAACCAGAACAAACTGTCTGCTGCAGGTGAAACCCAGGAGATAAAGACATGGATATGTTGTGGCAGTGGGAATTCTTCTTTTAAGAACTCAACTTGCCTATAAAGATATAAAAAGTTCTTCTGACTTACAAGGTCTTTTTTTTTCTCTTCCAGGGAGTTCCATTTAAGAATTTCCAGACTAAACCCAATCAGCAGGGTCAGCACAACCATTTACAGAGCCAAGAGTGCACCACCAGTCCAGCTTCCCCTGGAGCATTTGGATGTTCTTCAGGAAACATGGAAGCTGGTGGTTCATTCACTGCTGGGGAGTTTTGCAGATGGAACTTGACTAAACTCTACTCCTCCTCCTTTCTTTCAAGGGCTGGGGTGATTGGGAATGCAAAAGTGGGAGGGGATAAAGGAATATCACATGGTGGGAGGGAAAATACTAGGAACCAAATTGGTTGTCTCTTTTTTTGATTATTGTTTTGGTGGGTCAGTGCAAGGTGATACATTTTTAAGCTTTTTTATCAAAATACCTTTAATGACCCATAGAAACAATTTTCTCTCTAACCCAAGGGAGATGCTGTTTCACTCCTTGGCTACTCTGCTGTGGGTTCCCTGTTTGTACCTGGCTGTGGGGAGGTCATTTCATGTTGTGGGTTGTCATTCCATGTGTGAATTCCAGTCACTGAATTGCCATTTCCTCACAAGACCACATTGGTCTTGGCAGTGCAGTCTCAGAGCTGAACTGCCAGTGCCTGTCCCACCTGAGGGTTGTTGAGGAGGGGGAATTACACTCGAGGAATTGGGCTGCCAGCTCTGGAAATTGGGGGTAGTTCCACACCACGCTGAGAGCACTCCCAAGCACAGTTTGGGCTCTGTGTGTCCAAACATTCTGTATAGGGTTCTGGAGATAAATATACCCAACCTGAGGTATATTTTGTTTTGGTTCAAGTCCAGTCAGAAGGACTTTCTCAACTGGGAATGGAAGGATGACTCATTTGTGACTGACAATGAGGAAAACTTCCTCCTTTTTCTCTTCTGGTGCCAAGAACCTGCCCTCTGTTCCTCTGTGTGGAGGGAAGGGGATCCATTCCAACAGGTGTGGCTCCACACCTGCTTTCATGTGCAGTAATGTTCTGACCTCTTTAAAAAAAAAAAAAAAACCAGGAAAAAGGTTGATTTTTCTATAATTGATACCTAGAAATGAATTTAAAGCTTTTTATTAAGTATTAAATCTTTTCTTATTTGCATGTGCAGTGAAGTGACCAGCATTTTGTGTTGAAAATTGAACTGATGTGAAACCTGCCTTAATGTGTTTATAAGTATTTGGCTTCACCAGGGGTACCTTGATTGATTCCTCAGTCTCTTCCAGTACATCTGTGGGCATATTGGGGTAACTTGTGGTTAAAAATTGATTTCTCTGGGAAGGGGGACAGGGAGAGGGGAAGAAGATGAGAGTTTATAGCTTGGAGAATGTGTTGACTGGGTTGTAAAAGTTATTTTAGTCTTAACTGAGGGAACAGTATAAAGTGGTGGATTAAATATTGTGCCACTGACCAGTTGTACAAGTTGTTGGTAACCCAAAACTTGGGGAAGAAAGTAGCTCCCAGAGCCTTTATTGTGTGAGAATTATTAGCAGGGACAGCAAGGGACCAGGGAATTGCCTTTGGGAGTAGTTCAACTTAGTGATCCCAGACAAATATCCCATGCCAAAGTGATTGATCCTGTATTCACCCTTTTCTTAAAGGTTTGAAAGTACAAAATCCTTTGATATTGCTCATTTGAGTACTGCCAGGAGACTGAACTGAGCTCTGCTGCTGCTCTGCCAGGTGTTGCTTTGGGGAGCTCTACCTGGCACTGCAGGCAGTGGCCATTCTTTTCCTTTCTGAACAGTCTGTTACAGTTATTACTCTGTAAATCTGTCCTCTTGTAAGTCATGGTGTTGAATTAAATGTTTCTCACAAAGAAGAGGTTCCTCTAGTCTGCCTCGAGCCCTTCGCTGGAGTTTTGTGCTCTGCCCTTTCCAGTTATCCCAGAGATGCTCTGGGGGCTCCACTCTGAGATTTGGATCGTGATATTTGGGGGAATACAGAGGGAAACGTGGGGAAAAACAGTCCATCCTTGTGCAGAGTTCTCTCCTGTGTCCTCATGGAGTGAGAAGCTGCCAGGGTGTCCCATCTCATGGGCAGGTTGGTTATACAGAACCATGGAATTGGTTGGAAAAGACCTTTAAGATCATCAAGTCCAACTGTCAACCCAGCACCATGTTCACCACTAACCATGTCCCCAAGTGCCGCATCCACACGTTGTCTGACCACTTCCAGGATTGGTGACTGCCCCACTGCCCTGGGCAGCTGTGCCAGGGCTGGACAGCCCTTTCTGTGGAAAAACCCTCCCTAATCTCCAACCTAAACCTCCCCTGGCTCAACTAGAGGCCATTTCCATGTGGTCCTTTGAATCTCCGCTCCAGTGGTTGATGACCCACACCAGAGGTGTCCATGTGACCACAGCAATCATTCTGACACTATTATAAAGCCTGTTTAATATCTAGTGATGTCTTTATTTACTTCTACTTGAATCTAAACATAACCAGAAGCATCTGTAGAACCATAACACAGAGGGTTGAGATGTTGATACTCATATTTTGATGCATTGACTATTAAGTTCAAATTGCTGCCAACTCTCTTGTTTTCCCCACTGTGTTTTTCCTGTCCAGCTCTCCTTCCTTCAGAGATTTATAAAGTTTATTCATATTTGTATTCCTGTGGAGGAGTTGGTTGTGCAAAGTGCCAAAAGGGGGCCCAGGACTCCTCTCACAGCCAAGGAAACTGCAATAACTTTATCTGCTTATCAAGACAGGTAAGTTAAACTAAATATTTCTTTTCACTGACCACGGTGTCTTTCTCATGTTGCTGCAATAACTAGATTACTTTATCTTATCACAGCCTTGGATGTGAATGATGGGGATGAAATGTCTGCCATCATCATATATGTCCTCAGGGTGGAGAAAGAGGCTTGTTGGAGGTATAACTTGTTAAGCAGATGATTAGTAAAGAGTATATTTAAAGCCAGTTTAGTAGAATTGGGGCAAAACTTGTATTTAATTAATATTCTCTGCACAGTGTGTTGGAGCTGCTTCAGTAAGATGGCTCCAGATTTTTTTCCTCTCCTCTTTGTTTTCCAAAACTTAAATTTTAAAGGGAATGCCATTATCTCCCTCTTTGGATTCCCAGTGTTACTTTTATTGAATCCTAGTTGGATGAAATTTTGTGCAGGCCAAAGAATGAATTACCAGGGATGTGGGACAGTCTGGATTTGGCCTGCAGAGCTGTTGGAGGAAAAGTTGGCTCAATTCACATCTGAAGTTGAACTTGCTGAACTGGCTGTTGAGCAAGGATAGGGAGGGGTTTTCTTGCTTGTAAACTGAGCACGTCAGGAAGGGAAAACAGTCAGGAATGACATGGCTGGACTCTGGGAGTGCAGACATGTTAAACTCTGCCTGTGGAGGCTTTGTCATGGCTGAGAGTGACAGTCATGGAACAGTCTGGGTTGGAAGGGACCTTAAAGCCCATCCAGTCCCACCCCCTGCCATGGGCAGGGACACCTCCCACCAGCCCAGGCTGCTCCGAGCCCTGTCCAACCTGGCCTTGGACACTCCCAGGGATGGGGCAGCCACAGCTGCTCTGGGCAACCTGTGCCAGGGCCTCACCTTCACAGAGAACAATTCCTTCCCAACATCCAGCTCCTATATTTGCACCTTGTTACCCAACCCTAAGGCAATTTGGGCCACAGCAGAGCGAGGGTGACACCCACCAAGCAGAGCAGGTGATGAGTGACCAGCACTTGGGAGATGCAGCACATCAAGACAAGAAAACAGCAGGTCTTTAAAACAAATAGAAGCCAAAGCTCATGTTCGCATATTTTGCCCATCCCTCTTCTTAGCAACAGAAATTTAACTCCCAGAGCTGCAGGGGAAGGACAGACCTGGAATCCACTGCCTGGCTTTTGGATTTTAGAGCCCTCCAAGCCTCCCTGTGAAGACAGAGAAGCCACCTCTCAGAATAAAAGCACTTGCTCTTAAACCACAAGCACATAACACCCCCCCTTCCATAAGAAATTGCACAGCAGCTTTTTCCTGGCATTCCTCCCAAAGACCAGACAGGCCAGGAAGAGCCATCAGCAAAATTCACTCTTTTTCTCAGAGGAACAGCCTGTTGTGACCCCAGCTCTGACACTGCCCTCCTCCCTGGGTGGGAGCAGAGTATTCTTGGGCTAAAACACACACTTTCGTGTGTCAAATTTAACCACATTTACACCTTAAATACCATCCTCAGAAGCATCCAGACCAACCAGCTCCTTAGCAATCCCTCCCAGGGAGGTGGGACCCCAGAACTGGTTGGGCTGGGTACTATAGAAAGTCTGCTGGTTCCAGTTTTCATTAAAGATTAAGTCGAGTTCTGCCGAGGCTTCGGAAAAATCCTGGAAGTCACCAGGCCTAATGATTCCTCAGGCTGTCAGGGGGAACAGGGGTTTTCCTGGCATGGGACTAATGAACACAGAAATTCCCAGTGTGACAGCTCCCAGGGGACACAGCAACAGGCATTTTGCACAGGGAACACACCTCCAGCTGCTTTCCCAAAGATGCTCCAACAGCCACGGTGGGATGTGCAGGCAGGAGCTTTGCCAAGTGCCAAATGGCACTTCCAAAGGCAGCTCCTTGTCCTTGTCCTGCCCACAGTTCTGGGAGAGCTCAACACAGAGAGTGCAGGCAGGGCCAGCCTGGGGAGTTATCCAAAGTCTCAGATCCTGTACCAATAAACGCCAGGTCAGCAACAGGTCTGGAGAGAGCAGAGAAAGGCTGGAGTTCATACAGTCATGGGATAGTTTGGGTTGGAAGGGACCCCAAAGCCCACCCAGTGCCACCCCTGCCATGGGCAGGGACACCTCCCACAGCCCAGGGTGCTCCAAGCCCTGTCCAGCCTGGCCTTGAGTTCTGGGGTTTGAAGCTCAACTCCCACATATCCATCTCCCAGAGCCTTCCTACCCCTCAATCCCATCCTCTCCCACAGAACTTTGTTCTGAGATGGGCAGAAGGAACAACTTCCTTGTTTTTCAGCTCCCAGGAGGTTTCCTGCAGCTCCTGGGGACGCTCAGACTGAGGATTATTTTGTGCAGAACCAGCTGACATTTGGAAAAGTTTAAATATCAAAATTTCCTCCTCTGTAAAAACTGAAAATAATACATAGTGAACACATGACATATCCCTGGCATTTCACAGCTTGACTCAATCTCCAGTTCTCTTCACAACCCTCCGTGATTTAAAAACATGCATCGAGACTCAAAAAATCTGGGAAGTGCCCATTTTTTCCACACTAGAGTTGTATTAATACATTCTGTGCAAGACACTGACACATTCTGACTGCAGATCTGAGACCTAAAGTCTGTCCTCCTTGGTAAATAATATTTAGCTTAAATACACTATTAAAATAATTTTAAATCACTTAAAATATATCAAATACACTATTTAATGACACCAATAATGCTACTCTTCCTTCCTGTACAAAGACACATTCTGCTTCTAATTACTAAAATCTTTTTGCAAAAAAAAAAATACTTTTCAAGTTAAATATTTAATTTATTTGAAAAGAAATGCTTCTAGAGGTGCCTCAAGTGAAAAATTGTTTAACATGTGTTTTACAGCCTTTCCAAACTCTTTTTATGGTCCTGGAGCATGGCCACATTTGTGGAAAAAATGTAATGTTTCAGCTTCAATTTGTCTGTTATTTCAGTGGGATATTGCAAAGCTCTTCAGGAGAGAAAGAGCCACACTTTGAGTCAATGTTTCAATTAATATTTGGGGAAAAAGTAACTTGGTTTGTTGTTTGTTTGGGGTTTTTAAGCAAAAAAAAAAAAAATAATCCCGGAATCAGAAACTGGTTTAGGTTGGAAGGGACCTCAAAGCTCATCCCATTCCATGGGCAGGGACACCTCCCACTACACCAAGTTGCTCCAAGCCTTACATGCCTAAAAACTTGGACTTTCCCCCTGGTCAGGGCATGCCAAGCAACTGGAAGAGGCCAAATAAAGGACTCCAATAAAAATGTTGCCACCTGTGTGTGCCCAGGCTGGGGGGCCTTGGCATCCCCCCCGGCTGCTGCGGAGCCCCCACGGAACTCCTGCCATTCCGGGAGCATCCCAGGAGCTGCACAGCCCAAGCCTATTAAAATGGACTACTTTAAGACTTTAAAAGCACATAAATGTGGTTGCCAGACACCAGATAGGCTTGAAATCCTTAATTTCATTCCGAGCATCCGCAGGCACCAGAGTGGAGCACCAGAGACAAGGAGTGGGAGATGCTCCCATGGGATGCTCCGTGTCCTCCTCCTCCTCCCTCACCTCCTGGAGCAGGGCTGGGCCCTCCCAGCCCCCCTTAGAGGTGATACACCCCAAATGGGGTGACCTGACACCCCCGGGCAGCTCTGTCTGCCCAAACGGGCGAGGATCCCTCACAGAACCCACCCAGAGCCCACCTGCACCCTCATGTTCCACCTGGGATCCTCAAATCCAAGAAGATCCCACTGCCATTTGTGGGGAAATCAACCACCTCCACTAAAGGAAAATGTCCTCATGGCCTCTGTGTCCAACTTCTGACTCCAACTGCAGCTTCCTGTTCTCCCCAGAGAGCTCCCATTGATCCGGATGTTCTCCCAGCACCAAAAGGGACACTGAAATTCAGAGTAAGGATTTGAAGGGGGTTGGAAGCAGTGCATGGACACAAAGGGACACTGGGAATGAGAAAGGGCCCACGAGAGCCACGTTCAACACAAGATCCACGGATTTACAGAACTCGGGGATGAGCTGAGCGGAGCCTGGTCAGGACCAACGATGTGCAACACTTTCCAGAGCACTGCTCGGGTATTTTTAGCCTGGTTTCCTGAGGAAATGGGGCCCACAGCTGCAGAGATCCCACTGCTCCCAGCACAGCCTGAAGGGCCAGAGGGGCTGAGGCAGCCAGGCAGGAGATGCTCATCCCCGGGCACTGCCCAGCCCTCCCAGCCCGGGGCTGAGCGTGTCCTGCCAAGGCCACAGGGTGTTGGGAACAGGGAAGGAGAAACACTGCAAGGGGGACTCCATTTTACACAACAGGCACTGCACTTCCTCTGAAATCAGGAACCAAATCCCCGTGGGCTGAACTGACAGAAGGCTGGATGGGGCTTGGAGCAACCTGGGCTATGGAAGGTGTCCCTGCCCTTGGCAGGGGCTGGAACGGGACTGTCTTTAAAGTCTCTTCCAACCCAAACTATTCCACAATTCTACAAAGTGCTTAATCACACACACGTTCCCTGTGCTGAGATCATTTCTCCAGCTTCTGCCTGTCCTCAATCCAGAAGCCTCCACGTACCTGGAGACACCTGTGTGGGCTCTGGGTGACGAGACATCCACGCTGAGCCCACCTGTGCTCAGGGGTGGTGGCACCAGACCTGCAGCAGGGGGTGACCACGGGCTCTTCTGCCCCACCACCACCAGCCCTGGGGCCACCACAGCTGGGGACAGTCACAAGTGATTTGCTGTCACTTTAAATGTCACTGCAAGCCCAAGTCAGCAGCCAGGCCTAAAATGTGTAAGTCCGTGTTTTGTTTTTACTAAGGATGCATCACTTCCTTGGGGAACTGTAAAAACTGACACACTCTCCACACAGAACCCTCCAGCAGGAAACACCACACACAGCAAGGGCTGGGGTAACCTGCCACTTCCTGCCCTACGGAGGAGTGAATGGCTGAAAGTCAGAAAACATCAAGAATAAAATGGGCACAGAAATGAATCAGGAGAGTCCCTGAGCCAGAGACTCAAAGGGTCACCTTTGCCAGAGCTCAGACATGTTATTTGAGATAAAAACCATTTTATAATGTGGTTATGCTCCAAAGCAAAACATAATTTAGAAACAGTAAACACTGACCAGGAAGAAAATGGAAAATGAGACTGAAGGGTTTGGAAATGCAGAGGGGTCTGTGCCATCCCTGGCAGGGAGGGACAGGCCAACCCACCACACACTGCCCACCAAGCTCCTCTCCACACACTGAGCAGCTGAAGAGAACAGCAGAGAAAGTTCTTCTGCCTCACCTGAAAAACTGAGCCCTTCTGATAAGGTTTGCTCACCCCCAGATCCCCCCAAGGCCCTGTGACACCTGCATTAGTGACACACCAACGTGCACTCAGCTCCTGCCAGGAGGGAACTGGGACACCCCAGGGGCACATCAGCATCTCTTGGGACAACCTCATCTACTGGCTCAGAGGAAAATCCTCAGTCTCAGAAGGTACCCGAACTTTGGCCCTTCACCCTGAAAACCAGTTACAAACAGGTATTTTAATTATCACAGGAATGGTCTTGCATTCCCACCTCTGGCTGGCTGGTGGTGTCACATGACCTGCATCTAACTCACTTTTGGTGACATTTTCCACCTTTCCCCTTCAGCTCCCTCTCCTGCCATCCCCTTCCATGCCCAACCAACCCTCTTCCCAGGTTTCCAAGCCCTGCCAGAGCTTGTTTATAATCCCAGCTTCTCGCCCCAACCGAGATACAAACGGGACTTCCACCACGTCCTGCAGTTCTGCAGCTCTCAGGGAACTTCAATTAAAATAAGCATTTTTCTAATGCCAAATCAGATGCAGAATTAAATGGGCAAAGCCATGAAGAACAAACCAACCATGTAATACAGAGAATCTTGGGAAAGGGTTAGGAACAACACTGTTACTCTAAAGAACTTCCAGAGCTTTCTGTGGGAGGGAGGAATCGCTGTTATCAGCCCAAGGAGGAGACGAGACACTCGTTGTGCCCAGCCTGGGAGAGGAAGAGGACAGTGTGACCTCAGCACACTCCTGGCTGGGAGCTGATAGAGAACTGGCCTCGGCAAAGAGAAATTCGGTTACCCTGCAGGAGGGAAGGGCTGGGGAGCCCATCCTGTATCTGCTCCAACAAAGCCAGTCGTTAACCCCATATAAAACCACACAATGAAGGGGCACCAGGTGCCCTTATCGCCCAACCAGCACCAAACCAACAGGCAGGGCCCCAACACCCCAAAACGGGGCTGGGCTGTGCTTTTAGCAACCCCAAAAATACTTGGAAAGCGAATCCAAAATATAAGGCAGGGCACACATCCTGTTTTTCTGAAGCTATACAGTTCTTCTCAAGTGTTATAAAAATGATTTGCCACTGAACGAGCCAAATGTATTGGAAAGAAGCAGCGCCCGGGGTGGAAAGAAGGTGTTTTTAGCACGCTCAGGCCAATTAGGATCTCGAAGGTTTCCAAGCGCTCCCCTCCTCTTAACCCAACAGAAGGAAACCGAGTTGAGCGAGTTATTTAGGGTTTCATTTGCTAATTTGCAAAAACAAGGAGAAATCTTCCCCTGCTCTCCAGCATCTTGTTGGGAAAGCTCCTGCCAACACCCGAGCGTCGCTGCCAACAGCTCAGCCCGGCGTGACCCACACGGAGCCGGCACACGGAGCGCGGCGGGGAGCGACACACCAGCGGGCACGGAGACACCCGGGGGGCAGCACGGCCCTGGCATCGCTTCTGCTGTGAAAGCAACACCAGGCAAGAACACATCGCGCTCCGAGCCAAGTCTGAACCAACAAGCCACGTTTAAACCAGTCCCGGCTCTCCGGTAACGGCAAAGTGACCCCGCGGTTCCCATCCGAAAGAAGAGTCGCTCGTGTGCAGCCAACGGAGCCTTTGGGACGGCAGAGTCCTCCTCCTTCCCCTCAGCACAGCTCAAAACGCTACTTTGAGATGACTGTTCTGGGCTCTGCACTGACGAGAGCCAGGTCAGAGGCAGCCTTGGAAAGTTTTACTCAGCAGCAGCTTTAGAAACCATAAATTATCTTTAGACTGAGTTTGCACAGCCTGCCCACGGCGTGCCTGCCGGCTCCCGGGCTCAAGGCTCCTCCTCAGGCACCACAGCCCGCCCCAAAGCCCAGCAGAACCTTCACCCAGGCACGGCAGAGCTGGGGCAGGTAGTTCCAGGATCACTTCTGTTGGGACAAGCACCACACTAGGTCTGAACTCAAGACAAACCCCTCGAGCTGCATCACCAGGAGCTTCACTTCATTGGGATGAGGGAAAAAAATCAAGCCCAAATTGAGCAAAGTCAGGTCTTTGTAGGATAAGCCTGGAAAGTTTAAAACTAAGATGACTTGAAAAGTTTGTTTTAAACTGTTTGAACACATCTAAACCCAAAAAAGGTAATCAAAAATGTTTTATTAGCTAAAGGGGTTTTCCCCCCTCCTCTCCTTGGGGCCATAGCAGAGACTTGGCAGGAACTTCAGCTCCTGAGAATTTCAGTCACAAAATCTGGGAATAAAACCAGCAGATCCTGGACTGACCATGTCCACATTGGAATGTATTTGTGGTACACAGAGCCCTAATCCAGGCCTACAACTTCCCATCCTCGTGGTCACAGAACAGACTGGTGTGTTGCTCACAAAGGAAACCAACAGGAGAAACGTGACAACTGAAAAGGTTAAAATCTGTGATTCTTCCTTTTCCCTCAGTATTTTCATGGACTTACACTGAGGGAAGAGGGACATTGCTTTGGACATCCTCCCCAGCACACAATGACAACAGTCCTTTGTGTCACAGGCACAAACCTACCAAACGGAGCAGTCCCAGCCCTGCTGGATCAGGTCACCAGCTGCCTGCACGGAGCACCAAAGCCAACAGCAGCTGCCTCTGCTTCCAAGAGCTCGGGAACACGGGCAGAGCTGGCTCCAAGGAGCTCCAGACTGGCTTTCAAGCATGGCAGTGTTTGGGGACAATTCCAGCAGCAAGGCAGATGTTTCACTCAGGAGCTGTCACTCATGGCTGAAGTGAGAACATCTGCTACTCACGGCAAGAAAATCCCACCTCGGAAACCAAAATTCTCAGAGTTTCTCCAGGGTCTCAAGGGAATAACACAGTGCAGGGCATGGAGGTTCCGGGCATGGCTGGCGAGAAGAGGCGAGTGGTGCCCAGGAGAGCACCAGGGACACACACAGGAACTTCCACTGCCCTGGTGTTTAACTCTGAGGCAACAGGACGGCCTGGGGTGTATTTATTTAAGCTGAACCCTCAAACAGTGTCAGGATCAGAAATTAATGTAAGGTAAGGGAAAATCTTCCAGACAGGGATTAGCTGAGAAACCCCTGCTGGGAACTGGAGTGAGTGCCAAACTGTGACAGGAGAGATTAATACTTGCAGAGGCATTACCACAACAAAACATCTGAGGGAAGAAGGTTCCTCCTCCTCTGGTGCCAAGGGTCGCTCCCCAGCACACACCTGAGGAGGAAGGCCCGACTGCACTGAACTCCTCCTGCCCACGTATTTCCAAGGCACGTTCCAGCACTGGGCAATGGATTTCTCTTATGTCATATATCACTGCTGGGCCAAAACTTAAATATCCCAGAGATAATTTCCAGAACACTCCAGAAGTTTCTCTAACCGATCTCTGTACACTGATGACACCTTCACTGCCCAACTCATCAGCTCCAGTGAAGCCCCTCAGGCCAGGGTTTCAGCAAACACTAAGCAGGATCTGTAAACTTTATTCTCAAAGGAAAATGACTGAAGAAAAGCCCTCAGAACATTCTTCCTGCCCACTGTCAGAAAATCAGAGCCCTCGGCCACATCCCGCGTCCTCATTTTCTTGCACGCTCTTTCCTATCTGGTTTTGGCACTGCCCCTATGAGGGCTCTGACTTGGGATCTGTCCACACATTCCAGCAATAAATGACACTAACTGGAGTCATTCTTTAAAATATCTGTCAAATATAATCCTTTCAGTGTTTCGATTCTCACTGACTTGCCCCCACAGAGCTGGGATGAAGTCATAAATTATATGTTCTGCCACTCAATTTTCCCTGATTGTTTGGTAGAACCTCTCCACTAATACCCAGTGATCACCAGCCACCTCGTGGCTTAAGTGGTTTCCAATCATGAAAGATTTATCCACTGTGACTTCCAGTCAATCACAGAGACACCGGAATGGTTATCAGGCACTCTCCTCGAGACCACAGCCGAGCAGACAGACTCCAGAGGGGAGGGAAGGAAAGCGGATCCCAGGGCTGACTCCAGACACCCCAAACTCACTGAGCAGCTCCAACAGCTGCACATGACAAACAGCTCTGTGAGCAAGGCAGAAGCCCAGGCCCAGAGCCCACACTGGAACTCCTGCCTGGCTCACAGCCCATGGAGGAATCTCTCCCAAAGATCCAGTACATCCAGGGAAGAGCAGCTTGCTAGGATGGTACAGAATCACCAAGGCTGGGAAAGACCTCCAGGACCATCGAGTCCAACCTGTGAGTGATCACCACCTTGTCAACTAGACCAGAGCACAGAGTGCCACGACCAGCTGTTTCTTACCAACTCCTCTTCTCCTGAGAAGGGGAAGGAGGGACAGGTGCTCACTAAGAGGGTGCCAGGTCCCAGCTGCAGGTTCACCACCAGATGACAAAAACCAGCTGCATTCTTGGTACTCCTTCCTCCCCAAACCCAGCCAATGGCTCCAAGAGTGCAACATGGAAACCTGAGTGCCCAAAACCTCCCACCTGCAGCCTCCAGAAGTAACCTCAGAGCATCACAGCACTGGTTAACTGGAACACTGAAAGGGATTCCCTCACCATGGAAAACTCAGAGGCTGTAAAGGCTATTTTAAAGAGAGAAGCAATCACAGAATCATGGAATGGTTTAGGTTGGAAGGGACATCAAAGCCCATCTCATCCCACCCTCTGCCATGGGCAGAGACACGTTCCACTGTCCCAGGCTGCTCCAAGCCCCGTCCAACCTGGCCTTGGACACTCCCAGGGATTCAGGGGCAGCCACAGCTTCTCTGGGCAACCCATGCCAGGGCCTGCCCACCCTCACAGGGAGGAATTCCTTCCCAATACCTGATCTAAATAGATCTTCCTTCAGAGTAAAGCCCTTCCCCCTTATCCTGTCAGTGTTTGCCCTCTGCCTCTTGCTCACATTTATCAACCAGGTTAAAATGCCCTGAAACTCAGCAGTTCCAGCTCTAGGAGGTGACTGGGATGGGAGGGCTGGCTGACAGCAGAACTGCAATCAGAGCACACAGGAGGAGACAGCAGTGCCAGCTGGGCAGGCCTGGGCAGTGCCCCACACTTACACAACTCTGCTCCCCACAGCGACTCCACTGCCGTGGAGCTCGGCAGGTTCCCAGCGCCGGCAGATCCCGGCACAGCTACGGGAATTAACTGCTCCAGAACCAAACCCAGGAGAGTCAGCACAATTTATTGTGCCACATTCTTAAAATGAAGTAAGAAAACATTTAAACACTACAGCTTATTTAGATAATACACACTGGAAGACATCTTTTACCGCTGGCAGCTTGAAAGAAAAGAACATAATTACAATTCCAAGCATGAAATGAGCTCTCTTCCACACATGCCTGAACCAAGCCTGACTGTTCCACCAGCTGTAGGGAATCAAAGCCGGCACAATTCAGCAGCAAGGACAGAGAAGCAGCAGCTCTGGCTGCCTTTAACCTGGTAATTGCACAGCACCTGGATCCGGTGGGGCTGCGGGGCCTTGAGCAGTTGCAGATGTGCAGCTGATGTGGTGCAGGAGCATTTGATCTCCCTGGAATGTGGGACCCCAAACAAAGCATCTGTGTGCTGGCCCACCCCACGGCCGGGTGTGGGCCCGGGGGACACATAAAAGCCAACATTATACTGCAAGGGAAGAGAAAAAAGCACCAGCGTGAGCTTGACTTGTTTAACCAAGAGGAAAACAATGGCAGCTTTGGTCACAGTCTGTGCCAGAATGACCAGTGGCCACTTCCAGAGACATTCTTTGTTCAAGTGCTTCCACACTCCCTCGCTCCACTGGCTGCCCAAAACCACAAAGGTACAGGAGGGGCTGCTACAGCCCAGCCCTCAGCAACATCTGCACCTCCTGCTCCTCACAGAAACCGTTCAAACGGCTCCAAAATGGAGCTCCTGGCACTGTCCAGAGGGAATTGGGGACCAGCTCTTCCCCTCTATGAACTGTGAGTGTCTCCAAGTGACTCAGAGCCCACCTGTCACTCGTGGGTTTCACATCTGCTTTTCCCAAAGGAAAAGCATCCTGCACCAGGAAAAACAACCCCAGCTACAACCCCTCTGATCCAAGCTGAGCCTCACACATGGCCCTGGGCTCGGTGCTGTGGCCCTGCCTCCTGCTCTGCAGGCTGGAGGAGCCAGGCTCCGGCTCCACAGCTTCCCAGGAGCAGCCAGGAATTCTGGCTTGGCCACCAGCACCACACGTACACAGTGACACAGAGCAGGGACACCAAACAGAGCTGAACTACGGGACAAAACCAAACCACATGGGAGTTAATGCTGTCAGACTGAGAGTAACTCCGAGCTGGAGCCTGGATTTGAATAGAGCTTTCCACAAGAACCGACTTTTCAACTGGGAGGGGGAGCTGGGAGAGCTGCTGCCTGTGATTCTGCCAGGGAGTGATGGAAGCCCACCTTGGAAGGTCTATGAAAGTATCCTGACCCCCAGTACCACCAAGGCAATGCCCTGCCAGTACAAAACCACCAGCAGTGCTGTTGGAAGAGAATCCTTAACATGTCCAACAAAAAGAAACCACCACTCTACTCTGCAGCTCAAAGAAGGGGACGTTTCCCTTCCAGTCTGCACAGACACATGGAGATAATTCCTAAGCTTGGCTGGATTTGGAACAGGAGCAGAATTCCAGCCCTCAGCACAGTGTCACAGCATGTCCCGTGTCACTGCACAACACTATTTGTGTCCTCCCGGCATTTCCAGGCTGGCATTCCCAGCCCTCCAGCACTGCCAGCCTGGAGACACCCCCACAGCCTCCCAGCACTGGGACCGTCAGGATGAGCACACACCAGCCCTGGAAGTGTCCAAGGACAGGTTGGATGGGGCTTGGAGCATCCTGGGCTGCTGGAAGG
>JAOXXN010000162.1:1200492-1216654 GCA_026770055.1 Myrmophylax atrothorax | reverse complement strand
TTGGACACTCCCAGGGATGGGGCAGCCACAGCTTCTCTGGGCACCTGTGCCAGGGCCTGCCCACCCTCCCAGGGAGGGATTCCTTCCCAATATCCCAGCTAACCCACCCTCTGGCACTGGGAAGCCATTCCCCCTTGTCCTGTCCCTCCGTCCCTCTCCAGCTCTGCTGGAGCCCCTTTAGGCCCTGAAAGGGGCTCTCAGGTCTCCCTGGGGCCTTCTCCTCTCCAGCTGGACAATCCCAATTCCCCCAACCTTCCTCATGGCAGAGCTGCTCCATCCCCCTGATCAGTTAAGGACATGGAGGGAGCACAGGCTGGGATGCTGTTTCCTGCCAGGGTTTTATGGGATCAATGTAAATCTAAGCTGTTCTGTTCTAGAGACCATCAATCCCCACGGTCCCATCTCAGTCCAGCACAAGCTGGAAAAAGGGGGAAAAACAGGAGAAACTGGTGAGGGGTTTCAGCCCGGCTGGTTTAGGAAGTGGAATCTGTGCAGTGGAGGGGACAGGGAATCACCCTGGAGAAGGGCCAGGCTTGTGTTCAGTGAGAGAATTAGTAAATATTGGTGCAAATGTTGTTGAACTGCCTTTAATGTGAATATTCTCTGCAGGATTCCTGCTGAGTTACCTCGGGGATGCAGCTCTGTTGGCCTTGCTGCTGTGCAGGAGGGTTACAAATCCTTACAATTTCTTTTTAAAGTCCTTTTTTCCTTAGAAAACTTCCTCCTAACGTGGTAGGGAATCTGCATTTTAAGTGCTGATTTCCAGCATACCTTTAGAATGAAATACAGAGATACAGGGAGGAAAAGGACAAAGTAGGAAGTGTTTTGAATACATGTCTGTGTTTATACCTGTGCTTTCTTTACACTGGGTTACCAACAACATCTCCAAAGTCCCGTGGGGAGTGCTCAGCACCACCAGCAGTCCCATCCAGGGCTCCAGCTGCTGTCCTGACCCTCTCCCACGGTATTCCATGCTCAGGAATCTGAGCCTCTGGCATTCCTGGCACTTTGCCAATGGTTGTGTTGTTCTCCTTTCTCTCCTCCCCCAGACTCTGCTGGCACAAACACTTTCCCCCCAGCCTCAAGGGCTTGGTGGAGTCCTGGTGAAACAGCCCTGCATCCGGGATCCAGTCAGACTTTGGAATCTCCTGGGTGAGTCCTGAGCAGAAGGAAGGGGAAAGGTCTGGTTTGATAAGAGCCCTGACTTTCCTCCCCTTCCCTCTGCACTCCCAAAGCTGCAGCAGAGCTGTCCTGTCCCTGGCCGTGGAGCTGGGGGTGTTTGCAGGGATCCAGGCTGTGTTTGGTGACAGGGATGAGCAGCCCTTCCCACAGGGAGCTCAGGGATTAAGGATGCGCTGGAGTCCTTGGACCTACAGCTGATTTTAAATATGCAGGTGTTAAAGTAGAGGATCTTTCTCTTCTTCATTAGCAAAGCCCAAGCCAAAAATGCCTTCCCCTTTGTCTGAAATCCCATTGGATTGCCCTGCTGGAAACCTTGGAATCATGGAATGGTTGGGGTTGGAAGGGACCTTAAAGATCATGTTCCAACCCCCCTGCCATGGCAGGGACGCCTCCCACCAGCCCAGGGTGCTCCAAGCCCTGTCCAGCCTGGCCTGGGACACTCCCAGGGACGGGGCAGCCTCAGCTTCTCTGGGCACCTGATTTAACTCCAGTCCTGTTTTTCCTTTGATGAGCATTTCCCTTCCCTGGGGTGGGGCTGTTCCTCTCCCCACACCAGCATCAGCCACGGTTGTGCCTTGAAAATTGTGTCCATTCTTCAGCACTGAAGCAATTTCTCCAAATTGTTTCTGTCATTCCCTTACAACAATCTCTGAGCAAAGACATTTTGTTTGAATTGGCAGAAATATATACATTCTATAAGGGAGCTGCAGGAGTTCCCCCTGGGGAGGCTGTCCCAGTGCCTTGGCACGTGGAACTCTGTGCTGGGAGGGATGTGGGGCTTTGCTGCCTCTGCCTTTGGAGCTCACACAGATTTTCACCCCCTCAGTGCCCCTCTCTCTGCCCCCAGCAGTAACCACTGCCCTCTGCTTGCCTGCAGGGAGCACCTACTGGTTCAGCACTTCCAGCTCTTGGAGGAGTAGCCAGAAGGATGGAGAATCCAAGAAGAAATCCCCCCAGGAGGAGGACGGTGCGTGTGTGCCAGGAGGGGGTTCCTGTGTGTGCCAGGGGGAGGTTCCTGTGTGGGGCAGGGGGAGGTTCCTGTGTGTGCCAGGAGGGGGTTCCTGAGTGTGCCAGGAGGGGGTTCCTGTGTGGGCAGAAGGGGCAGACAGGGAGGAACACCCACGCTCGCTCTCCTGTCTCTGGGTGGTTCCCTGTACCTGTAACTCCCACCTGTACAACCTCTGGCTAAGGGCAAGTTTGAAGGAGTGTTCTGGCTTAGGTGATGGACTGTAAGACTTAAAACAGATCACAGAAATCACAGAATTATGGAATGATTTGGATGAGAAGGGACCTTAAAGCTCATCCAGTTCCAACCCCTGCCGTGGCTCCAAACCTTTGTCCTGCTGTTGATGTGGGAATTGGTTTCCAATATTTGGAATTACTGCCAGTTGGGAGGCACTTGATGTCATGCTTGTCACAGAGATTGTAATATAATTGTATAATTTATTTTACAAACCTTTCCCTGGGTGTCATCAAATGATGTGAGCACTTGGCTTTTCCTTTGTTGTGCTGAATAGTCAAACCCTCTTGGCTTTTTACTTTTGAAGTAAGAGGTGAGTTGCTGCTGCTGCCAGCCTGGCTGGTGTCACTGCAGTGTCCTTAGGGCCACCACAGTGGCTTTTCCTGCTGGTTCATTAGCTGGGATGAAGTCTGCAGTGGGATGTGAGTGCAGGTATCATGGAATTCTTGGGAGGGAAATCTGAGCTTGGTGTGCAGAGGCCCAGAGTGAGTGAGCACAGCACCTGGAGGGGGTGTGGCTGCTGAAACCAGCAAACAGCAACACTGCTCAGTGGCCCCTTCCTTCCCTCCTGTGATTAATGGACAGCCTGGCTTTGGGAGCAGGAATGCTGCCCTGTGTCTCCAGGGGAACACTTGTCTCTGCAGTAATTATAAAAACAACTCTTCAAGCTGTCACTGCAAAGATTTTAATCAGAGAGTTCAGAGTCGGGGTTAATGGCAAATCATTGCTTGGTGGAGACTCCCAAGCTGGAAGTGTTCCAAAAGCTGCTGCTTGCAAGGGTCACATCCAGTCACTGGGACTCATCCCCTGAGTTCTGTGGGGTGGCTGGTGGGGCAGTGTGGATGTTGTGCTGTACAGACAGCCACGCTTCCCCTCCCCTGAGAAAGAGATTAACATTGTCCTTAGTTAAATGCAGAGTGGAGCAAAGCTTGGTGCTGCCTTCCAGCTTTCTAGAAATGGGGTTCTCCCCTGGAATCACTCAGCTGCAGGTCAAAGGGCCTAGACGAGTCTAACTGCTGGAAACAGAAGTTGTGTTGGGATGTCTAATGGGCAGCTTTGCCCCCAGGGTGATGTTTCTGTGATCACAACCCCAGCTGTGTGGGCTTAGGGCAGGTTATGGGCTCCCCTTGCTCTGAAATGTAACACAGAAAGTGCTTTAGCAGGAGTTGATTTGGACACCTCCAAGGAACTCGCACAGCCACAGATGGATTTTTCCTGTCGGGACTTACTTTCCTGGAGTAGTTTCTTTTCCCTGTAGAATCTTTTTATTTGGAGCTTGCTCTGTTTTTGGAGTGTTGGCCAGACTATTCCTCTGTTATATATATTTTTATATATATACATATATATATATATACACAAACATAAATACATGTATAAATTTTCTTTAATGTTAGACTGCCATGGATGTCATCCTGCAGCTGTGGGATGAATTCCTTAGTCCTAACAAAGCTGGATCCAGCAGATAACACAGAGTGAGGGGCTGGCAGTGGAGAACAAAGGGGGTGGGCTGGACACGGTGTCTGAGCTTGTCACAGCCTTCTGGAATGATGATTTCCCTGCCAAGCTGCTTTGTGTCTGTTTAGGAACAGGCCTCTCCTTTCCAACGTGGAGCAGAGCTGGGCACCAGTGCAAAATGAAGCTGTGCCTCTGAAGGACAGAGGCCCTTTTTAGCAGCTGGCTGGGTCGTGTGTTTGTCCCCGGGTTTGTTGCTGTGTGCGTTGGGTCTGATTGGTGGCCGCTGATAAATGCTGGTGTCAGGACACTGGTTATGAATTTGCAAATAAATCGAATCTGGGCTGCAGCACTGGGGCATTGGAGCCCAGTGGCACAGCATTAATCTATTTCTGGGTGTAGAAGGGTATTTATGTGTGTCGTGGTGCTGGTGCTGTTAAATTGTATATCAAGGAGTGCTAAATTATGTATGGAACACTCACATGTGGCTGGAAAGAGGAGGAGACATTTGTTGTCATCTGAACAACTCAGACACTGGCCAGCACTGACATTGAGCTGTGCTGGGACAGCCCTTTACAGCCCAGAGAATTGTAAATTTGCCTGTGCAATGGCAAAAAAAATGTGAGAATGAAAAAAACGTTTGGTGGCAAATAGTTAAACATCCCTTTTCCCTGTGTCATTGCTTCAGTGTGGCACTAGCATAGTAAAGGCATGGAAGGCACATCCAGCATGGGAATCCCTCTTGGATACAGATCCTTAATGTGGGCGAGTTATCAAACCCGTTGAAACATGAGGGGAGTTGTGTAATGGGGATATCTGGTTAGTTTGGTTAACAGACAGGTGGATGTGCAGTACACTTGTGTCCTGTGCTACCTCACGTTCTTTGCAAGTGCAGGTATTTCCTGAGGCAGGGGAAGTGCTGCTGGTGTTGTGGTGCCAGCAGGTCCTGTGGGGTTTACCAGTGACACTGGTTTTACTCCTGGGGTTTCCCAGTGGATCTGTTGGCAGCAGCCTGAAGACTGGGCAGTGTGGAACTGTGTTATGTAAAGTGAGTTACAGCCATTCTGGAGTTTGATTTTTAGAAACAAGAGTCCAGTGGCTTTATTTGACCTCTCTGTATGGGGCCAGGCAAGCGAGAGGCTCTGCTTTCAAACTGGGATGATATTTGGTGGGATTTTAGTGGACCACATGAAGCCCAGTCCTGCAGGAGCAAACAAACATGCAACACAAAAACCATGACAGGTTCCACTGTGTTAATCTTTGTCATTTAATTACCCCTTTTTTGGGTCAGAAAGCTTCACAATTACATGTGTATCTTTTCTCCTCTGATATCTTCCTTCTACAGAGGAGGAGAAACGCAGGAGGAGGGAGAATCAGATGCACCTGGAACGTCTGCGGGCGCTCCTCGTCCTCACCTTCATCGTGCTGATGCTTCGGTTCCTGGTCAGCGAGAACAGGGAAGGCACCAGCATCTCCTGGAACTACTTTGTGAATGAGATGTTGGCCAAGGGGGAGGTGCAGAGGATCGAGGTGGTGCCCGAGAGTGACATCGTGGAGATTTATCTGCACCCTGGGGGAACTCCCCATGGGCAAGTGGTGAGTCACTTTGTACACAAATTTGGTCTTCTTTCATTCTGCTCTTTCTTGGATTTGAAGTTTAGGGGACTTCTGTTACTCATATCAACCTGGAAATTAAGACTTTTAGTTCAAATTGTAAAAATAATTAACAATAGTTTGGAACAAAAATCTCTTTCGTGTCCAAAAAAGGTGGAAAATTCAATAGTTTTTTTTTCAGTCTGATATGGGAGAAAATGTCCAGGAGATTATAAACTCTTATTACTGGATCTTGTTTCAAAAGTTTTCTCCTGTTTGGATTTTAGGTTTGGGTGTTCTGTCAAACTCCATCAGCCTTCCTTCCTAAACCTTCCAAAATGGACACAAAGCAAAGTTGGATCACATGTTCACGTCCAGGAGGTGCCAGGATTGTTACAAACTGGCTTGGGAGATTAAAATACTGAAATGAAGTCATGGAATCACAGAATGGTTTAGGTCAGAAGGGACCTTAAAGGTCATCCAGTTCCACCCCCTGCCATGGGCAGGGAACCAGAATAGGGAATTGTTTGTGGATACATCCCATTTGTTTGGTGACTTATGATCCATTTGCAAACTGGTGGATTAAATTAATTTCTGACAGGTACAGAAACAAGCTCCAGGAAGTCCAAGTGGAGCACAAGGCACCTCCTGTCCAACAATGTGGTTTTCCAAATGGAGTACAGAATCCTGTCTGAGCTCAAAGTGTTGGTGTAACTGGGTTTACTTTACTTGTTGCCCAGAGCAGCTGTGGCTGCCCCATCCCTGGAAGTGTCCAAGGCCAGGCTGGACAGGGCTTGGAGCACCCTGGGATAGTGGGAGGTGTCCCTGCCCATGGCAGGGGGTGGAATGGGATGATCCTTAAGGTCCCTTCCAACCCAAACCATTCTGTGATCCTAAAAATCTCTTGGCAAGGAGTGGGACTGAGCCCCAGGCAGCAGGAGCAGGGTGGGTGGGGGCACAGCCTCATGAGGTGAAATTTAAAAGCTCCAGGTTTGGAAGGAGCAAAAGCCAAGATTTATAACTCTGTGAACGTTGGAGTGGTGGGAATATGAGGGAGGGAAGGATTTCTTTTTGTGAAATAAATTATTGTTCAATGTGTGAAACCCCCAAGCTCAAAAGCTCATCCAGTGAGTTACAGCTCATTACCCCTTTGTCATTTTTATCCCTCATCCTGTGTTGGCTGTTGGATTATGGAGTGGTTTTTTCTTGCCTCTTCAAGCTCTGGGGGCAGATAGGATATCTTGGCTATCTTGGCTCATCTCTTGGCCTGCAAGCTCTGTTGTTTGCACTTGCCTGAAGAAGGTGATACCCCCACAGTGCAAGGTCTGTGGTGTGCAATCCCTGGGAGGAGGTGGAACATCCTTCCCAGTTCTGGGCTCTGGATAAAGGACTGCAAGCTCGTCAGGATGCTGAGGCCTCTGCAAATAACATTGTCTGGCTTTACTGAGAGTGTGTGTGCCTGTTCTTGTTAATGGGGGTGAAGAAATCAGGCTGATACTTGGTTTAAAAAGTAATTTAAAAAGATGGTGCTATCCAGCTGCCAGGGATGGAAAGATCCTTCTGTGCTTGGAGTCTCCCTTGGCTGTGGTCAGGCCAGGCCTGGGTGTTGGTCCATTCTTGGCTGAAGAGGATGGAGGACAATCCTTGTGAGGAGGGGAAGAAAAAGCAAAGTGAATCTCTGCAGTTTTGATTCAGTAATTAAGAGGCTTTCACAGCTGCTTCTGATATGTGGGTACGAGGGAAGGGCAGAGGGGCTCCTGTGACAGGGCCTGTCCTGCTGGCAGCCACCAGTGCTGCAGTTCTGTCCCCAAAAACGGGAGTGTCCCTGTCCCACAGAATCATTCTCTGAGCTCTCTAAAGATACAGCACCGTCACTTTGCTTCCCCAGCACTGCAGACTCTCAAAGGCAGGAGGTAAAGAAGAATAACAGGCTTTAGAATATGCTAGAGGACAAATTTGGACATGCTTTTGCTGCTAAGGAAAGATTGTAGAGGGGAAAAAAGACAAGGATGCACCGCTTGGGTGATCCACTGTGGCTCCTGGACTGTCTGGCTGGGTAGTCCTGGGTTTTTTATGGAGGTTGTGCACTGGGAGAAGCAGGGGATCTTCAGCACTAGCCCTCACGTCTGGGCAAGAAGCAGCAGGAGCTGGAGGGTCCCTTGGGGGGAAAGGTGGGAGTCTTCCTGAGGAAGGGGTTCCTTGGGGGGAAAGGTGGGAGTCTTCCTGAGGAGGGGGTTCCTTGGGGGGAAAGGTGGGGGGCTCTTCTTGAGGAAGGGATTCCTTGGGTGGAAAGGGATGGTCTTCCTTAGGAAGGGTGGGGGCTCTCAGAGCAGTGGCAGAGATGAAAAGGGTTCTCTTCATGGCAGAGCTGAAGGGCAGATGGAGCTTGGTGGTCTCTTAACTTCTCCTTCTTCATTCTGTGTCTTTCTCTCGTTTCAGTCCTGCTTGAGTCGCTCAACAAGAACGAGCAGTCACCCAATGGCCAGTCCCAGTCCCGGGAATCCACAAACCCTCAGTTCAGGAAAACCAGCGGAGACTTCGCGTCGGCCAACGGGGAGGCGGGAGGGGAGGCCCCCAAGGGCTACACGCAGGACCAGGTGGATGCAGTGAAGAGGTGTGTGCTCAGCCCTGCAGGGCTCTCTGCCTGCCTGGGGCCAGGGGGATGCAGTGAAGAGGTGTGTGCTCTGCCCTGCAGGGCTCTCTGCCTGGCTGGGGCCAGGGGGATGCAGTGAGGAGGTGTGTGCTCTGCCCTGCAGGGCTCTCTGCCTGGCTGGGACCAGGGGGGTGCAGTGAGGAGGTGTGTGCTCAGCCCTGCAGGGCTCTCTGCCTGCCTGGGGCCAGGGGGGTGCAGTGAGGAGGTGTGTGCTCAGCCCTGCAGGGCTCTCTGCCTGGCTGTTGTCACGTGGCACCGCTCTGGTTTCCACAGTGGTTTAGAGATCTCAGCTTTGAACCACGTGCAGTGGTGTTGAGAGCACACCCAGGAGGGTCAGAGCTCCAGCAGCCCTGGGAGGCAGCTGGGGTGGGTCTGCCCCTTTTCCAAACCCTGTTTCAGGCTGTCCTTTATTCCTCTCTGCCGTTGGCACATCCTGGAAGCTGAAGGACTGAACCGCAGGCACGGTCACCTGGTAAACTTTGTTTAAGGTTATGGGCATGGCCTGAATTGCACAAGAACCACTCTAAGGGACTTGCAGGGTGCTGGTTACATCATCCACTTCTCCCAAAACCCAGCTTTTTGGATTCAGCCTCATCTGAGTCATGTGAGAAGGAGAAACCATGGCTGGGCTGTGAGTGTGCCCAGGAGGAGCTGGGCTGCAGCTCTCTCCTCCAGAGTTCAGCTGTGTTAGTTTTAGGTCTGAATTAGCTGAGGAGGGAAAAAGCCAAGAGCCCAATATCCTTCAGATCCTGTAGCCCCTGCAGAATGTGTGTGGAGGGTCTGAAGTTTATTTGCCAGTGGCATTCCTCTGTGGGTGATACCACAGCCTGGGGAGAGGCCCCTCCACCTCTACCAGCCTGACTCGTTCTGTGGGAGTGTTGTCACACCTGGAGTGGGTTGGAGAAAGCAACTGGGTCACCCTGAGAGGAGGAAGGGCTGAGCCACCCAGGGACCCTGAGAGGAGGAAGGGCTGAGCCACCCAGGGGGCCCTGAACCAGAGCCACCGAAATCGTGGGGTGTCACAGAGCTGATGGGCTCGAGGCAAAGAGGCTTTCCCCCCTGAACCCCTCTGTTTCCTCCCCTCTCCTCTGGCAGGGTGAAGCAGTGCAAGGATTACTATGAAATCCTGGGAGTGAACAGAGAAGCCTCTGATGAGGACCTGAAAAAGGCTTACAGGAAACTGGCGCTGAAGTTCCACCCGGACAAGAACCACGCGCCGGGGGCCACAGAGGCGTTCAAAGGTAAAAGCAGCTCCACTTCTGTGATCTGCCCTCAACCACCAGGCAGTGACACTGAGCTGGGCTCGTGGCAACTCCTAAAAACAACCTCATGAGTCAGGTGGAGTGAAATAAAGCTGCTCTTTGTGAAGGTGTCTCTCCTGGGAGCTGGTTGGATCTTGAGCAAAGCATAAGCTTGAAATAATAAACACACCTCGGATTCACTTCTGCTAGTGGGACAAGGAGAAGCCTTCCTTCCCTTCCCTTCCCTTTCCCATGTGTGTTTTTCCAGCCTCCTGCCATGTTGCTCTGTAGGAAATTCCCTCAGGATGTTAGCCATGCTGATATTTTTGGAGAGGTGCAGGAATGTTCACCTAACAGGGAAAAGCCCCAAGCCCTGCAGGTTCTGGGTGCTCCCCTGTCTACTGGCAGGCCCAGGAGAGACCCAGTAGGTTTTGCAGCACCAGAGAGAGACATTGGATTCACAGATCCCTTGAGAGAAACATTCCAGGAAGCACCTGACCATTGCAAAAGGCTGTGGATGGAATTGGTGGATAGAAATCCCAGGTGGAAGTTTCCAGAGTGCAGCTGAACCCATCCAGAACTCAGGAAAGGTCACCAGAGGCTCCAGTCTTGCTGCAAGCAGCCCAATTTTCATGGCCTCTCTACAAATGCAGCCAGGATGTTTCCTGGGTTATAAAATGAAGTAATTTTCCAAGAGAAATGCTGTTGCCTGGAACATATAACCCGTTTTTTTCCTGCAAGCTGTGGAAGTTTGATTCTTATCATAGAGCTAAATGCAGAACTCTCTGATGCCAGTTGTACAGCACTGGTTTTGTGGTGGTGAGCCACAAAAGGGATCTGATTCTGGCCATTTTTTAGGAAGGAATCCCTCCCTGTGAGGGTGGGCAGGCCCTGGCACAGGTTGGGCAGAGAAGCTGTGGCTGCCCCAGCCCTGGGAGTGCCCAAGGCCAGGTTGGAGCAATGTGGGAGAGTGGGAGGTGTCCCTGCCCGTGGCAGGGGTGAAACTGGATGGGCTTTGAGGTTCCTTCCATCCCAAACCATTCTATGACTCTTTGTGGGCTGGTTTTAGACCCCTCAGCTCTGCTAAAGCCCAATCTGTCCCATGAGGAGCTGCAGCCCCTCTGCTTCCTGAGTCAGCCCCTCCTCAAGGAGCCCTTGAAGGAGCTGCTGCTGCTGCCAGGAGCAGCTCAGGGCTGTGTGAGGGGCAAAGCAGCTTCCCAGGGCTGAGCCCAGCAGAGATAAAAGAGCTTTAGTTTGGCAGGTGGGACAAAAGAACTGGTTGACCTGTGCCCCTTGGACTGCCAAGGCAGCCAGGGTGGGACGGAAGGTGCCAGGGCCAGCCAGCCCTGTGCCCTCTCCAGCCTGGGAGTGACATCTCTAGGTGAGAGCTCAGCAGCTCCTCAGCCTCTGCCATGGTTTCCTAGAACATCCTCTTGTGCTGCTCCAAGAGTGGAGAAAAGGGATCTTCTCACTGTGGGAACTCTGCTTGGTGCTTTTCTCCTCTTCTGTTTGGAAGCAAAAAAAAAAGAGGCTTTTTTATTATTATTTTCTGTGACATCTGCAGTCATGAATTGGGCCTGTAAAATACTGTGTAGGAGACTGTTCCTCCTTCACTTGATCTCCTTTCACTCCCAAGAACATTTTTCTCATCAAAGCTTGCAGATTTCAGACACGCCATAAGATATTTTTAATCATCTTCTGTCACGAAGTTTCCAAGTTAAAGGAGCCTGTGCCATGCAGAGAAAAGTCTATTTATTCTCCCTTGTTTAAAATACCCTGGCAGTCATTTTAATTACAATGCCTCTCTCTACCCCTCTTGGGATGTGCAAATGTATTTACACAATTTACAGTAGAAGTGGTTTCCTTCCCCCATGCCCACCACCTCCCTCTTTCTGCCATGTGTGTAACGTGTGCAGTTTCAAATACCACAACTTGGCAAATAAATATTACAAGATTCAACAAGAGGGAGCTGCATTTGCAAGTCTGAGGCTAATTTAATAAATGATGGCAGGAGCTTTAAAACATGTCTCCTATTTAAAGAGCACAACACCAATCTCTGGAAGGAGCTGTGAAGTGGGCTAAATCTTTTAAGGGCTTTAAATGAATCCTTTTCATCTGAAGCTTGGAAAATTAAAAGTCTCCCAAGCTGGTTTTTGCGCAGCTTCGTCAGAGCGGACGCAAAGCAAACCTGTGCCTGGCACTGGGCTCGGCGTGGGACACGGAGTGACGTCCTCAGCCTCAGCCTGTGCAGGGAGAGGAAGGCAAATCTGGGTGGAGGAAGATGTAAACACCCTGGATATTTATAGGAGGAGAGGCTGAAGGATGCCTTGTGCTGACGTGGAGCTGCAGGGGGGGGGCTCTGGAGGTGCTGCCGAGGGGCTGCAGCAGCAGCTCTGGGGCAGCCACAGGGATGGTCGGGCCCAGTTTGTGCAGACAACTGGGACCAGTTGGTGGGGAAAATGGGGCAGTGCATGGTAGAGGGCAATGCAGAGGTTGGGGCTTGGCTGGATCTCCCACCTCCTCACCATTTCCAAATCCCACCCACTGCCATCCACACTGCCCTTATCTTGTGTCTGCTTGTTCTCACACAGCTCTTCCAGCCTGGAGGACCCTCAGCCACCTTCTTTCCCTCCCTCCCTCCCTTTCTTCGTACAGAAATGCAGCTTTAGAAGATTATAATGGGCCCTTCTGGCCTTGAACTCTATTAAATCTGTGTAAGTAGGAGATGGCTTTGGCAGGCTGGATTGGGCTGGATTAAACCTCTTCAGATCTTCTGCTTGTGAGATCTTTCAAAGATCCCCTTTAACCAGAGCTTGCTTCCTCTGCTTCCTGAATTGGTCCAGTTAGGATCTTGTTTGGCTTTAATCAGAGGGAACTAGATCTCAACAGCAGGGAAATAAATAAAAATATTTGACTGACTTGGTACTTTTACATCTCTCTTTGCTTTACAGCAGTGAGTTGTGTTGCAGAGGAGGAAATGGAAGCACAAGGCAGCAAGATGCCTTGAAAAGAGTCTGGGGGGGTTAATCAGATGGCAAGGAGAGCAGTGCAGGGTCTCATGGCAGCTTCCACACTGCCAGCACTTGGTACAGATGGGCACTCATAGGATGCAACCCATGAAACTTGGTGTCACCAGATGAGGCAGCGCTGGCCCTGGGAGGATTCACCTCTCCCTGTGACATCCCTGCTGGGAGCAGCTTGCTCTGGTCTGGAAGTGACTTGTCAGATTGTTCCCCCCTGCTCTGCAGAAGGGTCTCCCCCAGCAGTGGGACACCAGAGACCACAATCCTGCTGGGCAGATTCCCACAGAGGAGGAGCCAGGAGAAAGGGCAGCACTGTGAGTGCAGGAGCCAGCTGTGCTCTGAGGCTGAAAGCTCAGCTTCAGCAATTAACCCATCTGGGGCTGTAGGAGGCCAATCGCCCTTGGCCATTGCCACAACCAAACCTCACATCTGGAGGGGAATACCCACAATTGCTCTATTTTCCCCATTCTCCTGCAAGTTCATAGCTCAGGAGACCCTTCAGTACACAAGGTGAGAGGGGAAAAGGTCCCCAACAAAGCCAAGTTGCTTTGTTACAGTGCACCTGAGCTGGTGCTGCTGAATGATGTCAGCTCAGAGGCTACAACTTCACAGGACTGGGAGAAGTTTGCAGGCACTGGCTGAGCTGCTGTTTGTTGAGAAGCTGAAGAACCCTCCTGGGATGGTGCTGACCAGAGGTGAGGAATGAGCTATTTCTTTGCTTGAGTTTGAAAATTAGAATGACACCACTGGGAAAGAAAATAATAGTTGAGAGAGAGCTTGTAAGTAAAAGCAAATCAAAGTGCACTAAGGATCTGTCAGTAAAGAAGCTCTTTCATGCCATATTTTAAAATATATTTCTTCTTATGAATTATACTTCGTATTTTTCATTACATAAGATGAGGAATTGGAGCCCCAGCAGCACATGGTCTGGTCGGATGTCTAAGATATTAACTGAGTATTTTCCTGCCCTAAGGGTCAGGCAGGAACCAAGATTTCAGCCATTACCTCCCCTGCTTCCCAGGTATTTAATTAAATTAATGCTACTCAAAGGGATTGAAACAGCTTGGACAAAAATCGGGTTCCTGGATGGGCTGTGCTGATTTTGGGGGTATTATTGGTGTGATTAGCCCTGTAGTGGCAGTGAGGAGTAGGTGCAATCTGCTTGTTAATCTTGACTTTTGCAGCCTGTTTTAGGTAAGGGCTGCTCTGAGAGGGAATTTATGGAAGAACATTGGGATCTTTGCTTCTGTGCTCTACAAATGGGAAAGAAAGTGATATTTGCCTTGTAAAGGTGTCATAAATGATTGTTCCCATCTCTGTGGCTGGTTGGGATTTTTTCAACAAGGAGGAAACTTTGTCAGATGTGGGGTTTTGCTGCAGTCAAAGTGCCTGTTTTCATAAATCCTAGAAGAGTTTGGGTTGGAAGGAACCTCCAAAAACCATCCCTGCAATGAGTAGAGACAGTGCCTGCTGGTTCATGTGGATCATTAGCCAAGCAGGGAGGGGATCTCATGAAGATGTTTTGCATTTGATGGTGTTCACTTTTTGCTTTGGTGGCTCTTGCCAAGCTCCCACAGGAGGGGGTTGTGGAGCAGCTGAGGCTACTGGATACTTGGGTAAATCTCAAAGGATTGGAAATCTGCTTCCAAGCCCTGCTCCTTCTCTGCAGGAGAGCTCAATGGAGCTGACAGGGAAGAGAGTCCCTGGGGGAAACCATACCCAGGTGAAGAGAGTCCCTGGGGGAAACCATACCCAGGTGAAGAGAGTCCCTGGGGGAAACCATACCCAGGTGTGGCTGGAGGAGGACACTGCACGGACGGATTTGAGGAAACCTTCAAACCTTCCTCCCCTTGTGGAAGCCCCACTGTTATCACCTCCTGCTCCAGTCTGGCAGCTCCTGTGTTGGCTGTACCTGCAGCTGTGGCTTTCTCACATCTCTAATCTGATTTAGATAAGAACTCCCCTCAGTGAGGAGCTGCTGTGCCTCGTGCGGCGATGGCTCCGCTCCAGATCCGCTCCCGACACTGGTGGCACTCGGAGCTCAGCTGCTGCTGAGGGAGAGGGCACATCCTCCTCCTCTCTCTGCCATGTGTGCAGAGGCAGGTGAGGTTGGCTCTGAGCCTCTTCAAGGTGTCATTTCAATGCTCTGTGTAGTGAGAGACAGCTCAGGGCTGGCAGGAGGCTGGTGAGAGCAATCCTGTCAATGCATCCAGTAAATACATTCATTTTGGGAGGGCAAAGGTGACCACTGCTGGACCAAGGGCTGGTGGCAGCATCCTGATCCTGGTTGCTCCATGCCTTTGCTAGGGTGAATCTGGGGGGTTTTGAACATGCCTTGTCCTCTCAGTCAGAAGCTTTGTCCAGGAAGAGTTTGGGGACCTCTCCTGTCTGTGGGATTTCTCTCCAGAGTGTTAGACTTGCTGCACAACCACAGTGGGACTCACCTCCACAGACCATCTGCTTTCCAGGCTTGCTGTGTTGCATTTGGTGATACACATTTCCCTGATGGGAAAGTCTTGGCCAGAAATAGAACAGCCTTTCCCTGAGGCTCCCTGTGCTGGGGGCCTCCTCTTTGATACAGTGTCAATCCCTGCAGGTTGGGAGGATCCCTGCAGAAATTCACGGGGGGGTTCTCCTCTGTCCTTTCACTTCTTTTTGTGAAGACCATCAGGCAGCAGCCCCTGCCCACCAGCAGCAAAAGCAAGTGTCTGGTCAGCCCTGGGGACCTGTGTGTTGAGCAGAGATTAAAAGACCAATCAGCATCTCTTCATCTGCCCCTTGATAGCCACGATGACACCGTGACCTGGCTGGTCATGCTGGGTCTGCTCCCAGCCCTCTCTCCTCCATCTCTTCCCAGTGTGCTGCATAGGCTGTTGATATATTTTTATTGATCTTGTTTATGTAAAGCTCATCCCTGCCATTCACTCCTGAGGAATAACCAGGGCTCTTTGTTCCCTGGCACTGCAGAGTGTCCCTGGACAGCCCTGGGGACACCGGGACATGTTTTAAAAGGTTAATGTCTCTGTTAGATTACAAATCGCTCCAAAGCATCTGCTGTTGCTCACAGGAGGTTGGAAATAATAACCTGAGCCCTTTAACTATTAAGTGAGCCTGAACAAGACACACTTCCAGCCATGGGAAGATGCTGTGTCGGTGCTGCTGCCTCTGGCTGCCGAGGGAACAATGGTTTGATCGTCTGAGCAATGCAGGGTTTGCTGTGCTGCATCTGCCAGGGCTGCTCCCCTCATTGCCATCAAGGCTGAGACTTTCCCAGGGAACAGGGTGCTTACACCAAGGTTTGCAGGGGCACTCAGGGGCTCTTCAGGTGCTGAATGTTGCTGTGGGATCTGAAGACTCTGCCTGTGTGCTCCAAACCCATCATTGTGTGGGGATGACATGTGTGCTGCATGTTGCACAAACAGAGTGTCTGCCGTGCACATCTCTGGCACAGCCCCACGGTATGGGGGGGGTGCTGGGTCTGGTTGTGCACCCTGAGTAGGGTTAAGGATCTTCCCTCCTCTCTGATCATCCCAATCAGGGAGGGCATGGCAGGTCAGGGAGTTAACTCAGAGGAGGGGACACCTGGCTCTTCACATCACCAGCTCTCCAGCAAATCAGATCCCAGCCATGAAGCTGAAATGTCATTGCTGCAAGAATTTAAAAAAATAAATATCAAACTAGACACAACTCATGACTTTGGCTTGTTTGGGGAAACAGCTGGGCTGGGCTCTAAGTTGACAGAAATGAATCTGCTGTGTTGCATCCCCTCACCCGCCTC